>OZ010594.1:22566920-22679420 GCA_963932145.1 Acanthosepion lycidas
ATAGGTATGAAGATAGATGTATATGAATGCAATGTATATTGCAAAAGAACTGACGAAATTGAAATATGAAAGTGACGGTTGTGCCTGTCATTGATAGAGCACTTCGAACGGTCTCGAAGAATCATTTTAGTGTTTTTCCTTGTTTCATTTTGTAAGCTTATTTGATAAAAAAATGCAGTTAAAAATCAAAATTTAACCATTTTCTTGAAATTTTTTTCTTGAATTAAAGACTGAATTTTTATATTTAGATTTCGGCATTAAATAACTCATACGGGTGGATATGACGCTCAAACTACAACCGAATTTACACGTGCTTACGCTTTGTACACACACACACACACACAATCTGACTGTGTTTTCAAATAGCACATTGGAATAAATACATTCTTTTATCATTCATGTGTGGAAACCTCCTACCCGGAACTGGGCAATAAAATAATAAATTTGAAGACGAGGAAAAACAAAACAAAGAAAAAACTTAACTTTGAAAAGATCAGATAATCATATGATTTTATTAAATTTTTCAAAAATTATTCGGTAATAAATAAAATCATTCTTTAAAGTATTTATTTTTGTAGAAATATTTTTTAGATCTGTTATTGAATTAAAATATACATGCACACACGCAAACGTACATACACACTACACAATGGGGTCACCTCGACGTGGTGTAATGGTTAGCAAGCTCGTCTCGTTATATCGATTACGACTGAATAGTGAGTTTGATCCTCACTGGGTGTCCCGTGCGTTCCGCCTTGTGCCACATCTAAGCTACGTTTAGAAAATCGCCACACACACAATATGAATGAGATTAAAATGGATATCTGTGTCGTGAAGGCTAATGTCCATTTCTTTCTGGCGACAACCGTGGCCGGTTCAAGGGTCTTGTCCCAACCTCCGACCCCAAACTACATCTCAGTTTTCATAAGTTTGTATTCATATAAAATACATTTTTTAAAGCCTAATCATGTACAATAATGGATCATGTGAAATATAGTGAACAATTCAAATAGAAAAATTGAAAAGAAATACAATGTGTATCTAAATACAAATTAGACATATTATTCCATCTTAAATAAATCAACAATGTTTTGAGGCAATTTTTAACATCATCTTGAGATTTTTCTTGTTAAAACGTCGAATAATGTTAATACGTTCAACGTCACGGATAAAAAAAAATAGTGAATTTTATATACTGTCTTTTATTTATTTATTTTTTTAAATATTTTTTTCGAGATTTAGCATGAGTAAAAAACTAATTCACGGATTTGGACGGGGGAAAAGACGGTAAAATGAAGTCAAAATCCTCGAAAATTTTCCATCCTTTAATAATAGTCAGCTGGGGTTAGTTTAATTCGTAACATATATACCTATTTATTATAAATGTAGGTAGAAAAAAGCAAATGTTGATAAGATAACGATGTGGGTGTGCAGTCATGCTTGATTGGTGAGAGGTCCGGTGGTAGTACGCACCTGACCTGACAACAAGAACTGGGTAATAAAATTGATGTTTGGACCTTTTGAAGTAAGTTTCCCGACTCTTTTTGTTTTTAATTTTTTTAATTTTTTTTATTAATCATTTCACCCCAAGCAAAGCAATAAAGCCACTAAGATGCAAGGAGTTACTGAGTGTTAGAGAATGTGAGAAAAAAATGATCATTAGCAAGGAGAGGTGACAAAAAAAAAAAATAAAAAAAATAAGACAAAAGATAACGATTATTGACATTGCAATTTAAGTTTTTGAAGATCAAAGTTAACTGGGGAGCGATAAAAATATATTTGTAAAAAATGTTGTATTTTACATGGATAGACAATTTCGATTTGAAGATTGATCATCTTGCCGTCAGTGAAATGACAGGTTTCGAACTAATAATAATAATAATGATGATGATGATAATGATAATCATCACCACGATTATTATGACAATCACAAGCACGTCGATGACTACAAAACAGTTACTCAGACGGAAATACTCCCTTACTCGACTCGTGACTATAGTTTCCCATTCATAACATTTGTATCAATGGGATAGAAATAGGGCGATGTTTGGTTGCCGTGAGAGCATAACAACTTATGAATGAATAAAAGGTAAAGTGATAACCATTATTTGCTTTGCCTTCCTTCTTTCTTTTGTCTTTTCTTTTTTCTTTTCTCTTTTCTTTTCTTTTTTCTTTTCTTCTTTCTTTTCTCTTTTCTTTTTATTGGCAATATCCAAATATCGAACATTGTCTACAAATTCTCCTCATTTCTATTAATTGTAATTCAGTTCAAATAATCATTTTTTTAAAATGGGAGAATGAATATAACATCGACTTCATCTTATTAGATAGTAATCAATCTATATAGCATTTCAGGCGAGGTTTTTACTTACGCATATACGCGTGTATGTACGCATAGATTTGTATTAAGTCCCTTTTTGAGTCGGAGACACCGCGTCCGACAAGACTAAAACAAATGATTTTCTTAGTATCCATATTCATTTCATTTTTTCTTTTTAACAGGAGTCTAATCAATTGGCCAGTGTGAGCTTTGAGAGGAAATATATTTTTACTATTCTATGCAATTTTTAGACAAATGTTTTGTTTTTCATGTTTTTGTGTCATTTTTTTTTTAATAAAAAGTATTTAAATTAAATTTTCGATACAGTATTTATTTTATTACTGTATGAATATGATACTCGAGTATAAGTGTGATTTTTGATGGTCATTTTTATTACGAAAAACTAAAAAACTAAAAATACGATATATACAAGTATTTTTTTTTTTTTTTTTTTTGAAGAGTTTAACATTTTCCAAAAAAAATCATGCACTTATACACGGGTAAAAAATTTTCTGCAGAGATTAAAAGATTAAATATTCAAGCATTTTCGGCGACCGGTTGCACTATACACTGGTAATTTTTCCTGGAGGTGTTAAAATTCATGCTTTTTCGATGAATAACTTACCTAGTAGGCTACATTCTCACAGTCAGTCAGTTATGTGCCATGCGTGATACATGATTAGGCTATCATGTATCTTTCGATACATCAGTCATATATCGAAAAGATACATGACTGACGAGGCAGATTTTTTCCCGCAGTAGGTTTCCATTTCTTTCCAGTTGCCATCCAATGCTATAGAACCCGGTCTGTCCTGCTATTTACCCATAGATGGGGGGGAGAAGAGGAGGATTCATACCTTTCCCAAGGATCTTAGTAGTAGTAGTATAGCTGGCCACTCGTATTCGAGGATACCCGTCTACTAGGGCGGCTAGCCAATCCCTATTGCAGACGCTTGCTCAGGCGCATTTGGGTTTATTCAACACCCACCTTTGGTTTATACTGCAACTATGCTGAGCAGACCTTAGTTACAGTTTCTGGGAGAGAGCGTGAAATCTAGCATGATCAACAATTTGACCAGCACGCTCAAGGGCTAGCACAGCTATTGACGGTTTTGGGGTTCTGTCTATCCAATTTCTCTCACAAGGTGTGCTATGGTTTTCAGGAACTTTCCAAAGAAACGACCCATGATCATCCGATGACATCAGGAAGTCTCCTTCCTGGAAAATCGTCCATGGTGAGATTCGATCCCAGATCTCATGTTCAGAATGCGAACGTTCTAACCGGCCACTCGGCCCATCCCAAAGATAGGCACTTAGCACGTAAGTGAATGTAATGGATTCGACTAGAATTCGAACACAGACCCTTGAATAACCATAACGGTACCATAAAGCCTGCATCCCGTACCCTAGATTCTTTCTTTCTGTTGTTGCATGAAACAGTAGAACGACATGCATTATACACAAGCTACGTGAAAAACTCGCTAAAGAAAATCAGTGGTCGAACTATACATGAAATAGCCTTATACACGAGTATATACGGTATTCAGCACGTCTTGTAAAACTTAGTAAAGTTTATCTTTTTGCTATCTCTCCTAATTCCTATTCTGCCAAACATTTACCCGAGCTTGTTAGGCAAGTTATTCACTGATTTCCTCTGTCCCTCTTGCCTTCAATATGTCTTGTGAATGTCAAATTTTCCAAACCGTCCTTCCCCATTATGTACCTTAGAAATTTCATCATTTGTTTCTAAGAATAAATGTCCTTTTTGCTTCCATTTTCTCTATAACCTCGTTGCTCATAAATTTAGTTTATAGTGTTCTCAGCATCCTTCTGTAGAACCACATCGAAAGTGACCCCACTCGATACACTTTGGCGACAGACGTGGTAACTGTGTCTCAGAAGTGACGGCGGCATCAACCAATTTGTGATGAAAAAAATCTTTTCTGTTAATTCACCCCATTAGCCTAAAAAAAAAAAAAATAATAATAATAATTACTATTAGGTTGGTGCAAAAATAATGACGTAATAATGTCGTTTTTTGACGTTAAAAATATGTCAAAAAACGACATTATTACGTCATTATTTTTGCACCAACCTAATAACATGCACACGGAATTTGGTGTGAATTTTAGTAAATACAAATAAACTACACTCCGGTTGGTTTGACCTTTGCGATCGGCCCAAATGTGGACGACTCGGATGCGCTATTTCTATTAGGTTGGTGCAAAAATAATGACGTAATAATGTCGTTTTTGACGTATTTTTTAACGTCAAAAAATGACATTATTACGTCATTATTTTTGCACCAACCTAATAAGTGTGGGGTCAACATTTGCGTTCACCCTAATAAACAAAGCCAAAAACAGATTTTTATCCTTTATCTTTATTGTTATTTTTATTTCTAATTGCATAAAAAAATCATTGTAAGTACCTAGAATATCATTCAGATTTACGAAAATATGATTATGTAATTTATGAAAATATGATTATGTAATTTATGAAAATATGATTATGTAATTTACGAAAATATGATTATGTAATTTGTCATTCGGATGGTTGGGGTGGTTGCGAGCCAAGCTGAACAAATTTTGATTTACAATTTCAAAAAAGTGATTAAAAAAAAAAGCAATGAAGAACATTGATTTAAAATTTCTTGGAGTGTAATTAATATTTGCGATAAGTGACTTTACATTATTTGGGCTGAATTAACAGAAAAGATCCAAAATTAAAAAAAAAAAATGAATAATGTCTGACGGTAATAAAATCAAAACTGGATGAATGACAGACTGAGCAGTTATATGAAATTAAGATGAAAAGAATACCCGTCAAAAATTAATAACTGTTCACAATGCTCTATCTAATAAAAGTTCAATGTAACTTTAAAAAAAAAAACAAAAAAAAACAGCGTTAATTAAACACACACACACACACACACGAAGATACTATCCCCAACTGGGCAAAATAAAAGTCCCCTTTTAGCAGTTCTTGGAAATCACACAGGGAAAATTTGAAACACAGCATTACGTTGATAAAAACAACCAAAGTAAAGACAAAAAAAACGAAATTGTTTTTATATACGTGGTGTTGTGTTTCGAACTTTACCTGGATGTCTATCGTATTCATTGACTTCCAGGAACTGTTAAAAGGGGACTACTTGGCCAATTGGGCATAGTATCTTCCAGTTTCGTGTGTGTGTTTTTTGTGTGTGTGTCACGCCCGGCATCCTTACTACGAACATGGCTAAATTGATAGAGACGCTCGTTCCAGCTGCTAATGTTTCATTTCATTTCCGGTGTTCGATCCCCGGGCTTGGCAACGGAAGACTTTACAAGCTCGATGGGTCGGGAGAGTAGAACAGTGTCAACTGGAGACAAAATATAGCAGTTACCACGCCTGTCGCCAAAGTGTATTGAGTGGGGTCAGTCTTTAAGTCAGTGGGGGCATGAGAAAAAATTTGCATACTAAAATTAGTTCACATCATTTTCACAGCGAGAAGCAAATGATATTCGGGGTTGAGGTGTGCGGGTTCACCAGGCCCATCCTTTGGCGACGGGTGTAGTAGTTACGAGTTTAGAAACCCCTGGGAGGGACGCTGGACATGACAGGGAATGGGAAGAGGATTTCCGCGAACCCCACTTCTGCCTGTAAAGGATTCCCTCAGAATTCTTACTGGATACGACATACGCCCCATGAAGGCCGTAGAGTACATCGGTAGAAACGTAAGAATAAAATAACAAATACTAATCGTAATATTAGCCGTTTTTTTTTTAAGGAAGCGTTCGGCATTCATTGACCTGGCAGTCAGTGCTAACGTCACTTGAAATTTATAAGACCATTCTGGTTTTTGAGGAATATTACAATGGTCAAAAAAAAAATAAAAAAAATAAAAAAAGAAAAGAAAAACAGAATTGAAATGGTGTCGAGACACCAAACATCTTTTTTTAGTTAATTTGAGGACACTGAATCTGAAAATGATCTTACTTTTTCTTGGTTAGCTATCGTCTTTTCTGTATAGAAATGCCTCATTTTTAGGAAAAAAAGCATTTTTTCATTTGTTTTCTGTGTATATGATTTTGACCGATGGCAATATTTCTCAAAATAAAATTGTAGAAACCTCTCAATTCGTATTTAAACCAACACATATTGGTCTGCTTATTTAGAGATATTATTTTTGCAATAACAATCAGACCCTAAGTCTTTAAAAATAACACAATTGAATATACCAAGGCTAGCAAGTATTCTCATCAAATTATGTAATAAGCAAACAGCAGAAATAAAACCTTCGTGAACATAAGAACTATGGCAAAAACTTTCTCTTTCTTGATTGTCATGTTCACTGTTATTTAAGTCAGTTTTGATACTACAGCAGTGTCATATACAATGGAATAGGTGCATTCAATTGGGATGTCTTTAGTTGAAGTTTCTTTCCAACTGTGAAAACAAAATGCTTTGGTTTCTTCCGTAGTGAAGGGATGAATTTATGAATATCAAACAAAAGATTTTAGCGTTTTATTTTTTAATGTCACATTAATGATCAGATTTACTAAAATGTATTACTGATAAAGTTTATCAGTTAATTTGAGTTTTGGCAATAAATTGGAAAACTTTGGTACTTCTATTTTAAAAATTTTGACACAAAAACATTTTTATTTTATAAAAATAGTTTATTTAAGCTGTTAGACATAAATTACTCGGCCTACCCGAGAATTGATGCGTTTCTATGACGTTAATTAACTAAATTTTGCGATCAACCATGATCGTGAATTGATCTTTTTTCCAAAAATGAGAAATTTCAGTACAGCAAAACCGGTAGCTAACCATGAAAAACTGAGGTCATTTTAGGAATCGGCATCATGAAATAAGCTAAAAATGTGTTTTGTTTCTTGGCACCAAAAATCGTGGTGGCCAGTGTAGTCGTTCGCTAAATTGTTCGTTGGAGATTGAAGTTTCGCGTGCAATGAAAGGACACTGGGTCAGCCAACCGCAACGAACTTTCGTCTATCTCGTGGGTTAATAGTAACAACTTGATCGATTAATACCATCGGTTAATAAAACGAGAGTGACTACTCCAAGGTGGTGGTGTATGAAATCGTTGCCCTGTCCGGACAACAGAGCTCCTCTCTCGACTAAAACCGATAGAATCCAAGGTAATGCGGGGCATTACGCTTTGAGAGCGGCTTTGAGTTGTCGGAAGGGGGTCAGTGTCTACGATCGAATCGCCTTAGGGATTCCGCTTCGGATTTTTGTTACGATTTACTTTTATAAACTTTTCCAAGTTTCAGTATGGCCGCAAAGGCAATGGAGGTCTGAATTCAGTTTTCTTTCTCCTTGACTGTCTGCCACCCAAGGCAAGAAAGCTGCTATTTAATCCATAGACGGGGGAAGACGGGTTCATACATTTTTCTTGGGAATTATTGCGAAGTGAACGAAGTAGAATTTCAGTTTCCGTACATTCACACTGTTTGTAAATTGGGTAAAATCCTAGTTTACTCACGCGATAAATATAATATATTTAAAAATCAAAACTATTAAACCTTATACGAAAGAGTGCTGAAAAGTTCTCAGTCTGAACCTGATCATTTTTTAACTACTTGGTTGGGCTTATAACTTTTCAGTACCCCTTTGCGGATATTAAAAGAATCTACTTTGTACCAAGTCTGTAACGCTCTAATTTATGTATAATTCAATAATTATGTTTTAAAATCATTCATATTTTACGCGTGAGTAAACTAGGATTTATCCTCAATTATATTTTAAAGGAATCTATAAAGGGTCCGTAAGACTATAATATAGGTAGAATTTTAATGGAGAATCGGTTATATTTGACGCGTGAGTAAACTAGGATCTACCTCAAGTAAACTTTGTACGAGGTCTGTAAAAGGTCCGTAATACTATAATATAGGTATTTTATAGTTTTAATAGAGAATCGGTTATATTTGAAACGTGAGTAAACTAGGACTTATCTCCTATCTTGTATGAGATTAATAAAGGGTGCGTTACACTATGACGTAAGTATAATTCAATAATTTTAATTGAAAGGCGATTATATTTGACGCGTGAGTAAACTAGGTTTTAATCTTTTCCTCAGTGGTATAACGTCATTTTGGGAAACATTTTGCTCATCAAAAGGTGAGATGATCGAATCCAACATGTGATGAGCCGAGGTAGTTAAGACAAATCGGTGATTAAAATAACGATTTAAGGATTATGATATTGTACAATTGATAGCTGATTGAACAGTAGAAAACATCGCATCGCCCGGATTATATACATGAGGATTAGCAAGTAACATTTACTATGAATAATAGCTTAAGATCTCTAACAATTAATGAACAATTTTACAAATACAATTTTTACAAAGCCCCTCATAAATCTGTATTTTTTCCCGAGGGTTTTCTATTAATAGTTTTTATTTAAAAGTTATATTATTATTGATTGAGATAACGACACACCAACGAAGTGACGCTGGGGTAGATATATACGAAAAATATACAGCTAGTTTGATAAGCGCATACAAGGCACATGGTCTAATGTGCGCGATAAGGTGACAACTGATGAAAACAGCGTATAACCTTACATGTGTGCTCATAACCTTAAAAGTGTCTTCAGATTGGGTAACCCAGTCCGCTCAGACGGCCTCTGGTTGTGGGTGTTCCCAAATATCTAGATGTAAGTCCTTAGTCGCTTTGGCTGCTTCAAGCTTTAGAAAATAAAAAAGCAAAGAAACCTATGGTCCCACCACCATCACCTTACTCCGGGCCATGAACAGAGATGCCCAATTCTTAGGGTACCGCTCAACTGATTAAGATCAGGGAAGTGAGAGAAAAGTCATGCCAATGAATATATTGATTGTTTTTATTTTATTTATTTATTTATTATCATTTCCTTGGATTTCTGTTGTATACACATTTCCTTCCGGGTCCCAACAAGAGACCTAAGGTCAGAAATGCCTTCATGACATTTTCCACTAATCATTTTTTGTAAAGAAAAAAAAAGACCACACACGTTTTACATAGATAAAGCTATTCGTAATATGTGAGCTGTTCTTGTGAGTACATTTTTTTGCATTTA
This sequence comes from Acanthosepion lycidas, assembly GCA_963932145.1. Taxonomy (NCBI): domain Eukaryota; kingdom Metazoa; phylum Mollusca; class Cephalopoda; order Sepiida; family Sepiidae; genus Acanthosepion; species Acanthosepion lycidas. Next base: position 22,576,312 of record OZ010594.1, read on the forward strand.
AGGCGTGCTCTACCAGAAATCCCTTCAATGAAGTGTATCGGATCATTTTCCAATCAATCTGAGGGCTCCAACTACAACTGGAATTATTGATATCCTCATGGGACACATTTTTTTTAGATTTCCACTTCAAGATTTTTGTATTTTTACAGTTCTTTTTTTTGAATATGCATTACAAGTTGCCATGTCAATAAGAAAGCACGTTCTGTTTTTGTGGTTTTGATCACGATGTCTAGGAGATTACATTTGATTGTTCTCTCTGTGTTTATTGTAAAGTCCCATAAAATTGTTACAGGTTCCATCTCTGTAACCGGGTCTGGGTGATGTTCATACCAGTTTCTTTCACGTAAAAGTTGCATATTTTCCAGTGCAGATATTGGCCCACTCTGTCGTGCAGAGTTTTATATTTAATAGGTACTAACACAATGCAACGTGATGCAAGATGGTCGACTGTTTCTGGATATTTATCACAGAATCTGAATTACTATTTTTATTGTATGGACTTTGCTTTAAAATTAGGAATGAATTTTAAATCTAGTTATGCAAATATGTATTTTATCCTACAATTCAAACCAGATGGCGATGTGAATATTCCCTTATTGTGAACAAGCCATTAGCATTCTTCTCACGTTGAAATTTCTTCAATTATTGATAGAATAGATAGAAATATTATGTGTACATTAAATATAAATTTGCACATAATAAACAAAATGAATAAAAAGAAAGAAAGGGTGGGGAGATATGAAAAAATGAAAGAAAGTATGAGGAGATATTAAGAAAGAAAGAATAAAAGAAAGAAAGAGTAGGGACATCTTCCCCTCCCCGCAAAAGATAGAACGAAAGGAAGATTAGCGAGATTTTAAGAAAGAGCCAAACCTAGAAAAAAGTGGGGGGGGGGGATCTTAAAAAGAACGAAAGAAAAAAATCGGTTGGCGAGATATTAAGTAAGAGCGAAAGATATTTATCGGTCGTTAGAGTAGGGTGTTAACTTAAAAAAAAAAAAGAAAAGAAAAAAAGAACGATATAAAAGATTGGTGAGATACTCAGAGAAAAATAAACAGAAGATATTAAGAAAGAAAGAAATGCTGGAGAGATATGAAGGTATGAGATCACTGAGACACACTGACGACAGACACTTCCGTGGTGCCGGTCGAGCAACGATTATCGAGTCCGGTACTTTTTACAAAGCGTCTCAGTCGGATATCCAATCAATTAGAATTGTGATCGAAATGATCTATGATCGAAGTGCCCACCGTGCCAGACACCACTCCACTCCAAAATATACTTTCTAAATATCAGATGTTTGTTCTTAACTTGAAGAGTTTGATATGGTCTGAAAAAGGGACCTTTTACAAAAATTACAAGCTGAAAAATTTTATAGAGAATTTGATTAATTTATCGTTACGTTTCATTTTTTACTTTTTTAAAAAATTTTTGTCTTTTAGTCAGTCGAAGAGATTCATCGTAGAGTTAAAGAGATAAGTTTATTGATGTTTTTCATACATTTCATCTTTCTGATAAAATATTAAATAATATATACAAATATTTAAGTAAAATCTCTATTTATAATAAACAGTTTTAACGACATATACCGGCCTAAATGTCAGAGAAATTTTCATAGAAAATATGCGTCCTGCGACAGGATTCAAACCGGTATCCTCCGCAGAACCGTCATATAGCCTGAGGTGCGTTACCAATTTAGCCACAGAGGAGCGTTTCGGTTAGCAAAGTCGATTTTACTATTTTTAAACTACAATTTTCCATGAAACGCTCCTCTGTGGCTAAAATGGTAAATATATATATATATATAATATATATTATATATATATATATATATATATATATATATATATATATATATATATATATATATATATATATATATATAATACATATATATATATTATATATATATATATATAATACATATATACATATATATATATTTTATATATATATATATATATAATACATATATATATAATATATATATATAATACATATATATATAATATAATATATAATACATATATATATAATAAATATATAATACATATATATATAATAAATATATAATACATATATATATAATATAATATATAATACATATATATATAATATATATATAATATATATATAATACATATATATATATAATATATATAATATATATATATATATATATATAAATTATATTTTCTTTGTTCTTTTAATCTGTTCGTTTAATTGCCTTGGATTTCAACATTAATATTTTTTTTTACAACGGATGCTATTTATTAAATCGGCGGAAATTGAAAAAATAAAACCATTTTGTTTGAATTGTTTCATATCTTTAGGACATCATTAGTTGGCTCGTATTTTAAAGGTACTATAAACTGGCTCGCATTTTAAAGGCACTATAAACTGGCTCGCATTTTAAAGGCACTATAAACTGGCTCGCATTTTAAAGGCACTATAAATCGGCTCGCATTTTAAAAGCACTATAAATTGGTTCGCATTTGGAAACTCATAGAAACTACAGAAATTATGTGTAAATACGTTATTTAATCTGGTATACAGTAAAAATAATTACTTGTTCTAAAACATCAGTTTCGATTAAAATAATCCATTAAAATGAATTAAGGAAGCTGAATTAAGATATTACGGCTTTAGTCAAATATCTGTAGGACGATCGATCCAGACATAGGTTTCTGTACTTAAATAGGTGAAAATAGCAGTGTAGATTGAGCTCACTTTGCTTGGGTGTCAGACAGGCCCGTCACCAAGTGGGAGACAGTTTCACCCCAACCAGAAAATCCTTTGCCCTCCCCTACATACACTTGCGAAAATGATGCGAATTAATTTTAGTATGTTAATCTTTACAAAAAATAAAAATAATTTATCGAGCACGTTTCCGGCGCTTCTACAGGACTTCCTCGATTTTCCGGACTTCGATTATCCGAACGTAAAATGAAGAGAAAAATTGAAATCCTCCACATATTTTTCAGTTACCCTAATTAAACGCAAGCTATTATTTAATCTCGGACAAGTGTTTTGAAAATTTAGAAAAATAGACACAGATTTTGATTAAAAAAAAAAAAAAAAAGCGCTGATAAAAGCAGTTCAATTAATTCTTGTTAATGTCCTTGTTACTTTCATACAAAGAACGAACATTTGAATTATTACAATTTGGTTAGGTTTTAAACCAGAAGCAACCTTTACAAATACATCTAGTTTAATCCAGCTTCGGGAGGTAGGCAGAAAAACGTAAGGCCAGTCGGAAACGAGCAAAAATTGACGCACTTTTTTCATAAAAAAATAAACTGCCAAACCTTGAAAATAGCGTTTGAAAATGCTATTTGATGATGTAAGTGTTAAATTTCTTTCAGAAAATGACCCCTTTTCGATAATTTAGTTCTACCGTTATCCGGAATTTGAAATTATCCAAGCATTTTTTTTAACCTCTGTCCCAAGATTTCCTGATAATCAAGGAAGTACTCTATTTCACCATTCCTTGTACATGTTAGTCAAGAAAAAAATAAAAAAAATAAAAATGTTCCTTTTTATTTATGACTTTTTTTCCAATTCAGCAACCAATCATTATTACTCGGAACTCAGTGGTAGCACATGACATAAATCCATCAGAATAAAACTTTTACTCGAGGACCCCCTGACTGAAAGGGCAGCCCCCGGAAGTCAGAACCCCCCGGCGACGAGTTTGGTCGCTGCCTGTCTAGGTGAAGGGGAACTAGTTGAATTGTTCACCTATATTGCAATTCAAAACCGTCGAGAAGGCTGTGGGACACCAGTTCACAAACATTTCTAAGAAGCCCTGGCAATTCATTGAAAATAAAATCAAGAATTTGTGGAGAACGACAATCGCCCATGACCTGAAGTGACATAGCATTTAACTAGTCCACTATCTCCCACAAGAATTCATGACAATTGACATATACTAGAAAAAGGAAGCTGTGGAGAATCACGATCGCATTAAAAAACGAGTGAAGGTATTTAGAAAAAAAGGGTAACTATTTTTTTTTCTAGTATGTCGCCATTGGTTTGTTATATTGATTACTTCCGGCACGTAAAGGAAATAAATTTTTAATTGTGTAAACAATGATGCATTTATAGATCCCGGAAGTTCCAGAGAGGTTAGCCAGTACAATTTATTTTTGAATTTCCCTTATTACAAGAACTATTCTTTTCTTTTCTCGTAAATATACCTACCTTTTTCAATACATTAAATGTTTGTATTTCAGACTGATTCCATTATACTGATCGCTTTTCCCGAAAGAAATGTTCATCTCCACACACACACACAATATATATATATATATATATATATATATATATATATATATATATATATATATATATATATATATATATACACACACACACACGATCTCAGTCAGTTATGTGCCGTGACTGACGATTTTTTTTTCCCGTAGTAGGTTGCTATTTCTTTCTGCGGTAGACCAGTTGCCATCCATGTCTATAGAACCCGGTCTGTCCTGCTATTTACCCATAGCTGGGGGGAGACGAAGAGTATTAGCACGTAAGCGAATGTTATGGATTCGACTGGAATTCGAACTCGGTTCCTCATTCCGAGCCGCTATCCATTATTCCACCGTGTCTCCTTACAAGAGAGTACTACTGCTTAATTTTCAACAAAAAAATCATCGAGTTGCCTTTTTTCGGTGGGACAAGGCTATCACTGTGTTAAATTGGTAATCCGTATGGGATGTCCAAGAGGATAAAGAAAAAAAGAAAAAGATTTTTCTTATTCTTCCTTTTCTCTGGAAAAGAGATTGTGTGTGTGTGTATATATATATATATATATATATATATATATATATATATATATATATATATATATATATATATATATATATATATATATATACACACACACATATGAAATAAGAACGAATTGAATATAAATTCCAACGTTCATAACATTAACTTAAGAGGGTTCAATCCAATCCAATAGTAGAGCAGTATTCTTTATTATAGGATATTACATTCGAACATGTGAATAAACGCTACATAAATGCAATCATCTTTCGATGTGTATCATCACATCTTATCAGGCGTTAGTAAATAATTGGTTATTACAATTTATTCGAATTTAACCACATAAAACCTTTTTCAAGCGAAAAAAGAGAAGAGAATAGAAAAAAAAACAAGCAAGAAAGAAAGACACAAGATACAATCTCTTATCTATCTATGTATCTCTCCCCCTCTCTCTCTCTCTCTCTCTCTCTATATATATATATATATATATATATATATATATATATATATATAAATATATAATACGAATTTGCAATTTTAGGGATAATTCCAAGGAGTCCATTAATCCAGAGAGAGCTGGAATGTAAATGAAAAAGCCATATAATAATAAATGAATAGAAAACCTTAAAAATCCATCTCGGTTATAATTTATTTCATGACTAATTTAATATTCATCTCTTTCTAAAATACACTTTCGGTCTGAAGTGATGAATAATAAAATAGTCATGAAATAAATTATAAATGTAATGGATTTTTTATGTTTTTCTTGATTTATTTTATATATAATCAAAATGAGTTGTTTTTTTATTTAGTCCTGATAACTTGGTATGCTGATTAAAGCAATGCTCAAAAAAAACAAAAAAAACAACCATCAATAAATAAAAAAATCAATTATAAGAGCCTGCATCCTCATATATATATATATATATCACACACGTCACAGAACTCTTTGCCTACGTCACAACTTTCGTTAATTGTCTGCCCTGACGATGACTTAAGAAATTCAAAAGCTTGGACCGTATTTCTTGTGTTTTTCTCCTGAAATGAACTTCGGGCCATTACCGACTGAATTTCCTTCTTGTTTGAGAGGATTTTTCGTAACTTGCTAAACTCAATCATTAAAATTAATCGAAACAAAATGTCTGTCGTTTTTAATTGTATTTGCTTAGAACATTTACTGCCTAAATACACAGAATATAAATTACTTCATCGCGCAGCTTACCAAAATTCCGGGAAAGTAAATGTAAAAGTAGAGTTTTAGGTCAATACCCAGCGGCGACAGTCCGTTTCATACTTAAATACAATCATCAGGCAATGTGTGTTGTTTTGGCTCGACTATTTATATATGTGGTCAATGGTGCATTATGGGTAAAAGTTTTAACGTATTATCCTAACCGTTATTGTGTGAAAGGTAACGGTTATGTTTCAAATTATTCTAGAGGCTATTCAGTAGAAATCATATATATATGATGAAAAAATATAGTTTTATGGTATACTATATTTATAGATAAAAACACACAATGCCAAGGATAGAGCGTATGTAATTATGAAAGTAGATACAGGTCAACATCGAGCGGTGACAGTCTGTCTCATGCCTGAACGCAAACTCAGTGCTATCTTGAGCACAATACTCTCAAGTGAGCTCTCAAGCATGAAACAAATTGTCGCCTCTCTGTGTTTTATATATATATATATATATATATATATATATATATATATATATATATATATGTGTGTGTGTGTGTGTGTGTGTGTACAAGTTATAGAAATTAGGATGATTGTATAATTAAGTAATTCATCGAGTCGAGAAGAAACCTCAACAGAATGCAGAAAGCGCTGGACAGCCGTTTCGTCCTATATTTGGGACTCATCAGCAGTGCGCATCCACAACGGAGAATTGAAACCCGGACAGTTACGTTATCAGGAAAACATCATACCCACTGTTCACGTAAATCATTTTCAGTGTATCTGTGAAGGAACAAAATGAATAAAAAGACAAGAGGAAAAACTTTTCTTTGCCGACGCGTTTCGCCATCTAAAGGACTTTATCAAGGCAAATGTTGGGATTTTATTTTGTTGCACGTGTTTATATACAAGAGCAAGGATGTCACTGGTTTATCGAGGCTTTCGAATTTGAGAGCATTCATGAATATTCATCAGGTGGTTGAAAGGTCAGTCAAAACATATGGAGGACACAAAGTGCCATAATTCAGTCTGTTAAGACAAAAGTCGGCGACTAATATTCAAGAAATAATTTTAATATTTACTTTTTATTCTTTTTCTTTTTATAATGGTTTTATTAATCCAACAGATCACTTCACCTAACCCTTCGCGGCCAAAGCACTATAGTTGCACCGTGGATATTTCTACTCTGAGAGATGCAGGTTCGATTCCTGCCGAAGAGCGCAACATTTTCCTTAATAAGATTTCGCGAATATTCAGGCCGGTAGGTGAATATAAATAAATATACTGTTTAATATATAAACGAAACCCCTACTCAAATACGAGTATCCACTAAAAATAAAGTTTATATATATATATAAAAGTGAACTTTTATATTTACATACGCTCTATCTCTGATATTGACCACTTTATTCCATAAATATAGCACACCTTAAAACTATATTTCTTCATATATATATATATATATATATATATATATATATATAATACTCTATTTTCCATTAAAGTGTAATATATATTTTTAAAAAATCCACATTATAACCAAAAAACGTTTGTGGTTTCTCTCTTCTTTTAAATTATACCCTTTTTTTCGTTGGAACAACTATAACCTCTTCCGTGTATGTGCGTATGTATATATATATATATATATATATGGTGTATCAAAAATACTTTTACAAACTTTGGGAGCAGGTTACACATACCAAAACAAGAACAAAAGTCCACATTTTTTTAAGTTAAGTTTAAAGTTTACGGTAGACGCTGTTAAATATACAATCCAAGATAAAATCTCAAAATACTTTTACAAACTTTGGTGGGTTGGTTCCTGACAGCAAAGCAAGGTAAAATGTCCATATAAACATATGTCCAAAAGGCCATCGTTGTAGCTCAACACACCAATTTATAACAAATGTCCAAAATGTCCCCGGTTGCTTCTACACACGTATACACCCGTCAGATCATTGACTGGCGGAGCCTTTCAGATACAGATCGATTGTGTCTTGGATTGTACTTTTAACAACGTCTACCGTAAACTTTGCAGACATGTGTTTATGTTGACTTTAATCCTTGTTTTGGTGTAAGGAACCCGCCCCCAAAGTTTGTAAAAGTATTTTTAATACAATATATATATATATATATATATATATATATATATATATATATATGCATGCGTGTTCGCAAGTCAAAATTTCACACTTTAGACTTTTATTATACGAGTAAAACAAACATTTATTTTTGGTGACATATCTGCAATTCTCCTGACCGTGTTCTCAGCTTTAGAATTCCTTTTGTCAAGAGAAAATATTTAAATGAAAACACTACACTATTTTTATGTACACACACGCATATATATATATATATATATATATATATATATATATATATATATATATATATATATATTCAAAGCAACTGACAAGTTTCTTTGCACATATATGTAGGTCATTGGTGCTTATTTTTTAAATGCCAACTGTTCATATGATACGCAACCTCAAAATACTCTCTTCTTTATGCCTAGTAGGAAGGGGACGTTTATTGGGGGAGGGTGGTGTTTCAGTGCCCCACCCCCTCTCTCCCGTACTTTTGAAGACCATTCCGTTTATCAATCTCACTTTTGACTCTTTAAATGATTTCTGAACCGCCTTTTATTAAACCCACCCTGTTTATTGCATATTGTGAACATTTCTGCCACTTACCAATTATTAAACCCGTCTTAGTACTAGGTACCTAAATGACTGCAGAAACGAGAAGGGGTGTGGAAAGTCGTCGGCCCGGTGAAGATGAATGACATTGAACCAAAAGCATACACGCCTACCTCACATATTCAACACACTTGAAACATCGTCTCTTAAGGTTCTTTTATCCTTTGCTAAAAATATACTGTTCAGTCACTTAAATATTGAATTTCGAGATGAGGGTAGAGCCGAGAACTTGTCATCACTCCCTATATATATATATATATATATATATATATATATATATATATATATATATATATATATGGCACAGTGAAGTAATGGATAGAGGAATCGGACAGTGGCACAAGGTCTCTGTATTCAAGAAGTGTGGTTGGTTCTGCACAAAACCTTCACCACTATAATCAGATCATATGTGCAGGTTGTCTGGCTGTCGGTTCCTAGGAGCTGAGTGGCCTGACCCTTATATGACTGCCCGCGTTCATCAACGACGGGAGAGTCGGCGATATATATATATATATATATATATATATATATATATATATATATATATATATTTCTACACACAAGAAGCCTTTTCCCTACACAAAATGAAAAAATTCTGGTATTTGAACATTGCCCACATTTTAGGAAATATATCGGGTCGAGAATTCACCCCTATATATATATATATATATATATATATATATATATATCGGGGTGAATTCTCTGAACATTTGAACTGTAATATATATATATATATATATATATATATATATATATATATATATATATATTACAGTTCAAATGTTTGAAGTCACCCCCAGAATGAGCATGTGATGAACTTGACAGAAGAGTGAAACAAATTGGGGTCATTGAAAAAAATGAATGGAATCAATTATCAAACTTATATTTTGAGAACCTTTTGCAAGGAATACCAAAAATTTGTGCTGCAGTAATCAAGACTAAAGGAGGTTATTTTGACGAGAGCAAAGTTTAATCATAAAATGCTTTTTTCTTTTAGTCATAATAAAATTGTTTATAAAAAAATCATGCCTGGCTTTTTTGAAACCATGTAGAATAATTTTCTCTTACTTAAGCAAAACCAACTTTTTTTTAGCCCCATCTAAAAAATTATCAGGAGTGGCCTCAAACTTTTGAACTGTAGTGAAATATATATATATATATATAAAACCTAGTGAGCTAGGACCTACCTACCAAGGTTTTACCTAAACGGATCTTCAGTCTTTAGTCTAATTTTTTTCCCCTGATATAGGTTTGTACAAATATATATTTTTTTACAAATTTTATTATCTGGGTTTTCTTTCATATTGCCAGAGGCCAGCGTATAAGTATTTATATGTGCGTGTGTGTCTCTGTGTGTGTGTTTTTCTAAAGAAGATCTTATTTTTAATAAATATTCTTTAGAAACACACATACAGATTTTTATCACTTTAAACGTTATATTTAGTGGATGGCCATATTTGAGGAGAGGCTCGGTTTCTTTTTTAAACAGTATATTCATTTTATGTTCGTATACCGGCCAGAATATTCGAGAGTTCTTATTAAAGAAAAGTGTGCGCTCTCCGGCAGTATTCGAACATGCATCCTCCTGGAAAAAGGGGACCGTTATTAGATCCGATGTGCTTTAACCGTCTCGGTCACGGTTTTGAGTGTGTTAGCTCCTTACAATTTCCCTTTATTGCACTGTTAAATATTTGACCCTATTAACTTTAACCAAATGTTACAATCATAAGTATGTATGAAGGTCATTATTTAAAGAAGTAAGTGGGTACAAGTGAAGAGATTTAAAATTGACAGGTTTTTCCATTTCACTGAATCAGACGTTAAATACTTGAAAGCTATCGCTTCCTATATCTTCTCATTCTTTTTTTTCTTTGTTGAAACCAAACAGCATCTCTGATATGTTTTTTCCGTTTTTACTCTCGATCAAAACGGAATAGTCTATTATTTGTGAGGTATTGGCTGGACGTATCGTACAGGTTAACGGACAGGCTAAGGAATAAGTACAATTATAATGACTTTAAAAATGTTTCCAAATTGAATATTTTTTTTCATTTGAAAGCGCTAAAAAAATAGAGATAATCCTTAAAAAAAAAATGTATTATTTCGCCATTGACAGATTGGAAAAGACGAGGCCACGGAGGACAGAACCGCCCCCCACCAAAAAAAAAAAAACAAAAAAAAAAACAGGAAGCAAATGCATTATTTTATTTTAGAATCTAAGTAATCGACACTAAAGGGGACAGCGCGTTCAATGCTAATGTTAAAAAAAAAACGACATAAAAGTTGGGACAGTGGTTGGACACTTTACCTTGTCCTTACGAAAATAAAAAAAAAACCCCGCGAGTATGCAAACGGACACAACTCATTATTAAAGAGTCCCAAAACCCCAGTGACCTGAGAGAGCAACAATCCCAATGTTAAATATAGTTTCCCCATATCCACCATTTCAGCTAACTGCGTTCAACCTCAGAAATACGAAATCATTAAGTCTGATTTAATAATAATTCCATAATTTTAAAATAGTGATGCTGGCAATTCGGATAGGCCAAACGGAAGGCGTAAAGTGCTTTATTTAAGTTCTCCACCTGATATTGAAATATTTTTTTTTATAAAGCGTATGTTAAAACTGCTAAGATCTCCGAAAAGAACGAATCTTCTATTCGTCACATAACTTTTATTATAGTATATTGTTACAATTGTTTTCTTTTATTATTAGTTATTGTTGTTAATCTCTTATTGTGCCTAATAAGATCTACGGTAAGAACGAATCTTCTATCCGCCATATAACTTTTATTACCGTCTATTGTTAGAATAGGTCTATATTATTATTAGTTATTGTTGTTAATCGCTTAATGTACCCGATATGATCTTCGATAAGAACGAATCTTCTGTCACAGAACTTTTATTATAATATATTGTTAGAATTGTTTTCTTTTATTATTAGTTATTGTTATTAATCTTCTATTGAACTTAATAAAATCTCCAGTAAGAACGAATCTTCTATCCGTCAAATAACTTTTAAAAATTAAGATAATGACAGAAAAAACTTATTGAAAGAGAAGGACGGAAATCTGGTTATATTTTGAGAATCCTTTGCAACGAATTCGAAAAATTTGTGCTGCAGTAATTAAGGCTAAAGGAGGATATTTTGACGAGAGCAAAGTTTAATCATAAAATGCTTTTTTCTTTTAGTCATAATAAAATTGTTTATAAAAAATCATGTCTGACTTTTTGAAACCATCTATAATAATTTTCTCTTATTTTATTTTAGAATCGAGGTTATCGACACTAAGGGGGCAACGTGTTCTAATATCAAAAAGAACCTAACATATTGTAATAATAGTTCTATTTTATTATTAGTTATTGTTATTTGAATCTCTACACAAGTTTCACACTACCATGATCATCAGGCAACCGGAACGTTTTATCAATGGCGATTGTGATAGAATGAAACTCGAGTAGCTGTCCAAACCTTTTCTCCACGTAAATATTATTTTACATAATTATTAATTAAGAACCTTTTTAATTGTTATAGCCATAATCAAATTGCCATAATACAATTATAAGATTTTTTAAAACTAGCCTTAGATGGGTTTTAAAGTTTATTTTCATCATTTAATATAAAAATTTACAGTTCTTTGCATTTAACATAAAAAAAGCTTATACTGAAAATGTAACTTGTGGGTTTATTAAATTGATTTTCATATTGCTTTTCTAATTTGTCGACAGTTCTATTTTATTATTAGTTATTGCTGTTAATCTTTTATTGTACAGAAAATTCGAAAATAAATTTTGAAACGGAAATTAGGCGGGAAAAAAAACACGTAATGGCTAAACTTCCGGTTCCTTTCTATTCTTTTAATATCGGGAAAAAAATAAATATTTTAGTGAAATATATGTACGGCATCGAGATTTTAATAGATAATATGGTACAACTTTTAAAACAAAAATTACTTATGTATGAATATATTACGGGGTCGTATTCTACTCAAGGATGCAACTTATTCCCTGTTTCAAAAATACGGTTTATGTGAACATTGTAAATTGTTTGAATAAAAATTAATCGAAAAGACAATTATACTAAATGATAATTATTCAAAATGCAAAATTTTTTATTGCAATAAAAACGTAAAAATTAAAAGAGGAAATAAACAAATGATAATTATTCGAAATACAAATATCGTTAATAAAACAATTTAGTAAGAAAAAAAAGTTAAGTTATATGATACTGCAGGTAAAAATCAACTACTGAAGAGTAATTGTTAAAAGGATGCCACTAATTTTTTAAGTCTTTCATTTATATCGCCGGATTTCTTAGCGCTCTTCGTATTTTGGCAACCTGCTCTTACTTTTGCAATATGAATTTCTTGCAAATACTGTTCACTTTTAAGAATGTCTAAGAATTTCCATATTTGGGATGATGGGATGACAGTTCCCTCAAAAAAAGCATTATGCCATCCTTCAAAAGCGTTATTACTTCAAGACTACATACGTATTTCAAACAGTTATTTCGAATATTTATCATTTAGTATAATTGTCCTTTCGATTAATTTTCATTCAAACAATTTACAATTCGAATAAATGCTTTTCGAATAATTGTTTTCGAACAATTTTCTCGATACGAGTAACATGGGGTCGTATTATCCACAGGAAAATACAGTATGTATAGTTAGATTTCGATATGATCCATTGGCAAGCTTAAAAACTGACCTACAAGAGAGTCAGTCAGTCAGTTGTGTACCATGAATGATACACACGTAACACGTAGGCGATCATGTATCTTTCGATACATGACTGACGAGGCAAATTTTTTTCCTGCAGTAGGTTGCCATTTCTTTCTGCGGTAGATCAGTTGCCATCCAAGGCTATAGAACCCGGTCTGTCCTGCTATTTGCCCATAGTTGGGGGGAGACGAAGAGTATTAGCACGTAAGCAAATGTTATGGATTCGACTGGAATTCGAACTCGGTTCCTCAATCCGAGCCGCTATCCATTATTCCACCGTGTCTCCTTACAAGAGAGTACTACTGCTTAATTTTCAACAAAAAAATCATCGAGTCGCCTTTTTTCGGTGGGACAAGGTTATCACTCCCCAAAACTGAATCGGAAAACCGAATTCAAATTCTGACTCGGTATAGTAATATCCATTTTTCCCTAATTTAATTTTTTTAAAAAGCATGAACCCACTCATCCCTTTTGCTTGCCCCTCGTCATAAAAATGCTCGTTATTAGCACGATATGGTGATTGACTAACGTCGGAGAAGGTCTGACGAGAAGTTTTACAAACCTCATTTCTATGACTGCCTTACCTACCGCGGTATTGATAGCAAAATAACTTAATTTCCTTGTCAATCTTGACAAGGAATCTTGTCATGTAGTGTCCTGTATAAATTTTGTTTAACCTATTTGATTATCCAGTCAGGAGGTTTGTTTTCTTAATTAATCTTGTTTGTCCGTAAGAGGCAATCAAACGCCTACAAAATTCCGGCTACACGGATCGAAATACAAGTATTTAAATCTTATGTAAAAGACCAATAGCTTAAGAAATACCTTTCCTTCTTTTCTCTTTTCTTTTCTCCCCTCTCGTTCATTCTCTTAGTATATCACGTAGCCGAGTGGTTACAGCGTTAATGTTCCGACTATAAGATCCGGGTTCAAATATGGAGACGACTCATGTGTGTGGCACCTTTTTGTAAAGTGGCTGAAAACCATACCATGGGTTAACGCAAACATTGTGAGTGAAATTGAGCAGACAAAACTGTATTTTTTTTTAAGCATTTCACCCCAAGTAAGGCGGGAGCCACTAGGACGCAAGGGGTTACAGAAAATTTAGAGCAAGATCAGATAGGAGTGATAGAAGAAAGGATGAGGGTAGTGGATAGATCAAGGCAACTGGAGATGTCGATTAACATTACACTTGAATAACTGGAGATTATAGCTCACAGGGAAACAGGAATAGGGTAGGGAGTTCCACAGGCGAGAGGTGCGAGACATGAAGCTATTAGAGTAGAAGAGACGGCTACATTTAGGAGTTTCGACAGTGAAGGGGTGAGAGCGGGATGCCAGCCTCGTATGGCGCTTGAACTCATGACGTCTGGGAACCAGCGAATGCAGCTCCTCGGAGCAATTTCCATGGAAGTATTTGTAGAACAGACAGAGGGAGGCGACGGCGCGTCTGTGAGAAAGTGACTGTAGACGAGACGACAGAGCAGGGCCAACAACATTGCATATCCGCCTCCGGAGCCTATCAAGAACGCCGAGGCAAACAGAAGGAGCACCAGACCATATATGGCAGCAATACTCCATGCAAGGGCGAATTGTTGATTTGTAGATCTGGAGGATCGACCTGTATGGAAGCCGTCAATGGTTATGTTAGCACGAAGTCACAAGTCATCGTGACCGAGGATTTTAGCGTACTGGCTCTGTTCAATTACTAAACACGCTAAATAGTGCTCTCACCTGGAAACTGTAATTGAGGCCCATTCAGTATAGTATAAAAATTATCTCTGTGAGTGTTGAATAAACACAGATGTGTCTGAGAAGGTGTCTGTAACTGGGATTAGCTAATTACTCTATCAAACAGGCCTACTTGGAAATGAATAGTAAGCTATTATATGTATGTATTTAAATATATTTTCTTGATTTCGACCGACAAATTCTCTTTATTCAATTTTTAAAAATTTTTGTCAGTTGACCCCCGAGAAACCGTACATCAAGATTTAATTTTGAAAAAATGAATAGACATGCGTTATTGGGCAAATTTAATAAAACATAGTTTGAATGAATTGCTGGGGCTAAGTTTACTCTCTCTCCCATATATATATATATATATATATATATATATATATATATATATATATAATCCCTCACCGGTAGCACGGCTCGGAGTTTCATGTACAACGCTATCTTCAGAACGGTCAATCTCTACTCAAAACTGCGTTGTGCATGAAACTCTGAGTCGTACTACCGGTGAGGGATAAAATGTATAGGTTATATTACATCGAGCGCTGTTTTATTAACACCGGCACTCTATGTGCTATATATATATATATATATATATATATATATATATATATATATATATATATATATTAAACAAACCAAACACCACTCGTGAACTCCGATTCAAGTCGTAAGATCGAATCATGTGGTCTGCCAAACGCAGACCATGAAACAGTTACTATTTGTATCTAAGTCTCTGGGTCGTGTTTGGTTTGTTAGTGTTGCCGTTCTGTCTTAGTTTAATTTCTAGAGACATTGAGCACTTTAGGTTTTTCTGCCAATAGATGTTTGTCTTCTTTTTTTTTTTCTTTTTTGTCTTTTTGGTAGGGTTTTTCTTTCATGCTCCACATACAGTGAGGCTTATTTTATATATATATATATATATATATATATATATATATATATATTCTATTGACTTCATACTGTCGTGCTTTGTGCATTACAACTTTTAAGAGGGCACCCGTTGAACAAGGAATCATCGAACATACGCATGCGTTACTTCCTCGTTGGCGTCTGTTGACGCCATGCTCGTTCATTACATCAGTGTGCGTTTTGTTGTTGATATATTATTTCATTTCATTATCATATACACTGTAATGGCCCCGAAAAAAGTTATTAATACCAGCAAACCCAAGAGGAAATTCGTGAGCGTCACAATTGAAGTGGAAAAAAAAAGCAAATAATAGCGAAAGGGGAAAGCGTGTTTTTGATCTCGCGGTGAATTTCTTGATCAACCATATACAAGATACTGAGGAACAAAGATGTGTTTAAAACAGCAAATGTTGCAAAATAAATGAGTGTGTTAACTAAGCAAAGATCACAGAACTTGAAAATGTGAAAAAAATTTTCAGCTTATCGAACGACTTAAATTCGAGAACAGAGTTTTCAATGTAACTTAACTGCAAATATTGATTCGTTTTTTTACGGCTTATCAACCATTTACAGGTTATTTAAAGCCCAAAAAATATTTTTAGATTGTAATATTTTTAGATAATGATGATTTAGTGACACGAGTCTTAACAATTAATTATTGGTCGGATGACAGGATTTGAACCTGAAGAATAAGTTGACAGAAACATAAGCCTAATAATAAATGATCGATTCGTTAATTTTCTATGGTTGATCAACCTTTTACAGGTTATTTAAAGCCAAAAATATTTTTAGATTGTAAGAATTCTCTCTTTTTTTTTTTAAACAGATCGACACATCTATCAAAGAGTTGTAATTTAAATTTTTATTATTGCATTATTCCAAAATTTTAACACATCAGCAGATAGCTATTAATGTCAAAATTGAGCACAAATAGTTTTTAATTAAAAATATAGTAATTTAATGTATAATATTATCCATAACTACATGTACAAGAATGTCGTTTTTGATAAAAGTTTAAAAAAATAACGCAGAGGTCATCAGTCAGAAGAACAAACGCAGGGGTAATCAGGTTAGTACATAAGAGTTATCGAAGGCCGTGCTATCATACATAAAAAAAAAGTGTGTATATTGTCGAAAATTCCCTTTTCCACAACATAGTTATTTGTGCTATGTTATAATCTTTATTACTTAAATAATAATAATACTGAATACTTTTTAAACATTAAAGTATATTTAATCACATCTCCCTAATAGTTGTTGTGATCTGTAAATAATAATGGATACCTGCTCGGAGTGAGAACTCAGAGAGACGAGTTCAAATTCCAGTCGTGTTCGTTAGATACACTTACGCACAAATACCCTTGGGAAAAGTATGAATCTATCTCTTTTCGACCCAGCTATGCGTTGAATAGCAGGACAGACTAGGTTCTTTAGCCTTGGTTGGTAACCAGTCTACCTCAGAAAAAATGGCAACCTACTGCGGGAAAAAAATCTGCCTCGCTAGTCATGTATCGAAAGATACATGATCGCCCAAGCGTGTATTACGTATGAAGGACTTATTGATATAGATTTTACTAATTAACCCATAGCTGGAGGGAGAAGAGGTAGATTTATATCTTTCCCTAGTGTATTTGCGCGTAAGTGAATATAAAGAACACAACGGGAATTAGAACTCGGCTCTCCGATTAAAAATCCAAAACCATTATCAATTACACCAGCGGCACATCCGAGCGTCAAGCAACTGGTATTCCCAAGTGGTCACCTATCTAGATACTGACCAGTCTCGATGTTGCTTAACTACGATTTCTCTTTCCGAGTCGTTATCCATGACACCAGCCGCACATCCGACCTTACAGCAACTGGTATGCCCATCTAGGTACTGACCAGGCTCGATGTTGCTTAACTTCATTACGAAGCGTGGTTATATGGGTTACAATTACCATGGAAATATTTATAGAAATGGCAGAGGGAAGCTGCGTTACGTCGGTGGGGAAGTGAGTGAAGCCGAGATGTCAGGTCAGAACTTCTGGCGAAATATATATATATATATATATATATATATATATTTTTAAATTAATGTACAAATGTGATTTTGTTAATTTTGGCGCCTAAAGCTAATTGTTAAGATTAAGATTTTCTTTATTACCGTTTCTCGTTGATGGGTGGACCACTTTCATTGACATTCGCGCTTAGTTTAATCTCAATGATTATACCTGAGTGAAAGGCAGTTATTAGTGTGTGGGCGTGTATGTATATGTGTGGGCGTATGTGTTTGTGTGTGAGAGATATGGAGATAGAGACAAATAGAGGCGGTGTGGTGATGTTTTAAAAAAAACGGTAGCAATATATAATTATTAAGTCAATATTCATATAATTGGTAAGCGGAAATTAGTTAGTACATAAGAGTTATCGAAGGCCGTGCTATCAATAACCTGATTATTATTATTATTATTATTTATTTATTTATTTATTTTAAGCATTTCACCCCATGCAAGGCGGGAGTGCCACTAGCATGCAAGGGGTTACAGAGAGTGGGAGTAAGAGTAAAGAGGCGTGATAGAGGAAAGGATGAAGAGAAGGACGAGGAATTAGATGAAGGCGTCTGAAGATTGACATTTCATTTGAATATTTGAAGATTATAGCTATCAAGGGAGCAAGTAAGGGGAATGGAGTTCCACAGACGAGAAGTGCGAGACATGAAGCTATTGGAGTAGAAGAGGCGGCTACATTTAACAGTTTCGACAGTAAAAGGATGGGACTAAGATGCCAACCTAGTAGCACGTTTGATTTTTTACATATATATATTAGGGTTATGACTTTTTCAAAAATAATTGATTTTTCCGTATCATAATTCGATGAACTTTTGTTAAAATATAATGAAGAAGGGTTCTTTTTTTGTTTTAAAAATGTCACCTGAAAAATGAATCGCTATGTATTGTCCTCTTGATTGCTCTTTTTTACTTCACAGGGAGTAAACCCTTGCGTGCTAGTGGCTGTACTACCATGCTTGGGGTGATGCCGATTAATATATATATGTATATATGAGAGAGAGAGAGAGAGAGAGAGAGAGAGAGAGAGAGAGAGAGAGAGAGAGAGAGAGATACTATGACTTTCTGGAACTTTTTAGAATTTCATGGAACCTTCTAGAACTTGTTTTTGTTATTTGTATGTTTGTATGCTAGAGTTATAAACTGTTAAATGCATTAAAAATACGCAAGTGCTAACCAATTACATCATTAGCAAATTGAAAAAATAAACCTTCTGAAATATTTTGATGTTTTACGCTTATTGCGTATATACTAAATTCGAATTTTCACTTTTAGTTGAACTTTTTCAAGAACTAAAACAAATTAACGCCCGTCTCATTACTTTTGAACAAAAATGCATCGATTTATGACACAGGAATATTGGATTACAAAAAAGTTATAACCCTTTATATATATATATATATATATATATTATACCCGTTGCCCCACGCAGCAAGATGTGGCACAAGGCCGAGTTTAAATTGGGGTATCCGAGCCCGTAGGCTCGGGCAAAATTCTCTATAGACCACGTAAAAACAGAGTCAGTTTCCCGAGACGAGACTCTGCCCTTTGGCAGAGCCACGTCTGGAGTATATCCTCTGACATACGCCAGGTAAGTATATATATATATATATATATATATATATATATATATATATATATATATATATATATATAATGTACCACTGCAGTAAGTAGCTGACTCCTCATATTATCCTCTACGTTTGTAGGAGCCAGATCATGGCGAAAATGGAGTACTGTTGTTATATTTGGACAGGAGCTGCCCAGACCTCGCTTTCCGGTCTTGATAGTTCAAAAACTTCTCCGGGTCCTTGTTGGAGAAGAAGTATCCATCCTTTCTATCGCAGGCGGAATTTAACGAGTCTCCCACTGCTCTATCGCCACTGCCATGGAAAGTGTTCGGATAAAAATCGCCTGAGGCTACCGTAAGTTTGAAACCAAAGTAGCGGATTCAAATGACCTCCTGATTTTTAAAGTTAAAAGCTCTACATGTTATTTTTACTTTTATTTTATTTTCCACACGTGTGTTGAGCACTTTATAATTCTCCTGTTTCCTGATCTGATTCAACTTTATTCATTAACCTTATATATATATATATATATATATATGGATTAAAACCAAAAATCATATTGAAGTTTTCGGCTCTTGTTTTGAAACATGAGAACTCTTATGTAGCGCGTTGGAATCATATTTTTAAATAAATAATTATATTTATGCTCTACTTTTGTATCGAGCACTATTTTTAAAAAATAATAACAAAAATACAAAAATACTAAAGAACTTTGGATTATTTACCTAACCAGTTCTATATATAAAAGGATTCTTTTTCGATGTCGAGTAATTCAGCCTATATTTATAAACTATAATTTCTGATGTGTCTTCAATATAAAATAAAATCTACCGTACAAAATGTATGTCACATCTCCTAAGCCTTCTAGTGATACGACATTCGACCAAATAAAACCAAGACTGATGGCGAATGGGGGAACAGTCTGTTGCCTTGAAAATCAACATTCGAAATCTTGTCATTTACATTCCACCGACTCCGATCAAAAATATACAACTATCTTAACAAAACGAGTAGTATTTACTAAGCTTAGGGCTTGGGTATGTAAGAGCGGTCTGAACTCACAACGCTGGTGAGCGAAACGAGCTTACGAACCATCGTGCCACAGTAGGCTCCGTATAATCGCTCTTCCTTTGACTGCGCCGAAAGTAGCAGTCGTAATAGACATTGACAAGCAGAAAGCCAAAAAACACAACACTTTTTTTCACGACTATTTCTAGAACAGACGGCCTAAGAATAGAATATCGACTTTGGGTGTAAAAATCATCGTCCAAATCAATCAGTTGAATCGAAACGATTCATCGTCATTGTAGCAGGCAGAACAAACTCATATGAATTGACCAATCTTTTCTCTTTTTTTTTTTTTTTTTTTTTTAATCTGAAACAAGAGGGCAAGTGATCTCGTATTTTTTTTAACGCCACGATTATTTGTTCATTTTTTTTTATATATATTAGGTTGGTGCAAAAAATAATGTCTTTTTCTCACATAAAGTTGAACGTCAAAAAACGACATTATTTTAGCACCAACCTAATAAATATTACACGTTCACATTACTCTAGTAAAGATTTCGTATTTCTCTAGTAAAGATTTTGTTACACTCAAAAATAATCTAATATATTAGGTTGGTGCAAAAAATAATGTCGTTTTCTCACATAAAGTTGAACGTCAAAAAACGACATTATTTTAGCACCAACCTAATAAATATTACACGTTCACATTACTCTAGTAAAGATTTCGTATTACTCTAGTAAAGATTTTGTGACATTCAAAAAATAGGTTGGTGCGAAAATAATGTCGTTTTCTCACATAAAGTTGAACGTCAAAAAACGACATTATTTTAGCACCAAACTAATAAATATTACACGTTCACATTACTCTAGTAAAGATTTCGTATTACTCTAGTAAAGATTTTGTGACATTCAAAAAATAGGTTGGTGCGAAAATAATGTCGTTTTCTCACATAGTAACATATGTGAGAAAACGACATTATTTTAGCACCAACCTAATAAATATTACACGTTCACATTACTCTAGTAAAGATTTCGTATTACTCTAGTAAAGATTTTTTTACATTCAAAAATAATCTAATATATTAGGTTGGTGCAAAAAATAATGTCGTTTTCTCACATAAAGTTGAACGTCAAAAAACGACATTATTTTAGCACCAACCGAATAAATATTACACGTTCACATTACTCTAGTAAAGATTTCGTATTACTCTAGTAAAGATTTTGTTACATTCAAAAATAATCTAATATATTAGGTTGGTGCAAAAAATAATGTCGTTTTCTCACATAAAGTTGAACGTCAAAAAACGACATTATTTTAGCACCAACCGAATAAATATTACACGTTCACATTACTCTAGTAAAGATTTCGTATTACTCTAGTAAAGATTTTGTGACATTCAAAAAATAGGTTGGTGCGAAAATAATGTCGTTTTCTCACATAGTAACATATGTGAGAAAACGACATTATTTTAGCACCAACCTAATAAATATTACACGTTCACATTACTCTAGTAAAGATTTCGTATTACTCTAGTAAAGATTTTGTTACATTCAAAAATAATCTAATATATTAGGTTGGTGCAAAAAATAATGTCGTTTTCTCACATAAAGTTGAACGTCAAAAAACGACATTATTTTAGCACCAACCTAATAAATATTACACGTTCACATTACTCTAGTAAAGATTACGTATTACTCTAGTAAAGATTTTGTTACATTCAAAAATAATCTAATATATTAGGTTGGTGCAAAAAATAATGTTGTTTTCTCACATAAAGTTGAACGTCAAAAAACGACATTATTTTAGCACCAACCTAATAAATATTACACGTTCACATTACTCTAGTAAAGATTTCGTATTTCTCTAGTAAAGATTTTGTTACACTCAAAAATAATCTAATATATTAGGTTGGTGCAAAAAATAATGTCGTTTTCTCACATAAAGTTGAACGTCAAAAAACAACATTATTTTAGCACCAACCTAATAAATATTACACGTTTACATTACTCTAGTAAAGATTTCGTATTACTCTAGTAAAGATTTTGTGACATTCAAAAAATAGGTTGGTGCGAAAATAATGTCGTTTTCTCACATAGTAACATATGTGAGAAAACGACATTATTTTAGCACCAACCTAATAAATATTACACGTTCACATTACTCTAGTAAAGATTTCGTATTACTCTAGTAAAGATTTTGTGACATTCAAAAAATAGGTTGGTGCGAAAATAATGTCGTTTTCTCACATAGTAACATATGTGAGAAAACGACATTATTTTAGCACCAACCTAATAAATATTACACGTTCACATTACTCTAGTAAAGATTTCGTATTTCTCTAGTAAAGATTTTGTTACATTCAAAAAATAGGTTGGTTGAAAATAATGTCGTTTTCTCACATAGTAACATATGTGAGAAAACGACATTATTTTTGCACCAGCCTAATAATATTAACAACCTGAAATAGATGTTCTATAAGGCGTGGAGTTCTCAGACGAAGAAGAATTGTCATTATTCCATGAATTACACTATTTGTTCATTTTTGTTGTTTCACTACAGCCAGTGATCTATTTCGACTTTCCTCAGTTTTATTCGAAGTTTTTCATTATATCCTATCAGTTATGTGTCATGCGTGATAGATGCTTAAGAGATCATGTATCTTTCGATACATGACTGACGAGGCAAATTATTTCCCGCAGTAGGTTGCCGTTTCTTTCTGCGGTAGACCAGTTGCCATCCAAGTCTATAGAACCCGGTCTGTCCTGCTATTTACCCATAGCTGGGGGAGAAGAAGAGGATTCATACCTTTCGTAAATGAATGTAGTGGATTCGACTGGAATTCGAACACGGCTCTCCGATTCTTCAATCCTAGCCGAATTCCAGTCGAATCCATTACATTCACTTACGTGCTAATGCCAACCTACTGCAAGGAAAAAAATCTGCCTCGTCAGTCATGAATCGAAAGATACATGATCGCCTAAGCGTGACTGATTATACCCTGAATTATTCGAATTATTTATTCTTTTCGACCGGTGGGCTCTTCAACTTTCCCCATCTTTATATGGTTCTAGAGAAGGATGCTGAAGATCCGATGGACTGAACATTTGAGTAACGAGGAAATTTTAGGGAAAATAGGAATGAAAAGGACACTCCTACTTAGAGACAATTGAATTTTTAGGGTATATACTTAGGAAAGAAGGATTGGAGAATTTGACACTCACAAGACATTGTGAAAATACTAAAGACAAAGGAACTTAGCGAATAGCCTACATAACAAGCTTGTGTAAACGGTTGACAGAATAGGGATTAGGAGAGATAGCAAAAAGACAAAATATACTAAGAGCTACAAAACACAGGAAATTGTGGAGAGCCGTGATCGCCGACGTCCTGAAACGACACGGCTCATAGAAGATCGTGCGTGTGTAAATGGTTGACAGAACAGGGATTAAGAGAGATAGCAAAAAGGCAAAATATACTAAGAGCTACAAAACACAGGAAATTGTGGAGAGCCGTGATCGCCGACGTCCTGAAACGACACGGCTCATAGAAGATCGTGCGTGTGTAAATGGTTGACAGAACAGGGATTAAGAGAGATAGCAAAAAGGCAAAATATACGAAGAGCTACAAAAAACAGGAAATTGTGGAGAGCCGTGATCGCCAACGTCCTGAAACGACACGGCTCATAGAAGAACGTGCGTGTGTAAATGGTTGGCAGAACAGGGATTAGGAGAGATAGCAAAAAGGCAAAATATACGAAAAGCTACAAAAAACAGGAAATTGTGGAGAGCCGTGATCGCTGACGTCCTGAAACGACACGGCTCATAGAAGAACGTGCGTGTGTAAAAGGTTGGCAGAACAGGGATTAGGAGAGATAGCAAAAAGGCAAAATATACGAAAAGCTACAAAAAACAGGAAATTGTGGAGAGCCGTGATCGCTGACGTCCTGAAACGACACGGCTCATAGAAGAACGTGCGTGTGTAAATGGTTGGCAGAACAGGGATTAGGAGAGATAGCAAAAAGGCAAAATATACGAAAAGCTACAAAAAACAGGAAATTGTGGAGAGCCGTGATCGCTGACGTCCTGAAACGACACGGCTCATAGAAGAACGTGCTCGTGTAAATGGTTGGTAGAACATGTATTAGGACACGACACATAAAAGAAGATTGTTGTTATACCATGAATGATTCAGTTGGTTTCTTCGTTTTGGCCTGTGGGCTCTTCGACTTTCAAGATTTTTGGATGGAATGGAAACACTTAAAAATATTTATAATTGACAGTTGAATTTTCTAGGGTGCATATTGAGGAAAGAGGGCTTATTATTATTGTCATTTTTCTATGAATGATTTGGATTGTGTTTTCGTTTCGGCAGGTGGGCTTTTCGAACTTCTTAAGTTTTGTCTGAAGTTTTGTCATTATTGCATGAAGGATTCATATTGTACCTTCATTTATATAGATTGTAACGTATTCTTGCTCACTATGTCTTTGACTTTCTTTCAATGTTCTGTATTAGGCAGCAGTTGAATCTCATTCAAAGTGTTTTTATTACTTTCTGATCCAAAGAATCTCATATATGAAAGCGATACAAAAAATTAAAACAAATTGAAAAAATATTGATATTTGACCACAGGCAACACGCCAAAACCGGTGAATCTATAGGCCTCAAAACTTGTTCTAAATTAAGACGTTAAATGTCGTGGCTAAATAAAATGCTAAGGGCGGGATGTAAATCAGCGTGGGGCTATAACCGATGTTAAAATTTAGGCAATGGGGTTCTAAATTTAGACGTTAAATATGATGGCCAAGCATGATGCTAAGGACAGGGTGTAAATCAAGTGCTAAGAGTGTGAGACTAAATCCGATGTTAACAGTGGGTGTTGGTTAAAATTCTATTTTTTAATTTGGTCCTGTTGTTTTGAACGTAAAGAAAATATATCTAAATTTATTCTTTTGCTTGTACTTATTTTCTCGGATATTTTCCTGCATATAAGACTTTTTTTAGGAAAAGCTATGACAAAGTGGAAAAGTTATCGCATGACGTGTTTCGTCTTTTAGGGCTTCATCGAATTAAAGTAATGTTCACGATGATGCGACTAGACATGTGCACAAAGGAGAGGGTCGTTGAAATTTTGAATATAAATTTACTTTTTTTTTAAATATGTGTTTTGGGTATATAGTTTAGTCTATTTCATTTGGTTTCTTTTTGTTTATGTTTTTTTTTTCTTTTTTGTTATTAAATAGCCAACATAAAAAAAAGATGTGCCAAGAAAGGTGAAATGTTGTAATAACCTGGTGGTAAATTTATTGTTGATGATTTAGCGATTAAAGCATTTTCTGTACATTTCCCTCTTAGTAAATTACTTTCTTTTTTTAATGAAAATAGAATTTTTTCAAATCAAAATTATAGACTTATAGACTTATTACGCTGAGTACCTAATGTACTGAATGTGTTTTGTAAAAGATCACTTTTGTGTTCATATAATCTTTTATTTAAATTTCTTGAGGTTTCTCCTGTGTATTCGTTGTGGCAATTATTACAGGTGATAAAGTAAATTCGCCCTTCAAGTTTTACCTTATTATATTGTTTTGTGTTAATTAACTTTCTTATTGTTTTTTAGAAGTGGTTAAACTAATTTATGTTAAGCTAAGATAAATTCTTTTCGGTTATAGTGGTGTAGAGTTGGTGAGTAAAATAATAAATTTTGATTTGTAGTGATTTTCAGAAAGGTCCGCTCTTCTATTTAAAAAAAAAAAAATAGAGTATTGGAGAAGCTTAAGGTACTTTCAGTGTATTTCTAATAGATTTTTCTGAAATTGTTCTTGATATATAAAAATTGTATTTTGTTTTCCCATATAACACTTGTATTTAAAGTTTTAGAAATGAATGGCAGACAAATTGATTTCAACCAAATCCAGAATGATTGTCACATTGAGATCAAGAAGTCAAATTTAAAATGTAGTTTTCTGTTTTGTTCACAGTTTCAACAAAAACGGGGCGGGGTGGGGAGCTGAAACCCTTCCATCTACCCCCTATAGCACATTGGAGGATGTGTACTAGGTGAAATGTTGGCAAGTGTGAGTTTTAAGCTTGTTAATACATTTTTCGTCTTTCTGAAAACGTTAAGTCTAGATAATATCGTCATTGGAAATATATATATATATATATATATATATATATATATATATATTTCCAATGACGATATTATCTAGTGGGTTTGTAAACAATGACTATTATGGCTAATAATGCAAGACTTTTCGGTAAATTGAATCGAGTTCTTTCAGTCACTGTGTGTTTATCTAAAAATAAATACGCTTAAATTCACCTTCATCCTTGTCATGTGCCAGTTCAGTCGGGTTTCGATCCTAGCTTAAGGCAATCGGACGTATAGCCACACTTATGAGCTGTGATACATCGAAACAGTTTGTCAGTGGATGACCATATATATATATATATATAGATAGATAGATATATTAATCAAAGAAAAATAATAGATTTGTCACAGCTACTTTCTCACGCACGCGCTAATGTATCGTACTTTATATACTGTACACCCGTCTTTGTTTACAACTAAAAAGCCCGCCACACACACACACACACACACACACACACACACACACACACACACACACATATATATATATATATATATATATATATATATATATATATGAATGAGTCGTATTAGTTCTCAAAGTGACCGCTTGGTGGCGGAGGCGGGCTTTTTAGTTGTAAACAAAGACGGGTGTACAGTATATAAAGTACGATACATTAGTACGTGCGTGAGAAATTAGCTGTGAGAAATCTATTATTATTGTTTGATTAATATATATATTAAGTATATATTTATGCCATATATACATGTTTATAGTATCTACATTATGATCATAACTACTGGTAGTAACTATAATGGTTTTATAACTCAAAAATAACCCCCCTCCTATCTACGGACAGTCGGCTTTAAGGACCACCCGTTCCTCCTATTAGTCAGTTGAAAAGAGGTTTGTCTGTATTTATTTATTTCTGGTCAAAGAATATAGTCATTATAAACTTTTATGAAGAAGAACTTGAGATAAATCATGTGACCGCAAACAATCTAAAGTAATTGACAGAACACCAAACTGAAGAATAAGTCCAGGTTCGGGATTCATCGTAGTATGATAAACTCTTCTTATTTGTGTGAGTTCCTTTTGGAGACGTTAGGCAAAAATAATATCAATGAATGCGTTTTTGAAGAAATTTTAAAGGACATTTCTGGATTTGGGTGTGAATTTTAGTAACTATAAATTCTTTTTATTTTGTGTGGATTTAATATTTTGGAGTGAATTAATAGAAAAGCTCGCTAAAATTATGGATACCGAAATACAAATACAGTGTAACCCTGATATAAGAGAAACCCGGATAGAAGAGAGATTTTATCTGGTCCCAAATTAGAGCCATACTTAACTAAACAAAATAGACCCAACCCGGATATAAGAGAAACCCTGATATAAGAGAAACCAGGATATAAGAGAGATTTTCTCTGGTTCCAAATTAGAGCCATACTTACCTAAACAAAATAGATCAAACCCGGATATAAGAGAAACCCTGATATAAGAGAAACTTGGATATAAGAGAGATTTTCTCTGGTCCCAAATTAGAGCCATACTTACCTAAACAAAATAGACCCAACCCGGATATAAGAGAAACCCTGATATAAGAGAAACCAGGATATAAGAGAGATTTTCTCTGGTTCCAAATTAGAGCCACACTTACCTAAACAAAATAGACCAAACCCGGATATAAGTGAAACCCGGATATAAGGGACTTATTCTCCGGTCCCGACAACTCTCTTATATCCGGGTTACACTGTATCTACTAAAAAAATTAAAATGTTTTAAGTGATATTAATTATGTCAGATAAATAAAATCTGTTAATTCTTCAGAAATA
Source organism: Acanthosepion lycidas (assembly GCA_963932145.1). Classification (NCBI taxonomy): domain Eukaryota; kingdom Metazoa; phylum Mollusca; class Cephalopoda; order Sepiida; family Sepiidae; genus Acanthosepion; species Acanthosepion lycidas. The sequence continues at coordinate 22,604,897 of OZ010594.1, forward strand.
CAAAAATAAAACTTACGTAAAAGTTTTAGAGAATCTAATGTTTTTGATTTTTTGGGGAAAAAACAACCGGAAAATGATGTTTTCTAATTTATTTTTAGAATTAAAAAGCGGTAATTGATTTTAGACAAATGATACAGCTCAGTTCAATAGCATTGCCGCTGTCATATAGACAGTTTTCAGTTTCAACAAAATGCGGGAAGACTGAAGCCTCCATGTATCTCTCTCCTATAGCAACGCGGATGTGTATCTAGCGAAATGTCGGTAATGCTGATTGTTCGATTTTACTGCAAAAAGCAAATGTGAGATTTTCAACCATATTATTTAAATTGTCAGATTCACATTGTCACAGATCGGTCTTCAAGTCTTCTGTTTAGTTCTCAGTTTCAGCAAAAAAAGTGGCGTAGGGGGCAGAAGGCCTCCCCACGTCAGGTTCCACTCCTATAGCGTCGTGGGTGTTTAGTTTACTTTTTGAAGAGCCTTTGACCGAAGAAGGAATAATGCTCGATTCCTGACCTCTTCCCCTTGTTTCCTTTTCGATTTAAAAAAAAAAAAACAAAAAAAAAAAACATCTAAATAAGCCACCCAGTTCTGTAGCTACAAGTTGGAATTTTAATATGGAAGGTACAGTGACGATAGTGTAAAAATGAACACGTTAACAAAGCTTAAGTTGGCGTAAGACAGGAAATACAATCCTACGAAACAGAATGAAGGGTCGGGATAAAAAAAAAGAAAACAAGAAAAAGAAATGTAGGGATAGCGACGGAGTCAAAACCGATTCAGAATATTTGTTGGGGTGGAAGCAGAGCGAGAAAGAAAGAGAGAGAGAGAAAGAAAGAAAGAGATAGATAGATAGATAAAAAAAAAAGATTCGGGTTATCTTTAAAACTGACTTCCTTCTCGGTACTCGTTCGTTCTTTCTCTCGGGTCGTTCGTGGAGTTTGGGGCTGGGGTCAGGGAAGGAATCAATGCTCATGTGACTCCTTTAAAGAACGCAGCAAAAACACCTCGATCGCCTGTTCGTTCATTCATACCCACGTCTCATTCACAACCAGAGATTACTGAATATCATTCGCTTGAGTGAAAGGGAGATTTTTCCCCTCGTAGAAAATTTATTTACTTTCTTTTTGATTCGTTTTCGTTTTCTTGTTTTCTTTCTTTTTCTTTTTTTTTTCACTTTCTCGTCCAGAGTAGCTGCTTTTATTTATTGTTTTTAAAAACCTGTTCCTAACATTAAAAGCAAAGGTTTTACATTTCCAAATATTTTCGCATATTTCTACTCCTTAAAATATTTTAAAATAAAAGAATACAAAAGTGTTTGTTTAATAATGAACTGAAATAAATTTTTGTTAAATTTCAAATGTAATTTATCTCAGTGAACATTTGTTAAGAAGAAATGCCAGCCATAACAACACCAGAGTGAGACTAGATAGGCAAAAAGAATATATATATATTCATTCGTGTATATATATATATATATATATATATATATATATATATATATATATATATATACACATTCGTGTATATATATATATATATATATATATATATACACATTCGTGTATATATATATATTCATATTCGTGTATTATATATATATATTCATATTCATATATATATATATATATATTCATATTCATATATATTCATATATATATATATTCATATATATTCATATATATATATATATATATTCATATATATTCATATTCATATATATATATATATATTCATATATATTCATATTCATATATATATATATATTCATATTCATATATATATATATATATTCATATATATTCATATTCATATATATATATATATATATATTCATATATATTCATATTCATATATATATATATATATTCATATATATTCATATTCATATATATATATATATATATTCATATATATTCATATTCATATATATATATATATATATTCATATATATTCATATTCATATATATATATATATATATATTCATATATATTCATATTCATATATATATATATATATATTCATATATATTCATATTCATATATATATATATATATATATTCATATATATTCATATTCATATATATATATATATATATTCATATATATTCATATTCATATATATATATATATATATTCATATATATTCATATTCATATATATATATATATATTCATATATATTCATATTCATATATATATATATATATATTCATATATATTCATATTCATATATATATATATATATATATATATATATATATATATATATATATATATATATATGAATAAAATGAGAAAATAAGCAGCTCCAAGGAAAGTTTACTGTAGGTGCACACCGGAGAATGGCAGAACGATAACATATTTTAATTAAATCTCCAATGAGCAATGACCGGCCACGACTAACAGTTTCATACGTTTAAATGCAATCATCATATAGTCCTGCGCCAGGTTAAAAGAATAAAAATGGGATTGACAATTGTATAGCGCCAATCTTACAATTAAGAAAAGGTTTTCTAATTTTAAAATTAATATTATTCCTAGTAAAAGCTCGAAATTAGAATATATATGCTTACTAAGCTAGGTCCAACCCCAGACTAAATAAAGAAAAAAGAAATATAAAGATTGTGTTGCGCCAAACTTTCAAATCTGCCAGTGTATTTGTCAAAAGAATAAGTATTTGAAATCCTGGTTTTTATGTATTTTACTAATTTTTGTTGAATTCGTTGTCATGTCACGTGTCCCACAGCCCTACTTAACTCATAGGGAGGCCACCTGTATTGCAGCCATTACAGCAGTGGTGTGTCTACGGTAAGTGGGGGCGGGCTGACGGAGTCCATCCCTCTTCGAACTGCTTTTGAATTCAGAATATTGGTTGCGACCTCAAGGCGAGGACCCTATTCTATTCCACTTTTTAGCCCATAGCTGGAGGAATATGTAACATTATCTTTTTCAACGCGTTTAACGGGAAGTGATCAAATCAAAATCGATCGGAATTTGATTTTTTTCTTAGTAAGGCTTCCTTCTTACCCCCCGCCCCCCCAAAAAGCGTTCTAAAATATGACTTTTAGTTATTTTGCTAATTTTGCTTTGTTTTGATATAAAAGTAGAAAGATTGTGTTGCGCTAATTTTGCAAGGGAAGACAGTTTATCTCTTTTAATCAGCATTCAAAATCCTGACTTAGATATTTTAATATTTTTTGCTTACTCTAGTTCAAGGCTAAATAAGGATGATTGTTTTACGCCAATCTTTCATTCGGAATATTACCTTTTTAGATGTTCAATTTTTACTTCGGTATAATTCATGTTTTATCAATATATAAAGTAAACACTTATTGGAATCTAAAAGTTTATTTGCTAAATGATGGGAACATCAATCTGCGCAGTTAATATGAGCGTAAATTCGTTCTGCGCATATATAAACAGACGACAGCCATTTATATGAAATGTCCTCAATTTCGAAGTCACGTGGCGATTTTGAAGTTTTAAAATCGGTCGCATAGTTGATTTAACAGATAAAGAGAAATGTTTAATAGCCTTAGTCAGGGCCGGTGCAATGATCTCATGTACTCACCCACGAATCTATGATATGCCCCCCACCCTACTGCTCTCAATTTTCATAACGTAGTTTTCATATAAAATACAAATTTTATTGTAACCTTATAGGGGATCATATGCAATACAAATGTACAATAATGGATCATATGCAATATAGATGGACAATTCAACTAGAAAAATTGAAAATAAATAAACTTATCTAAATACAAATTAGACATGTCAATAGATCATTCCATCTTAAATAAATCAACAATGTTTTGCGGCAATCTTTAACATGAGAGTTTTCTTGCTAAAAAGTTAAATAATTTTAACACATTCAACATTATGAATAAAAAAAAATGAATTTTATATTATATATATATATATATATATATATATATATATATATATATATAGTTTTTTTTCGACACTTAGCATGAGCAAAACGAATTCACGGATTTGGACAAAAAAATGACCCCAGAATGAGGTCAGAATCTGAAAATGTTTTATCCTTTAATAGTCAGTTGTGCTTAATTTAATTTGTAACATATATAAATGTAGGTAAAAAAAAAAAGAAGCTAATGTTGATAAGACAGCAAGGATCAGGAAGCACTGCGCGGGGGCCTTCGATCAGGCCTCACTCCCGGTCGGCGAGGGGGTCTGTAGTAGTACTCACCGACCTTGACTTCAGTACTTATAAAAGGTCAACAAAACGCTCGACGAGTACCATCGAATTGCAAAGAAGTCCGTTGAAGATTCTGGACTATTCTGATGAAGGTCTGATAAGAACAAGTCGCAAACTTTATTTAGTTGATTTGTGTTTTGTATCAGGAAAGAAATTATTAAACAAAATCGCCCTTTGTCAAGTTAGGAACATTTGAAGCCTTATGGAAGTGTCGAAAAACATAAGAAGTCACCTCCTACCGTGTGTACTCAAATATAGTGCGAGTTTTAAATAGGGGTAGTACCATACACAGGTAATTTTTGGAAAAGTTTAAATATCAGGCATTTTCGGTGACCGGTTGCTCTATACACAGGTAAATATTTCTAGAGGGTTTAAAATTCATTCATTTTTGGTGACCGTAACCTATCTGGTAGTCCTAATTCTTGGGTTAACTTAACGGGAAGAAATTTAAGCTATGTAGGAAGCACACTCAAGATAAAGGAGCTACCATAGTCAGGCATGAACAAAAACAAAAGTATGGTATCTAAATCTTCGTATCAGATATTTTACGGTATGTCGTTTTTCTCGCCATTTTGGGGTAGCTTTCTACAAAAAAGAACGAAGACCATTTATTTGCTATAAAATACAGGGATTAGACAAAATAATGTGAACAGCTTGCAAAAATAGCAATTTTTTTTCAATCCCAGCATTTCTGGATATTTGTAAATATGAAACCGGCATAAAAGGTAACTGCTTCGCAATTTATTCGTCTACTTTGATTTTACACCTAATTAAGTCATTATTTATTTTCAGGTAAAATAAGTAGAATAATTAGAAGCTAATGGGGGTCCAACACCTTATTAGTAAATAAATGTTTAAGCTACTTTTCACATTATTTTGTCTAAATCCTGTATATCCAGGATGATGCCCAGTACTGCGATATTTGACTACGGTAGGCCCACAAATATTGCTCAGAAGCTAGGGTCGCATTATACACGACCTCTAAAAAATATTCTGGAGGTCGAACTATGAAGTAGACTTATACACGAGTATATACGATGTAAAGTAATGAAGACCATTTATTTGCTATAAAACATCAAGTACGATGCCCAGTACTGCAATATTTGACTACGGTAGGCCTACTAGTATTGCTCAGAAGCTGTGGTAGCATTATACACGACCGCTAAAAAAATCAGTTTTTCACAGAGAAATTCAGGATTCGCACAATACATTAAGTAGGCTTATATACGGTAAATCAAACGGGAAAACACGTGAGACCGATCATTAGACTGCTTTTAAAAGCAACCCATAATGAAAATCGAATGAAATGGGTAACAGAATATATGAAGATGGAATTAGAAATCTTTTCACCGAGGAATGTTGGGCAGCCTTCAGTGGGCCAGAAAGGTGGAATAAAGGTAAGCTTTTTTCGAAAAAATATATCGCATGAGATATAGCTCATCATAAGGCGGCTTACGGCCAAATCATGTTGAACTACTGGTTCCCGTATGATCACCAATGTTAAGCAACGTCGAGCCTGGTTAATACCTAAATGAGTGACCACTTAGGAATACCAGGTGTTGTAAACCTTGTATGTATGGTTGTGTAATAGAAAATAGCACGGAATTATTAATCGGAAAGTCAACTACTAATTCCCGTTGCGTTCGTTATATTCATTTACGCGCAAAATATCTTTGGGAAAGGTTTCAATTCACCTCTTCTCCCCCAGCTATGGCTTAATCAGTTTGGCTTTTATCACTAAATCCATTATTATCTACAAAAAATAAACAAAAAAAATTCGTACAATGTAAAAGTATTTTCCGGCTTTAAATAATCTATAAAGGGTTAATAAGTCCTAGAAAACGAATCAGTCAATCAATCAGGGGCACCTAGACGTGGTGTAATGGTTAGAAAGCTTGTCTTGCTAGATCAGTTACTACTGAAAAGTGAGTTCGATCCTCACTGGATGCCCCATACTTTCAGCTTTGTGCCACATCTAAGCTACGCTTGGAAAATCTCAGTCAATCAATCAGTCATCATAATGTAGGCCACACTAATAAAAAATCAAGGTAATTTTTCGTTAAAAGTACCGCAGCTATTTTTAGCACTGGAATGTATGGTGACGCGTAAGCATCTCTTTTAGAATTGGAGAAAAAGTTGTTTTTTGTCCTATGATAAAATGATTCTTTCTATAATTAAAAACTGAAGATTTGGCATAATATTATATTATCTCTGATGACAATGTCATTAACACCCGGCGTGATTATTATGGACGTTTCCTGTGTCTAAAGCAAAAGATGTTTACACGCATGATCTTCCTCATTGAAAAACGAATGGTTACAAAATTCAGTCAACATTGTAATTAATCTTTGTTATGCGTGTGGTGATATGTGAGTTTGAAAAACTAACGGCATTCTTACTTTTTTTAAATAAAATAAATACTTGTCGCAAACTAAAATCGTTACATTTGCCTTGATAAATTCCATCAGAGGAAGAAACGCGTCGGTTAAAATAAGTTTCCCTTTTGTCTTTATTCATATTGTCATTTTATATATATATATATATATATATATATATATATATATATATATATATATATATATATTGTTATATCTGAAGTTTTAAACGCACACACATATACAGGGTGCGATGGGTAAATTGTCACTATTTTACATTTTTAATTTTGCGCATTCGTGTTGTTTGTTTTTGATTTTGTCGACTGCTCAGTTAATGGATCAGTCGGGCATCGTCTCTGAGATAAAAAGCACCACGGCACAATTCGCTCCACCAGACATTTGGAGACGGCATGCTGTACTGCTTGGCATTCGCACCTGAAGCTCCAATACGGACATTTCAGTGTGTTTGGGTGTCAATCTGAGAACAGTGCAGAGGAGTCGGAAAGATCACTAGTAATGGCGATGTTATGCCTCCATTCATCTTCTCATAGGGCCTCAACACGGTGGCCTACATCAAACCTCTTGAGGAGGTCAAGAGGGTGACTGCTGGAAAACACTATGTATGGCAACAGGACACTGCACCATGCTACACAAGTAGAAGAACCCAGTAATGGCCGTCAGACAAATTCTGCGACCACATCAGCCCTTACATCTGGCCACCTAACTCCCCAGATTTCCATCTCCTCGATTATTTTGTCTGTGGCGCAGTTGATTGAGAAATCAACAAAACTGCTTGGAACATCAAAGATGAACTGAAGGCAAGGATTATGGCATCATTCACCAACTTAAGCAAGGAGAGTGTCCAGAATAGTTACAGGAGATTCCGAAGTCGTCTAGAGGCCGTGGCTGAAGTCAATGCCCATTTTATTAAATAAATATACTCTTTAAGCTTTGAATATTTTTTTGTGTGATTTAGACGACATTTTATCCATCGCACCCCATATATATATATATATAGAGAGAGAGAGAGAGATTTGTTTTTGTTTTGAAGGTTGAAACGTTTGAGAGGCAACTCTTCACAAGTTACCAGATAAAAATAGAATAAATAATCTATAATCGCAAATGAACGGTCGACTGTGACATATGATGAATAAACCTATACAAAATGTATAGTATCAGTAAATTATTAATTGACAATAATTGTAGGTTAACCCTTACACGAGACAGTCTTATGCATATATAATATTTAAAATGCTAAAAATAAAGCTTTTGAAAGTAGAATAATTTTATCGGTTAAAATCGGATATGTCATTCCTGGTGGAATACAACTAATACAGCTAATATGAACCTCTTCCGGTTTAATGTTATCTGTCCCCCGCCAAAAAAAGACTCTGCGTAGAATGAGTTTAATAGAGAGTGTGAAATCTGTATTGTTTATAGAAAGGTTTAACAAAGACATAGAACAAAAATAAAAGAATATAATTCCAATAATTAAAGAAGTAACAATATATAACATGAAGCAATGAATTGTTATCATATCATTATCAAGGTTTTAACAGTAATATGTAAACGTTTCCTATTTGTTGCTTAGCTTATCATTCTCCCGGATTCTAATTCTTTTATAAATATGTTATCACAATTTATATATATATATATATATGTTATATATATATATATATATATATATATATATATATATATATATATATATATATATATATATATATGTACCAGAAATAAAGCAAATATGGATTATAATAATGTAATTAATATGAGATACATATGTATAGTTAGGCAACATATTTTCACTGAAACATGTTTCAATTAATAATTTAGTCATGTTGTGTCTAATAGTTTTCATACTGATCCTTTCCAGTTGTCTAATTGGTTTCTTGATGTTAAGTTGTAATTCATCAATGAGAGTCACGTAGTTTCTTTCCTATCCAAGTACTTTCGATCTCCTCCAAGATCAATTTCATGGATGGATTACAAAAAATAATTCATTGTAACTATGATATATATATATATGTATGATAAAGAAGAAATACGAAACGTTTATAAATTTAACATGTTTTTGCTTTTATTTTATGATGAAACATATATAAAAGCGGAACATTTTAAATTTATAAACATTTTCTATTTGTTCCTTATCCTATTACACACATACACACACACACACTCTCTCTCTCTCACGCATATATATATATATATATATATATATATATATATATATATATATATATATCAATGTGTGTGTGTGTGTGCCTTGATGAAGTCCCTCAGAAGTCGAAACGTGTAGGCTAAGACATGTTTTTCTTTTGTCATATATATATATATATATATATAGTTATCCACAGACTGTTTCGCTGTATCACAGCTTATATATATGCCTTGATAAGGTCCCTCAGAGGACGAAACACGTCAGCTAAGATACTTTTTTTAATAATATATATATATATATATATATATATATATATATATATATATATATATATAGTTATCTACAGACTGTTCTACTGTATCACAGCTTATATATATGCCTTGATAAAGTCCGTCAGAGGACGAAACGCGTCAGCTAAGATAATTTTTTAATAATAATAATAATAATAATAATAATATATATATATATATATATATATATATATATATTTCATTGAAGACCATTGAGAAGGCACTGTTTATTAAATTCGTACAAGTGATTTTTCTGGACATAGTTTGCAAAAATAATGAAAGCGTTAATAATAAATGTCCACTGCCGATGATATCAATTATGCCGACAGTTACAACACATTCCCTTCCTTATATATACATGTAAAATCCTAGACTACGACGTTTTCTTAGGCGTTAATGATCTATTTTATTATTAAAACTGCCGTTTAATACAATGTATGAATAAATCTAAAACTTCTCTTAACATATTTTAATTCCTACTGAAAATAGCTTAGCAAACCGAAAGGGATTATCATGTAATAATACTTGTGCAGCATCATCCCGATGTCATACACGTAGCCTCGTCTCATATACATACACAATAAATGTATTTATCTCAGTAACCGACACCAGAGCTTCGCGTCACATCTCCCGTTTGCGTCAGATTTTCGATAAATATGTGTGTGTGTATCAATAATTTCGCGCCGATGATAAAATTATTTAATGGACCATATATATATATATAAGTGAACATAAAAGTCAACACTTACAGGCGACAGTCTGTTTCATGCTAGATGCAATCGTCAGGCCTATATATATATATATATATATATATATATATAGGGTGGCAATAAAGTCACTATACAGTTACTTACAATTACAGGTCAATTAATCAGCAGTTCAGAAATTTATTATAAAAATGGTTCTGGTTAATAACAATAAATTTACCATTGATAAACAATAGTAAATTAATTACCTATAATGTTCCAACTGCAATCCACTTCTTTCACTGCTTTGTTTTTTATTATAAACTACTGTATTTATTGATAATATATATATATATATGTGTGTGTGTGTGTGATAACGATATATATTTTTTATATATCACGAGCAATATTGGGGAAATTGTATCACAAAGAGTAAAAAGTTTACTTATCATGCGTTTCATCCTTCAGGACTTCGTCGGACTAAATTTGTTATGTTGCTACCACTACACATGCGCACGAACGAAGGTTGCTGGGAATTTTAGAATTTTTTTTTTTTTTTTTTAATCAAGCCGAATTCTTTTCGATTGTTTTTCATTTTCTTTCAATTACTTTTGTTAATACGTATTCCACACTGTGACAATAGAAGATCTGTCAGGAATGGTGAAGGAATGGTGAAATATATATATATATATATATATATATGAATTATTTTTTATTCTTATAATTTGCTCTGTATCATACATTGAACTCTAATATGGACTGAAAAGTTCTCTTTCGAATAATTCCTACCAATCACAATTTGTTATTATATATATGAAATTAAACAGTATTTTTTATCCAACTACATCTACCAGTCTGAAAATATTCGAGCAGCAATTCCTATCAAATATGTTTCGTTAAAAATAACTGAAAAAGTACATGTTTGGATTTTTTATTATATTTTTCTTGTTAACGAACGATTTTATGGTTGTAAAAATTGTTTAAATGATTGTTCGTTCAGAGCGCTAATCTGTTAGATATTTTAAGGATTTGGGTTGTACTATTGTAAAAAGCGTATAAGTTGCTGAAAGGTGGGTATATTTTTCATTTTCGAATACGGCCAATACATTGTGGCCATCTTCATAGTTGATATCTTCTTCACATCCTCCTCATCCCTTTCTATTACACACAACATCGTACGTATTTTTTTTTATTTTTGAAAATAATAATGTAGCGTTCTTTAGTTTTTTTTTTGTTTTTTTTTTAAATAAAAAAAAAAAAATGCGTTAGGTGGTCATTTGCTAAACATTGTCTGAGGAGACCATAAGGTTGAAACCAAGGTAGCGGATTCAACTGACCCACTGATTTTTAAAGTTAAAAGCTCTACATGTTATTTTTACTTTTGCTTTTTCACACGTATATTGAGCACTTTTTAATCCTCCTGTTTCCTGGTCTGGCTAAACTATATATGTGTGAGTGTGTGTGTGTGTGTGTGTGTGCATAAAGGCTTCCAGTCTCTTGTTTGCATACAAAAATAGAATAAAATCTTGAAAGAAGTATCTTATCAGTCATTTTTAGCTAAACATGGCTATTTTACTGTTCTTTTTAGACTACATCCGGTATAATAATGTTAATTATAATCCATATTTTGATTTATTATTGTGTTTTTGCTGTATTGGTTAGTGATGTATACTATTTAATGGCGCCATTACCATATACTGACATTATATATATATATATATATATATTGTTGTATGGATATGAGTTTGTGGCCCTGGGATTCACGCTTTCGCGATCATCAGACAAACTGGTTTATTTTATAAAATTGGATCTATTTATGCTTGTTTGACTATGTTTGATGTTGGGAAGGAGAAACTACTTCTGTGTTTGTTTGGGATCACACTCTCATATGCAGAGACACACATACATACAGGTGTACGCATTTTGTTTCACACAAACTGATATCCATAAAACTGAATATGTTAGCTCTGTCGCTGATATTAGGCGCTTTCCATTAAGTACTGCGCATATAATATTAGGTTGGTGCAAAAATAATGACGTAATAATGTCGTTTTTTGACGTTAAAAAATACGTCAAAAACGACATTATTACGTCATTATTTTTGCACCAGCCTAATATATGTATGTTCAATGTACACAGGGCGCGATGGATAAATTGTCGTCTGAATTACGCCAAAACGAAAACAACACTGACATCTTGTTTTAACAGATATATTTACCAAAATCACGCAAAAATGTCTTGAAATACGAATGAAAGAGTAAATATATTCAACAAAATCGCCATTGACTTCAACCACAGATTCCAGATCATTTGGGAATCTCCAGCAATTCCTCTGGATAATCTCCTTGTTTAAGTTGGTGAATGCTGCCATAGACTATGCCTTCAGTTCAACTTTGTTGTTACAAAGAGTTTTATTGGTTTCTCACTCATCTGCGTCCCACACATAATAATCAAGGGAGTTGCAGTCTGGGGAGTTAGGTGACCACATGTAAGGGCTGATGTGGTCGCATAAATTATCTGATAGACATGACTGGGTTATCCGGCTTGTGTGGTATGGTGCAAAGTCCTATTGCCAGACATAGGGTCTTCCAACAGCCACCCTCTTGACTCAGGGTAGCACTACCTCCTCAAGACACTTGATGTGGGCATTGATAAAGTTCTTTAGAGGGCGAAACGCGCCAGTTAAGTGTTTCCTCTTGTTGCTTTATTCATTTTGCTCCTTCACAGATACATTTTATCTGGCAATTATATATAAAATGATTATTTTTAACAATGAAAAAAAATCTTCATTTTTTTAAATAATTTCTTTATTCCACTTTTAAATCTGTGAACTTCGCCCGGATACACCCATACTCTAGAATATATATATATATATATATATATATATATATGAAGAAATATAATTTTAAGGTGTGCTATATTTATGGGATAAAGTGCTCAATATAAATATAAGTGAACATTGAAGTCAACACTCAGAGGCGACAGGCTGTTTCATGCTGGACGCAATCGGCGTCCTGACGATTGCGTCCAGCATGAAACAGCCTGTCGCCTCTGAGTGTTGACTTCAATGTTCACTTATATATATATATATATATATATATAACAAATAGGAAACGTATATCAATTTAAATGTTTCACTTATATTAAACTTCGTCAGACAAATCTTTAATAAAAGTGAAACATGTAAGATTGATACACGTTTCCTATTTGTTCTTTTATTTTATCATCCTGTCGGATTCAGATCTATATTTCCTCATTACACTATATATATATATGTGTGTGTGTGGGGGGGGGGGCATTCAAACATGGAATGACTGTCGAATTTCCGAATAAGCTGTTTTGTATTATCGGTCAATTTGCCAAAAATTCATATTAACTTTTATTTTTATATTATTTTTCTCCGAGTACTTTCGAATGTTCCTACATTAGTTTTCAAGGATAAAAGGATTTTCAGTTCAGTGTGTAGTTACGCAACTGATTTTTTAATTCCGGCTTTCTCACGTTCGATGGAACTAATTTCAAGTCGCTCTATGTGACGTCATATAAACGGTCAAACTGCTTTTATATATATATATATATATATATATATATATATGTATGAAAAAATATAACAACCTTAACTAGCAACCGCGGTCTCACCCATTGTCTTTTAAGGGTGGTTTGGTTATATTCTTATATCTTTCGCCACTCTCGATTTAAATGAAGTACTCCCGTTCCGCTTTATATCGCCAAGCAATATATATATATATATATATATATATATATATATATATGCAATCCGGGCAGTGTTATAAGTTATTGACATTTGGAAAAACGTTCATGAAAATTTTTATTTTTATGAACGTTTTTCCCAATGTCAATATATATAAAATATATATATAAAATATCTGTGTGCGTATATATGAATTTTACAAAAAAAATTTAAGAAGGTTTATAAGTTTTAATTGAAACCTCTTTTTCTTTTTTTTTCACTCCCGGAAGATATCTGTGCGCATGCTCCTGGACATTTTCATAGAGATCCTACTATTATGTCATCTGTAACATTTCATTCTGTTTTAATAACGATTTCGGTGACTATTTACTTTCTTTTTATGAAGGGAATTTCACAGGAAAGGAGCTGCTGCGATGATTTACAATCCATTATGTAATGAAAGGGGCACAACTCGTACTGGAGTTTGAAAATTTATACGCTGAATGAATTTAAGGGAGTGTTGATTATATCAAATAAAAATTCTTTCAAAGTTACACATAAGCTATTACCGGTTTGTCCACGACAGTTATCGATATCCATGTCTCCTTAGCGTCTGATAATTCATTAAATAAATGTATTTAAAAAAATCCCTGTGCAATTTCTTAATTCGACTTTTATTGATAAAAATAACAACATCTGATGCGATAAGTGTTTTGTGGTTAACATAATGGCGTATTTCTCACTAATTCCAGTCGGCTTTGTTCGGGCCAAATTAAGACCAGGATTTCGAATGTTGATATTTAAGACTAACAGAATGGCGCAAGACATTCTTTCTATCTTTCCACCTTGGAAAATGTACGTTAAGCTCTATAAATGTTAAATGATGACATTATTTTTGAAATGAGGATAAAATATATATAGTGATTTTTGGGTAGATGGTCTCATTTTTTGAGAGACGTTTAATTGTGAGTTTAATAATATTTTAGAAATGGTATCATGGCGCAATTTCTTTTCTTTTAAATGAACTCTTAGCAATTAAACGTTAGATGAGAAAAGCGCGTAGATTGCATAAAAAATGATTAAACTCACAAATTTGTCTCTACCTACCGTTTTAAGAAAGTCAAAAGCTTGAACCCTATTACTTTTACTTTTTCTTCCGAAATGATCTTTGGACAATTCTTGACGGAATTTTCTCCTTGTTTGAGAAGGATTATTCGTAATTCGGAAAAGACGATCGTTAAAATTAATCGGCACAAAATGTCTGTCGTGTTCAATAAGGAAGCACATTTACTATCTAAATGCACAGAATGTATATTTACATCAAACTTGGTATAAAGATAACGAAAATGAGAAAATCGGCAGTCAACTGCTGAAACCTCCTGAAGGGTTGACGAACAATTATTGAAAAGATTGTCTACGAAACTCTGGAGTCGTAATGCTGAATATAACATCAATTAGCTTAGAGACAAATTTTATTTGTTTTAATCCTACAGACACACACATATATATGTATATATACATATGTGTGTGTATATATATATGTATGTATATATATATATGTGTGTATGTGTATATATATGTATATATATATGTGTGTATATATATATGTGTGTGTGTGTATATATGTGTGTATATATATATGTGTGTGTGTGTATATATATGCATATATATATGTGTGTGTGTATATATATATGTATATATATATGTGTGTGTGTATATATATATATATGTATATATATGTGTGTGTGTGTATATATGTATATATATGTGTGTGTTTGTATATATATATGTGTGTGTGTATATATATATATATATATATGTGTGTGTATATATATATATATGTATGTATGTATGTATGTATGTATGTATATATATATATATATATATATATATATATATATATATGTATGTATGTATATATATAGGAGCGAAAGAGACAGACACGCAGTAAGAATTCATTCAAACAAGTTTCTTAATTTCAACAAGGTCCGAACTTCATGTTTGTTCTGTCTTTGCTCAAGTTCTTTCATTCTTTCACAGAATTCTAAAGTTATATGAACGAATACCCTTTTGCGAAATTTTATTCGTTCACTCGAACAATGTCTACTGTATTTTTATTACATTTCTTGTTTAAAATAATAGTTACTTCTCGAACCTACTGAATATATTGAGGGATAATAAAATTGCAACAGCATTAATGTGTTTCTATCTAATCAAGATTAAACGTACAGGTAATATACCTTTACTACTGTAAATGATCACATAGATAAATCAATACGGGCGCAGGTTCCAAAATAAGAGGTGTATAAGCAGTACTCAGACTCCATATTAGTACACTGCATACCGTCTTGGGCATTAACATAGGCCTGTAGTTTCGTTTGGCGGTGGAGTAGTGGATAGCGGCTCGAATTGAGGAATTGGAGAGCCGAGTTCGAATTCATTGCATTCACTTACATGCTTACCCTTGGGGAAAAAGTATGAATCCTCCTCTTCTCCCTCCAGCTATGGGTAAATAGCAGGACAGATTGGGTTCTATAGCCTTGGATGGCAACTGGTCTAGGAAAAGGACAATTCAAAACCTGCGGATGTTCGTTTGGGGACCTTGTGGCACATAGTACACCAGGTCTCTGTATTCGACCCTTCAAAAATTGTGGTTCGTTCTGCACAAAGCCTTCACCCTTATAATCAAATCATATTTTCTGGTGTCGGGCTGTCGGTACCTAGGAACTTAACCGCTTGATCCTCATGCGTCGAATACGACGGGAGTGTCCACCATATATATAGTACGAGAAGTATGTTGCGTTTTTTGGAGAATACGCTGAAAGGGGGCGAATTTAAAAAAAATAGGATGGTGAATGCCAGTGCTCCACTGAGTGGTGAGCACATCGGTAGTTCAAATTTCTATCTATAAAAGTTCTCATTGGAAGAGAAATAGCATTGGTTTATGATGAGGCGGTATATTCTTATATTTTGTCTGTTGGTGGTTGGGGGTTAATCTTTGACTTTAAGACATTTAAAATCGTTAAAAATGAACATCCCACTACCTACAGACAAAATTCTAAAAACATATCGTTTCATTATATCCCTATATATATATATATATATATATATTTATATATATATACTTCTGATCAGGGTTTACTAGATTAGGCTACTTTCGAAAACTAAATTTTGAATTTTGTGACTTGAGACCTTTTGAGCCTATTTAAAAAAAAATCTGGGCTAATTTAGGTTACTAATGAGAAAGGAAAGCCCAGCTTACTCTTGAAGAGTAGTCAAAGAGTGTTTGACGAGGCCATTTACGTGAATTTGATTTTGGTAGACAACACTGCGCAACGGAGAAGCCGACACACTTGAGGATCTGATGATCCTGGTAGCATCGGTCTGTCGTATGCTTGGTCTTCCCTCTTCCGCCAGTTTTGTCGTTGAGATCGTGTAGATCGGTGGTTCCCAACCGATTTTGGGCCAGGCCCCACTTTGGTATTTCTAAAATTCTGGTGACCCCCTGTAATATTTAATTCATATATATTCAAAATTTTACATCAATTCACGTGAAGGAAGCTTAAAAAGCCATTAACTCAGTCTCTAAACAAGCCTCCAAAGACCATGGCGTCCATGAAAGAGAAAAATTAAGAAAACAAAAAAGATAATTAAACATATATAGTTTCGAAACATATTATATAATAGAAAACTGAAATATAGAATATTTGAATGAAATCTTATTCTGTTATATACTTTGATCCTTTTAGTCCTGAAAGAATACTGAAAATTGAAATTTGAGCTCACGTTGGTATAGTAAGCCGAAGGGTGCAAATCCTACGCATACCCTACCAAAATATTACTATGCCCCTTCTGTGGGGCAAGCGCCCCACGTTGGGAATCATTGATGTAGATCTTTACCTATTACCTCACTGGGACCCTCGGGAGTTGGCCGCATTAAGAATGGCTCCACTTCCTCGACATTAGCATCTGAAGTGTATATATATATATATATATATATATATATATACTTCCAGGAACCAATAAAACTGTCAAAATGACCAAGGGAATTCAGAGCAGCATGAATCCATTAATGATACGCAGACTCACTGTACGCCTTTCTGACCATAGCTCAATTAGATCTCATTTAAATATCCATGGTGACCTACCGGACACTATTCGTAACATACTTGTCGACAACACTAATATAATACCATCATCAACATGCAAAAAAAGGCTAAAAATAATGGAAGCCTTAGCCTTATTAAAAAACAACAACAACAACAACAAAAAAACACTTAATAATATTAACCATGAACATGGACACAATATCTTGACCGTGTTTTGAAAAATAAAACATTTCATAAAACGTACATGCAACAAATTATTTCTTATTTAACAGTTAAATATTTAATCCTTGAAAATGGCTAAATGTATAACCGAGAGCGCTTGTATAAAAAGAACATTTGGACAGTTTTTATACATTTTATCATTTGAAAAGAAAAAAATATTATCTATATATATATATATATATATATATATATATATATATATATATATATATATATATATATATATATATAACGCTTATTTGATGGATTATTATTTGAGTGAACTAGTCATGCGGTTTCTGTCGGCAGTCAAAACACGTTCGTTCCATTTCAACTTTGCTAGTACTGCGCCCGGGTAAAATTATCGGGATGTGGCTCATCTTTTTACTTGAACTTTTCCTAAGGCTATTATTTGTGTATACAATTTTCCAGTTCATCCTAAAACTGAGATCTTAGTGTCCTAAATGCATAAATAAATAATTTAAGGACGAAAGAAGAAAATGGAAGGGAGCTGACAAGAGAGCAAGAAAGAAAAGAAGGAAGCAGACGATAGAACAGTAACAAACTAAGATGATTTCCTCTGCAACTTGTAAAGCATGCTTTCTGTCCCCTTTTTCTTTTCTAGCGTTTACACTAAGATCATAAACCTATTTCTGAAAATACTTGCCGATTAGAGTGCGCTGATAAGGTCGACATTTTGTGGTGTGGGTAAGGCGGTGGCTCAATGCGAATGTGTGTTGGAAACTGAAAGAGATAGACTGCAGTTGGGGTTTTGATTTAGACATGGTCATTAGGCTGAAGCGTGGGTGGCGAGAATAGTTTTATTCTATTAAACAAACTTCTCTCTTTCCCTCACTATCTATCTAGATATCTGCCTTTTTCTTTCCTCTCTTTCTCTCAAAACGATGTATACAATTTTTTTATAGGTACCTCCAAAAATTCGCTAAAAAATGAGCATACATGGTGAAAAAAAATGCCTCAAACTTAATAAAAATAGTTTTATCGTTAATATCTGTATGTTGTTATTAGGAAGACCAAAGAATTTTTTGGTTATTAAATTATATTTTCGAATTCATTTTAGAACCTTCAAAATTTTGGTTATTTTTTTTATTTTGTTTTTTGCGTCAACGAGTAACAAAGAATTAGTATGGGATATTTTAGCGTCTTTTTTTTGCTGTGATAAAAACACTGATTTTAAAATTCTTGCTAAATCAGATAATTGTAAGATTTCAATGAAACTTTCAGGACATATCTACAAATGAATGAAATTATTTTGTAAATGTTTCTTTTTTTAGAAAATCTTCGTAAAAATACTTATATATATATATATATATATATATATATATATATATATATATATATATATATCTGTTACTCCCCCTATTTAATTTTATGAAATTTTCAGAAATTCATTTTTGTAGCGTTTAATTTTAATATGGGTTTTAAACAAAAATCCTTGGAGAACCTAAATTGTTATTTTCGTTGTTTTTGTAAAGCAGGACCCTCAGTTACAGAAAATCTGCTCAGAATTATAAAATAAGAAAGCAATAAAACTAAGACATTATTTAATTAGAAAAGCTTTCAATTGCTTTTATGAATAAGATACCTCATGGAAACTACTGTCTTAAGATATATATATATATATATATATATATATATATATATATATATATATATATTAGGTTGGCGCAAAAATAATGTCATTTTCTCACATATGTTACTATGTGAGAAAACGACAATATTTTTGCACCAACCTAATATATATATATTAGGTTGGTGCAAAAATCATGTCGGTTTTTGACGTATTTTTAACATTATTTTTGCACCAACCTAATATATATATATAAGAACAATCTTTTTGGCGCGGCCTACCTCCCAATAATTGTTACCCATGACATCACCGTAGACTGAAAATGACTGAGATAGTCGAAAGTACTTTAACAAAACACAACATGAACTCCACAATTTTGATCACAATACACATCATTCAAAATTGGAATTATATATATATATATATATATATATATATATATATATATATATGTGGGTGTATATATTAGGTTGGTGCAAAAATAATGTCGTTTTATCACATAGTAACATATCTGAGAAAACGACATTATTTTTGCACCAATCTAATAATTTAATGACAAAATGGAAAAATTATGTGTAACGCGTTTCGACCTCAGGAGTGGCTTCATCAGACCAAAATAATGTTTTTATTGATGGAATTATTTATCTAAAGTAGAGGAAGGGGAGATATGCACATGCATAATTCTATCAATAAAAAGCATTATTTTAATCGGGTGAAGTCCTTTTAGAGCTGCACAGTTATCTTTGCACATAATTTTACCAGTTTATCATTTATTTACTTAACACTGTTTTGATATATATATATATATATATATATATATATATATATATATATATATATATATATATATATTAGTTAGCATCCGCTCGCATTCCAGCACTGGGATCATCACCATCACTCCTTATTCTCTTTCTCCATCCTGGTGGCGTTGGCGGTGGCGAAGATGGCTGCGAATCCAAAACAGTTTGACGAGGCCATTCACGTGAAATTGATTTTAGTAAACAACTCTGAGCGACGGAGAAACCCACACACTTGGCCGGAAGCGCCTCCCTCGCGGCTCAGAGGGGATTGAGACAGGCGAGATCCGGTTGCATCAGGCTGTGGGATTCTTGGCCTGCCAAGGTCTGCGTTGGTTACGCCATCTTGACTGGCGTTCCCCTCTTCCACAGGTTTGGCCTTTGAGATTATGTAGCTCTTTGCATGTTCCACCGTTGGGGGTCTTCGGAGGTTGATTTCATTCAGCCTGATCCCCACCCCCCTCGAAACTCCAGACGACTCCACTCTTGTGATCACTGGGACACACAAGCCCTCTACCATGACAAGGAACGACCATATATATTTTACAATGAATGTCCCAATGAACAGTTGGTTATCAAATCTACCACATATTGACTTATTATTACTTTGATGACAATAATAAAAACGTATCAATGAGTATGAAAAGAATAAAAGTATAAAATTATCATTAAATGTATGAGAACATTTTGATTGTTGTTGCTAAAAATAAATATTTTAGAAATAAATAATAAAGGAATAAGTAGTGAATATATATATATATATATATATATATATATATATATATATATATTTGGTTGGATTGATGTGAGTTTATGACCCTGGGTTTCACGCTTTTGCGATCGTCAGACAAACTGATTAATTTTTTTTAAAATATGTTAGCTCTATCTCTGATATTGAGCGCTTTCTAATAAATACCGCGCATATAATATATAAATAATTATATACATATACATATTTATTTATATTTATATACACACACTTTTCACACACACACACACATATATATATATATATATATATATATATATATATATAATTATAAATTAACTGATTTAAAAATATTGTTCCTTCGCTACACAGGAATTACCATGTTTCAAAAACCGAAGCTAAAACTTCAAATTTAATTATATAATTAATTTAAAAGCATTAGTTCTGTTTCAAAGTCCTACTAATTAACCCATAGCTGGGGGAAGAGGAGATGGATTCATACCTTTCCTAATGGTATCTGCGCATAACTGAATATAACGTACCCAAATGGAACTCGGCCCTCTGATTTCCACCCCCGAGCCGTTATCTATGACATCAGCCACACACCACAGCTAACAACACCTGGTATTTCCAAGCGGTCACCCATCTAGGTACTGACCAAGCTCGACATTGCTTAACTTCGGTGGTCGTAATAGAACAGTTGTTTTGACGTGACATGGTCATAGACCTAGTTTTTTTTTTTTTTAATTATAAACATACTGTTGAGCGTCTACTCAAATAAGGGTTTCCGCTAAAAATAACTTTTGAATTATATATGATCATTTCAGCTAAAGCAAGGCAATAAAACCACTATGAAGCAAGGGGGTCACTGAGTGTCAGAGAATATAAGAAAAGGAAAACATTATTAAGGAGAGAGAACAATAAATGGACAAGATTATGTTTTCAGGAGAAAAAAAATCTACTGCCGATCATCTATGGCAATTCAAATCGGCCAGTAAGTGGCTAAGACTAATATGGCCTCTGCCTTTCCCCGCCAGAAGTACATGCAACGACATGACACTGCAAATACTACGACATTATCCGATTAAGAGTCCTTCTAAGCGTTATCAAAGAGTTCGGGCTCCTTACTTCTAGTTGGGATACAGCAACCAAAAAACTGCCAAACCGGTACCCTCACAATAAAAAGTCACAATCCCTGAACAGTCAAATGTCCCAAACGGTTAAGACGCGATGGAAGAAAGAAAGCGGGCGATGAACCATACCCTAAACAGAAAAGACAGGACACACCTCTACTCCTGTTCAATAAACTGGCTGGAAAATAGACGAACCTATCTACTTTATATATATATATATATATATATATATATATATATATATATATATATATATATATAATGAGAGAGGAGATTTTTCTCATTCTGTTGTTCATGTCTCGGGATATCTCGTATTGTTCTCGTATTGTAATGTTGCTCAGTTATCAGTCACTCTACATTTACTGCTTCTTCTTTCCATATCGAAACTATCGTGTTCAAAGGGTTTAAAAAGAAATAAAGGTTACAACAAATATTTATTTCTTATTTTAAATAAATACAATTATATCCTCGGATTAATCTAGAAAGCGGATAAAGAGGATCGGATTAAGGTATGCCAAATTATTTAGAACTATTGACGAAACAAACATTGCCGGATTAGCGTTATAAAATGATCAATGGAGACGTATTTATTTCGAAATGAACTTTGGTTTAATATTGATCATACAGATTAACTTCTGAAAAGATATATATATATATATATATATATATATATATATATATATATATATATATATATATATATATATATATATAATTAGTTTCATTGAATAATATAGACATATTGTATCTACTTATTTTTATATTCATCATTTTCATTTGTCTAATCAATTTCTTGATTTTAAGATGAAATTCATCAAGAAAGACGCAGTAGTTTTTTTTTTAACCGAAGTACTTTCGACTTTTTCTGAGATCATCATCAAAGGTAAATTACAAGGACAAACTTATTGGTTCTATTGCGCATCTAAAATCACGTTCCTGTCAACATTCACTATACCGGGAAATACTTGTTTACAATGCCAATATACTACACTATGTGCAGGCCTCCGTCGGTCAGAATTGTGCATGGGTAGCATCCTAGTTGTCTACTTGTCTGGTGCATCGACGTCTGTGACTGTAGAGGCCGATAAGGGAGTGACAATCTCTGGTGCAGAGGTCGCATGTGTGTCCTGTTTCTGGTCTGTTGGAGCTGTCACTTTGCTTTCTGCGGGTCCGGCTTTCCGTGGCGACTTGTGTCAGCTTCTCCTCCTCCTGACTTGAAGTGTTTGGTTAGGGTTCCTCTCCATTCGGCTCGTATGGCTGCCATGCTATCCCAGTACTCTTTGTTGATTTCCACAGCTTTCATGTCCCGCCTCACGACGTCGGGGTACTGCAGCTGTGGCTATTACATACTAAACTACGAAAATAATAAATAAATACTTCAAATTCTCGTGGTTCTCTATATCAAAATCAACCAACCAACATTCAACAAAATTTATTACGAATATAACAACATATATACTTTAAATTTAATTTTTAAAGGAGAAAATGAACGTGTTCTCTCTGAAGAGGATTTATTAAGTTTTCTCGATTACGCTGGCCGGTAGACGAAATAAATACTTTTTAAAACAAGCGGAGCGTCTACTCAAATACGGGTATCCACTAAAAATAACGTTTGAAGTAATAAAAATATGTCGAATTCAAAAATATAATCCATTAATTCTTTATATATATATATATATATATATATTATTAATCAATTAATATAATTATCAAATCCTCCTCATTACTATGTGTGTCTATCATTGCTTGAACCAGCTTCTAATGCTCCAGTTGGAGCGGCTTGGTGAGAGTAGTCGTGGCTCCAGGAGGCTCAGTCCTATGGTGAGAGAGAATCTCAGTTGAGTTCCACCACGGAATGTGGGAGTGAGCGGCGCTTCTTAGAGTCTGATTTGCAATCTCTTCGGCGGAGCAGTTGGTATAGTGTTCGCTTGCTAACCTAACTGTCGGGGTTTCGATTCCCTCGGTAGTGGATGCGCACTGCTGATGAGTCCCAAATATAGGACGAAACGGCCGTCCAGTGCTTCCTGAGGTTTCTATCGGACTCGATGGATCAATTAATATATATATATATATATATTTTGAACAATAAAAAATTAAAATCTTCAGACACACTAGGTTGTAGATTAATATTCTTTCGTTTTTTTATTATTATTATTTCATTTAGATTCCTTGACTAGTTTCGACCAAAATCGCCATCATCGGGAGAAGAAATATTTCTGCTTGTTGGTAGCACTAAACTACAGAAATGAATGTCTTGATGGCGAAAATGAACTTTTGTCTGTAGTTTTCATTTGTTTTTATCTTTTTAACATGAATCTTTTAACATTCCTTGTGTTGGTCAATATATATATATATATATATATATATATATATATATATATATATATATATATATATATATATATATATATATATATATATATATATATCTGTTTATTCGTTATTTTTTATCGTTCTCCGATATGAATCGAACCTGTATGTATCCTATACGGAACCTTCATTAAGCTTGACGTGTTATGACCGTATAACCGGAAGTTCTATATAGCTGAACAATCATAGCACGCCAGACAATGATGGTTCAGTATCTGATACAGGTTCAATTCCTATCACAAAAAGCATATTTTGAACGAAATTTCTTTTACATTAAGGCCAGTAAATGTAATTAATACTGTTTAATTAAAAAAAAAAAGTGCATTTACTCAAATAACAACATATCAAAGTGCATATAACATTTAGAGTCATTTTACATTTCTACCAATTCCTGGTCAGCTCCCTTATATTGAAACGCTTGTTTTGTAAAAAAAAAAAAAAAAAAAAACCATAACTACAACGGATAAATTTTAAAAGTCTAAAAAAACTATAACAGAGAACGCGATTTCGCGCGTGTTTTTAAAAATCACTATGACAACGGAATGTAGATTTTATCGTAGTTGCAATAAGTTTATCTTTGTAATTTGTCCCTAGTTTCTGTATATAAATAAAATCCTTACATTTCCTTGACCATCAGAGGCCGAAACGCATAGGTAAAATTTTTTTTTCGTGTGTGTGCATATATGTATATATATATATATATATATATATATATATATATGTAAGGTTAGTGCAAAAATAATAAATAAAATTTCTCACATAGTAACATATGTGAGAAAACGACATTATTTTGAACCAACCTAATATATACACACACAAATGAGAGAAAGAAAAATAGATTAAAATTCCACTGTTCGTAGCATTTAATTTTTTTTTTAAAGTGCTCAATACAAAGTAGAGCAATATATTATTATTATTATTATTATGATTATTATTATAAGAGATTATAAAAAAACATGTTGAAATCGGTATACAAAAGCTATAATGTTTCAATACCTTAATTGTACTTCTTCAGGAAATGGTAGCTGGTGATTAAATGATTTATAAGAAAATAATTACAGTTACTTACCATCGCCTGAAGAAGTACAATCAAAGTACTGAAAGATGAAATCTTTTGTGTAACGATTTCAGCATGTTTTATTATAATCTCTTATATATATATATATATATATATATATATATATATATATATATATATATGTAAGTGTATGTGTGTGCGGTAAAAGTAACCCCTTTTTTAGGGCCGAGGTGGATAGGAGGACGTGCGGCAACTGAATGGCCATATCACCTAACCTAACAACACAAAACTTTTTCTTGTGGAATGAAAGATCTTGTTTATAAGTTCAAACCGAAAACAATTTCTGAATTAAAAGAAATTTCTGAAATTAATGTAGAAATATATCAAATGGTTCGTAGACATGTTGCTAATGTGGTTCAAGTGTTGTACTAAACATAAAGTGAGGAACCATTTTAAAGATGTTAAATAGTTTGTTAATCATGACAAATAATGTTGTTTTAATGCGAAAATACTTATAAATTTTCTTCAACTGCTTTAATTTATGCTTGTTTAATAAAAGTCAATAAATAAAAAGGGCGTAATATTTGCTGCATAGGGTGCGATGGTTAAATTAGCGCCATTTTATCTTATTAATTTCGCGCATGCGCGTTGTTTATTTTTTATTTTCTCAACTAAACAATATAAGAAAATCAGTGGCGGCATTATTTGTGAGAAAAAGAGCATCATGACGCAATTTACTGCAACAAAAATTTGAAAACGGCATGCTGTACGCTTGGCATTCTCGCTGGAAGCTACAATACGACTATTTCACAGTGTTTGGGTGTCAATCTGAGGACTATATAGAGGATTCGGAAAGAGTTGGATAAATCTAATGGTGATTACGAAGGTGTTTGGAGGGATCACTAATGATGGCGAAGTTATGCCTCTATGCATCTTTCCATAGAGCTTCAAACTCAACACAGAGTTCTCCAAGTGTCTTAAGGTGGTAGTGCTGCCCTGGGTCAAGAGGGTGGCTGCTAAAAGATAATATGTCTGACAACAAGACTCTGCACTATGCCACTCAAGCAGGAGAAACCAGTGATGGCTGTCAGACAATTTCTGCGACCACATCAACCCTTACATCTGGCCACCTAACTCTGAAGATTGCAACTCCCGTTTATTATTATGTGTGGGGCACAGTTGAGCGAGAGGCCAACAAAGCTTTTTGTAACATCAAAGATGAACTGAAGGCAAGGATTATGGCAGCATTCACCGACTTAAACAAGGAGACCGTCCATTAGAGACACGGGAGATTCCGAAGTCCTATAGAGGCCGTGGTTGAAGCCAGTAGCGTTTTTACTGAATAAATTTACTCTTTAGTATTTCAAGATATTTTGGGGTAATTTTGGTAAATATATTTGTTAAAATGTGATGTCAGTGTTACCTTAATTTTTGCGTAATTTAGACGACAATTTATCCATCGCACCCTATAGACGGAAAATGGATGCATATGTAAACTGAAATTCAATTATGAAGAAGGTATTTATCGATACTTTAATTTACTGCTTTTTCACAATTCTTTCTGTGTTTTTTTTTTTTTTTTTTTTTTTTTTTTTTTATCAGCATTATTTAGATTTATTCAAATCTGGTCTTGATTAGCAAGTTCTCAAAATTTGAGCCTTATTTTTATATTTCATATTTAAATGAAGAATCCATTGATATTTAATGAGCTTAATGAATATTAGATGGCTCAGGCTTGGAAACCGTTGAGCCGAGTTCGAATTCCAGTCGAGTTTGTTATATTCACTTTCGCGCAAAATACCTTTCTCAAAAGGTATGAATCCACCTCTTCTCCCACCAGCTAGGGGTTAATTAGTAATCGTAATTCTTATAATTTAAAAATAGATATAAACAAACTGCAGAAGATTGATAAGCGGTAAAAAAACAAAACAAATCAAGTTTGCTTTGGCTGATTTTGTTTAGCGGCATATCAACACCTCTATGGGTTATTTAATACCGAGATCTAAATAATTTGAACAAAATTTTATGGCTTCAACTAAATATATTTTGAGCGCAATTGTATGCCTTCGACTACAAATAAAAATCATTGCTGGTCATTTTGTTACAAAATGTATTGTTGGTAATTCTACTATAAAATATGTGGTTGGTATATATTAATATATTTTGACTTATTTTGTTTAGCGGCATATCAACTCCTCTATGGGTTATTTAATGTCGAAATTTAAATAATTTGAACACAATTTTATCGTTTCCACTAAATATATTTTGAACATAGTTGCATGTTTTAACTACAGATCAAATGCATTGTTGGTAATTCTATAATAAAATGTATTGTTAGTCATTTTGCTTTAAAATGTACTGTTGATAATTTTACTATAAAAATGTATTCTTATATTTTCATGGTGTTTTGTTTTGGTTTGGGGGAGTCACCATTTGCCCATAGTTGGGATCCTAGCAGGTGCTACCACCCCGGCTCACTGGGAATAACAACAATTAAGATGTGATTCCACGCTCCTCAAAAGCTTCAATCTCCCAAGGCAGAGGCTTTGCTGCCGGATGTAGTTTATCGTCATACACAGGACTAACAAATCTAGGTACTTGTGGGTTGTCTGTCGCCACTGGCTAGGATATAAGACCACTGAGCTCGGAGAGTCTGCCTTCCAATATTTCAACGATACAATTTCGTTGATGCAGAATATCGAACGTATATAGGGATCAGTGAAGTAGAGGAATAAGCGTCATCAAAAACGGCGGCATACCATCGTGAGACCGACCTGGCCGAGTTCAAGTGGGGAAAGCAACAACATGATGGAGTCGATCCATTCGTTGCCATCCTTTAGGCTATCGCCGAGTTCATGCCACCCGAATAATACGATTAATCTTTGTTGTTTGGAGAAATAAATATACTTCAAGCAAGAAATAGTATATTTTACACAATCTGTATTTGTGAAAAAGTTGGAAAATCCATTTAACCCATTCGCCGACAATTGTTTTTTGGAAAAACGTTTCATTTTCAGATTTTTTTCTTTTTTTTTTTTTAATATAGTAACTAAGAAACTGAGGCGCCTTGAAGAATCCGAGTGGTGGGTAACACCTCTATAAGACGTATGAGTTGACAATTCAAGCTTTAAAAGAATCAAGATCGACGTATAAACACGTCTGTAGCCGGTTTTTGAACGTGGTTATTCGTCTGTGTCTGAAGACATTTTCGTTAAAAACGTAACACATCTACGCCGGGGAAGGGGTTGAAAAGTGGCGATGGGTAACCCACAACTACCCAAATGAATAAAAATTAAACTAATAATAAGTGTTATTTTCTGTAAGTTTCATTTTTTTTAAAAATCTGAGCCTCGTTTTAAAATATTCTTTTAATTTTTTAACTAGTCAAAGTTTTGTCGTGATTATAAACTTCATTCTATGTGTTTTGTTGGTCGTTTCGTTTCAAGACAAGTACGTAAGCTCAAAGCAGCGCTAAATTGAGAGAAATAGAGGGAGAGAGAGAGAGATTAAATGAAAAAAAAAAATAAATGAGTCAATGCAAGAAGAAAAAAAGAAGAAAAATGGAACGAACATGAAAGGAATTTGAACTGAGATTGATCTACCATTAAGAAAATCTTGTTTTTAAACTGGGACAGCTAAAAATCGATATAGGATGTTCAGAGCCCATATTTAAAAATAAATAAACGTAAAAACAACTGCAAAGAAAAAGTTCCTTTCGTATACATTTTTAATTTCTATGTAGTTTCAGAATCCGGTAAACGGGCCAAAAATAAATAAAAAATCACAATATCTGAGTCGCCCTGGTTAAATAAAATCCTTTGTGTTTAATATTCTTTGTAAATTGAATCAAGCAGTGCATATGAATCGATAACCAGACACCAGCATTGAGGTTGCCTCGCGTTGCTGAGAGGGGGGGTGGACAGAGACAGAGAGAGTGTGAGTGTATGTAGTGTTTTCTTTATTTTATTTTAAGAAATTCTTTAACTGTTCTTTTTAAAATGCATACAGAAAATTCAGGGATCGCCCCCCCCCCAAAAAAAAATGATAAAAATTAAGTGGAGTAATTAGAAAAATAGGGGGGAAGAGAAGAAAATGCTTTTACTAAAAAGATTCTTTAGAATTGAAACAATATAAAATTTAAAAAAAGAAAAAAGAAAAAAGTGAAAAACCGCTCTGAAGTCTCGTGTATGCCGACTACTGCTTGTTGTCGGGTTTTTCGCATCGACTGATGTAGCAAGCTAACAACGTTTGCCACAAAGTGAAATTAGGTTTCTAGAGCATTTTTATTTTTGAAAAAAATATGAAATGATGCGAGTTTTCCGAACTGGCACGATCAATAAGTCTCTCATCTCTAATTGGATCTGGGCGCTAACATTTTGAATGTTGATTTTCAGGGGAGGATTGCTTCTACACTTAAACGGTGATTGACGTAATAAAAGAAGCTTATTATATTTTAATTTCCATTTAAGCAATGGTCGGATTAAGCTATACTTAGTAAATATCTGTCATATATAAACTCACACACACTGTACCGCTCCAGTAAGTACACGACACCTCCTATATCCTCCACCTTTACAAGAGCCAGATCAGGCCGAACATGGAGTACTGTTGCCATAGGAGCTGTCCAGTCTTCACTTTCCAGTCTCGATAGAGTCCCAAAGTGTCTCCGCGTCCTTGTGGGTGATGAATTATTTTCCATCCTACGATCCCTTTCTTGGAGATGAAACGTCGACAGCCTCTCGCTGCTCTATCGCTATTTCCATGGAAACTGCTCCGACGAACTATATTCCTTAGTTCCACCAGTTCTAACCTTTATGGCTAAGATCCACCCTGCCACGCACATTGTAGCGAACTATCGTATTCCATTGGCGAGATGTAAGTTCCACTCGAGCAGCTTCTTCCCACGAACCGCTACTTTGTGGAACCGACGCCCAAGAGGATGCTTCCCGATCATTACATTCTTAACCTGTTCAAGGCTTGGGCTATCTACATAAACAGTTCTTACTCTGTAGCCCTCTACCTAGAGTGGCTCTTGGGCCTTATACATTATATATATATATATATATATATATATATATATATATATATATATATATAATAGCGATTTCAAACACCGACCAAGATCATTGAATTTACTTTCGCATAGATACCCTTGGAAAAAGTATGAATCTTCTCTGCCTTCTTCCTCCAGCTATGGGTTAAGTAGGAAGTCAGACTGGGCCTTCTAGCCTTTGTTGGTGACCAGTTTACGAGAAGAAAAATCTGAATTCAGATTTAAGGATGTATGCTTCTAATCTTCATGGACCATTGTGTTGCGCATCATTTAACAGTTCTTCCGAAAAGTGAGACTAGTTTTACACAACCCTCTACATCTATATTTGCGTGGGCAACTAAAAACTGTCTGCGTGAATAAAGATAAAAGGAATATCGACATGTTTCGTCCTTTATCAAAGTAAATATAAGGGTTTTATTTGCCTTGATAAAGCCCATCAGAGGACGAAATGCTTCGGTAAAAAAAAACATTCTATTTATCTTATATATATAATATCATCCACATTCAGACCTGTTTCACTATATCACAGTTCATCGGTGCGGCTTCAAGCCGAGATCGAAACCCGACCGATTTCTACTCCTGAGCTATCAGCGCACGGCAGAGGGAAAGGGAAATTCTAGCGTATTATTTTTACGAATGTAAACAAACGCCAGGCAGTTATATTACTCTATTCATTTTAATGAAGAGATATATAATGTGTGTGTATGTGCCTGTGTAATTCATGAAAAGTTCAAGTGACTTATCTGATAAGCCGACTCAAGAGCTTCGCGTCGAAACGCTTATCAGCGCCGGATATTTGATAAATCTATTGAACATATGATAATAAGTTCAAGAGATATGTCAAACACCTGGTCCTGATGAGCGTTTCGACACGAAACTATGGAGTAGGTCAACTAGATAGGTGACATAAACTTTTCTTGATTTATTTAATTTTATAGCCCTGGTAATCTATTAAACGTTTTTCAGCAGAAGTTCTGCTAGACTGAAAAATACGTAATTTTCACGTATTTTTTTCAGTTGTATTGTCATTATTATAAACTTTTTTCAATATAGAAAATTACATTTTACATAACACATTCAGCCTTAAACGATTAGATTTCAATATACTAATATACTGCAAAGCTAGCTTTTCCATCAGTAAATTTGTAAAAAGAAAAAAAAAATTTTTTTACTAGCTAATGCTACTTCGATTTGATTAAATTATTTTGGCAAAAGGAGTAAAAAAAATGTTTTTGTTTCTACAAGTGACCTTTATTTCACCCTACGTTTTCATGGAAGCTCGCTCTGATCAATATAATAAGTAAAAAGCAAAACTGAACGAGACGAATGAAAAAGAACTATTTCCATAATAAAAATCAATAAGCGCTAATAGACTTAAAAGATCGATCCCAATGATAAATAAGAGACAAGTCAGTGAATGTACAAAAGAAATGAAAAACTGTTTTTCTTGCCAACACTTGAAATATTATGTTGTTTTAAATTAAATTGGCATCTGCAGTGTATATATATATATATATATATATATATACACACACATATCTCTATATATATATATATATAATCCCTTTCCACCAATGTCCTAGTTAAAAAATGCCTAAATCTCCTAAAAGAGCATCTAACCCGAAGACAAATCTCTCTACCGTCTCATCGCCAATCAATACAAACATACATATATCTATCTATCTATCTATATATATATATATATATATATATATATATATATAACGGATAAATTTTAAAATTCTAAAATGACACTAACAAAGCGCGTTCGCACGTGTTTTTGTTTAAAAATCAGTATGACAACGGAATGCAGATTTTATCGCAGTTACAATAGCGTGTTTGACATTGTAATTTACTGAAGATGATCTTAGAAAATGTCGAAAGTACTTGGGTTAAAAAAATATCGACGGCGCCTCCATTGATAAATTTCATCTCAACATCAAGAAACTGATTAGAGAATTGGAAAGGATCAGTATAAAAATAAGTAGACAATATGTTTATATTATTCACGATGCTAAGAGAAAGGTATACAAAATATACAACTGCAAAAAAAAATATTAACATTATTAACAACAATGACAATAAATTGGATAAAAACAGGCATATAATATTATCCACTAATCCCCTAACATCTACTATCCAAAACAATTTATCCAGTCTTAACAATATCAATATAATTACAACCACATCCCAAACTATTATGGATATGATCAGAACCAAAAATACACAGAACAACAATAATTCTGAAGCCGGTATATATAAAATAAACTGTTACAACCGCTCCTCACAATACATTGGTGAAACATGCAGAAATTAAAAAAAGTACCTATGAACACAAAAAGGATCGTATACTCAATTTATCAAACGCATTAGTCCTAGATAGAAATAAATTCCGCCACAACTTTGATCAAAAGAATGCCGCAGTTATTAAAAGAGAAAGTTCTTAGACGGAAATTCTGAGACAAAAAATCGTTTACTCACTTTCGTTTATTAGATATTAAATTATATCACTTCCATAATTTAACAAGACTTTTTAGTAAACCTGATGAATATTTATAAGCGTATCTTAAATTAAAAAAAATAATTAAAAACTGTTTTACTTTAGTTTATAAATACTTGTTGCAAAATAAAATCCTTATATATACCTTGATAAAGTCCATCAGAGGACGAAACGCGTCGGTTAAGATAAGTTTTCCTTTTGTCTTATATTCAGTTTGAATTTCTGGGATGAGGAGTTATTCTTTACACTATTTATAATCGGACTATTGTCCTAATCTTTGTTGTTGTTATCACAACGTCCCGGCCATTGTGCACTCCGGTCTACGAAACAATGGCCTGGTGTATTCAGTTCATAATTCCCTGTAGGTTACCTAGATCGATATAGGCCTGAGGAAGACCGGAGAACGCAACCGCTGAAACGTTGTGATAACAACAACAATGATAAAGACAATAGTCCGGATGTAAATAATATTTACATATAGACTTGTTTACTTATCTTATGACTGTCTCTACCTAATTAGTTCACTGTGTCATGCGAGACAATTTTTCATTCCAGAATCTATCTTACATTATAAGTCTACCATTCGTCCATGCTTAGAATATAACTGCCACATATGGTCCTTTGTTCCTGCTATTTACCTTGAGCTCCTTGATAAGATCCAAAGAAGAATCAGCAATATTATTGGACCTGATCTGGCGGCTCGGCTTCAGTCACTTTCCCATCGCCGTAAGATTGCCTCTCTCTGTTTTTCTATGTTCGGATGAGCTCTTCGCTAAGGTACCTTGACTTTAAAAATTTTAGCTCAGTACTATACTGACATCGAGATCTCATCAATTGACATTTGAGCTGGCTATATGTAGTTCTATGCTAACAGTTTCTTTTCCCGCACTTCTCGCTTGTAGAACTCTTCCGACTCCATGCTTGCCAGCCAGCTTTAATCTGCAAAAATTTAAATGCAATGTTAATCGCTATCTACTGTCCTCCTCATTACTCTTTCCTCTTCCCGCTCATTATTAATGTTTCTGCGCCCAATTCTTGCTCACCCTGTAACTACTTGTGTTTTAATGGCTTTACTGCCTTGGGGTGATACCGAATTAAAAAAAATACATCCACTCTTCAGGAAACTTGATAGTAAATTGGATCTCCCTTACGAGTTCAAAAGCGCCTACGTGGCCCGATAAATTATTTATTCACCCTGAAACCTCTTTCCCTACAGACGAACCGTCGCAAACCTCTCGCTAATATAACAGTCAGTTATGTGC
The DNA here is from genome assembly GCA_963932145.1 of Acanthosepion lycidas. Lineage (NCBI taxonomy): Eukaryota > Metazoa > Mollusca > Cephalopoda > Sepiida > Sepiidae > Acanthosepion > Acanthosepion lycidas. The sequence goes on from OZ010594.1 coordinate 22,639,063, forward strand.
CATGCGTATCGAAAGGTACATGACTGACGAGGCAGTAGGTTGCCGTTTCTTTCTGCGGTAGACCAGTTGCCATCAAAGAGCCACTCAATATAGAGTGTCTCTGATTGAGACTGCCGTAAGGAAGAGGTGTATGTTTTGAGGATGTCTATGATAGATATCTGTTAACCCCTGAAGAGATTAAGATTGTAACGGTTGGGGAAGCATCTTCACGGGAGTCTGTTCCACATAGCGACAGCTCTGAGAAAGAAACTGTTAAGTGGAACTTCCTCATTACCAAAGAAATACGAAGGATACTAATATTTTATACTGATGTCATTTAGCCTTTCGACAAGATTGCCAGAATTTTAATATGTGAAAAATTTCTCAGAGTTAGCCTGTAGAAAAGGACAATATTTATAAATGTAAAAGACAATAGGAAAACTGTAATGGACTTTTTCAATGCGAAAAACGAAATTAATTTATTAAACAAAAAATAAATAAATAACTCACTCAGAAGGAAAATCCTCGAGAGTGCCGCCATTGAATATTACCCAAATATTAATCTACGCCCAGGCTTTTTCCCTGTTTCACCTTTCTTAACAGAATTACTACTCTCCCAAACAAACGTACACAACAGTATCAAGAAATCAAAAGAAAATGGTTGAATCCGTCAACACAACAATAAAAACAATATCTCTATACGTGACAGTACTTGATGTAATTTTCAGTTAACAGTATGAAAATAGCGTTCTCTAAATTCTTCCAGTTGCTAAGGACATTTTGTTTTTGTTACTATTAGTTATTTTGTTTAAATAAATTAATTTCGTTTTTCGCTTTGAAAAAGTTCACATTCGGCGAAACGCGTCGGCTATCATTACAGTTTTCCTATTGTCTTTTACGTTTATAAATTTTAATATGTGAATATTGTGCCTAAAAATGGATCAGTCATGGCTAGGGTTAGGGTTGCGTTAATTTTACTATCCCGATTTCTTCACAGTATGGCCTTGTACCATACTATCCTAAGCTTATTAAATATCAATGCGTGCAACGTCTGTTTTGTGGGCGAGATAGTCGCATAGTCCCCATCATCGTTCAACACTCGTTAAAACTCGTGTCTTGAACGCGGATTTTTCAAGGTAAACATAATTTGGAAGATTGGTGCAGGAAATCTGTCAGTTCCTTTCTGGCTTTGGGCTGCTCTCCGCTTCATTGTTTCATCATGGCCTTCTCATCGAACCGACCGGAGGCCGGGGGTGGTAACTTATTTACTAGCACTCTCCATCTCTCTCTGCTTTGAAACTCTCGGAGGGCGTCGCTCAACTAAGCTAAGCTTAATAAAAATCGATAATGAGGAAACAAAAACATTGTTAAATGTTGTATGACGAAATCATAGAAATATTAACTAAATCTACCCAAAAACTAGCTTTGGCCACCTTAGCGTTTGTGTAATGGTTAACAAGCTTGTCTCGCTAGAATAATTAGTGAGTTCGATTCTCGCTGGATTCCCCATGCTTCTAAGCCTTGTGTCACATCTAAGCTACATTACGGCTGTGGGAAAGAAACTGAAGCCGAGATACCAGGTCAGCACCAATAACCTTGCAGATTCTTTGTAATAATGATTGCGAAATGGCGTATTTAAAGTTATATCATTTTACTAAAAAATGATCTGTCCTGCGTGGCTAAATAGTTGGAGGCTTTGCATACAGACATTATCTTTTATGCAATATTACGAAAAATTTAAAATGTAATTAAGCCAAGATTAAAAAAAGTTTAGAAAAGAAGTTTTATTAACAAAAATTCGAAGCTAGTACATCCGTTCGAATTTGTCGGAAAAAAAAAGAACAAAAGGGAAATTAAAATTAATTTTCAGCCATAGGGGCCTTGTAAGTTTTGGCGAAATCTGAAACAGATTGTGGGTGACAAAAGAGTACCGATTGACTGAGTTACAAAGTAGCTTGACGGGAAACGAAACCATCAAAACATATTCGAATTTCGACTAAAGCATGTAGCTTACATTCGCTTAATGCCTTTGGGAAAGGCATGAATCCGCTTCTCCCTTCGCCCTGTTTCATCGCCAGATATCCTTAACATATCTAGTATACGATAGTGGTTGATGGAGAGTTGGTGAATGAGGACCTAGACAAACAACACTTCCATAATTATTTTATCTTCCCAAATTGTAGCAGCAAAAAGTCGTTTCTCCCCTGACAAAGTCCAATAAAAATTTAATTTATGAATGGCTTTAGTGATATTGAATAAACATTGATCTTCACTAAGCCATGTCATGATTAGTTGATAGCGGCCGAAAAATCGATAGGATTTATTTTGTGTGGATTCAAAATAAGTCTGCTGTTGTCTGAAGTTATTTATAAAGCTTAGCTGAGTTTGGTACAAGGTCATATGTATGGAGCCCCCTGTAAGTATCGAGAGTAGACTACAAAAGATCGAAGTAGGGTGGATTGTGTAAGTTATTTATAAAGCTGAGCTCGGTTTGGTACAAGGCCATATGTATGGAGCACCCGTGAGTATCGAGAGAAGAGTACTAAACCTAGAAGTCAACTTGCCGATCTCAGTTTCAGCGGCGGTACCCGTTACGTTACCGAATGCAATTTGATTTATTTTCTTGTTGATTAAGCTAAGTAAACTTCAATCATCCGGGTAACCGGCGTATCAGTCAGTCTCTAAATGTCTGTGATGTTATTAGGCTGGTGCAAAAATAATGACGTAATAATGTCGTTTTTTGACGTATTTTTTAACGTCAAAAAAACGACATTATTACGTCATTATTTTTGCACCAACCTAATATTTCAAGTCTAGTTCGATATTCCCCAAAATAATTGACATCTGAAAATTAAGCAGAATTTATTTCATTAGACAAGCGTTTCCCTTGTGGAACCATCAACATAGTTTTAATGTCTCAGGGAACACTTGCATAAAAAGGATTTCTACCAGTGTTAATATCGCTTTTATATTTTATTATAATAACCAAGGATTGTCCAACAAAATGCTGTACGTTTATAGTAAAATTATGAATGAAACAAAAATCATTAAAAATAAAAAATGTATTAACGTATTTGTCGTTATTTCTCATTAAACCCTTAGCGATTTCTTCTGGAACCCTAGTGTTCACACCGCTTGAGAAACACTGCATTAGACTATTCAAAGGGTTTCAAATGGATGTACCGTGTCCCCTCAGAACGTAGGTGAACATGGCTCTCCACAGTTTCCTGCTCTTTGTAGATCTTAATAAATTTATCCTGCTATTATTTCTCCTAAGCCATGTTCTGCCATCCATTTACACAAACTTGCTATGTAGGTTATGTGTCGTTTTCCTCTGTCCCTCTTGCCTTCAATCTATCCTGTGAGTATCAGATTTTCCAAGCACTCTTTCCTCATTGTGTGTCCTAGAAATTTCGGCTGTCTCTTTCCGATGTTAAGTGTAACTATTCTTTTTGTTTCTATTTTCTCTAAAGCTTCGTCGATGCTCACATGTTCGGTCCATGGTATGCCCAGCATTCTTCTGCAGAATCACATTTCTCTTGCTTCACTTCTCTGCTTGAGGTGCGTGGAGATTGTTCTGCATTTATTGCCATATAAAAGAATTGATAATACATAACATTTCAATAGTCATTTCTTTGTGCCTAACGACACGTTTCGGCTGTAGAAATGGTTTCTCTGGTGTAACAAGTGGATCCACGTTCGATTCCTGTCGGAGATACACTCTTTCTTTCGTAGGACTCCTCAGTCTAGTTGATCTTAATTGTTTAAAAAAAAAAAAAAAAAAAAACTGAATCCGACAATAAACAGACAATTTCCTGTTTCTTAATACTTTGCTTAGCTTTTGGAAGGCATCTTTCGCTATCCGCATACACCTTCAGATTTCAGTGTTGCAGTTTCCGTTCTCTGTTAAAACGCTTCCTAGATATTCAAATTGTTTTACTTTGTTAGACTTTTGGAAGTTTTTTTTTTCGTCAACTATTCAAGGAATTCCCAGATTGGAGGTTTCATGCCTTCTATATTTAATTTTAGTCGTGTATTAATGGTCTCAGTATGGTTATTGGTTTTAACTTCATTATTTAAGGTCCTGGAGCTTAGATCTTTTCCACGTTGCCAGAGGGAAAACCGAAGCTCGATGACTACGAAATGATTACCTTTGCGCGTGATGCGCCCAGAGTATCCTAACGGATTCTCCTGATCCTTTTGAAAATACTTTTTCTGCTTAAAAAGCCAACTGTTATAGGTGGTTACTCGGCAGTTGCTGTTATTTCCAGGAGGGAGTCAAATTCATCACTGAATTCGCTGCAAAATAAAATAAATTTGTTTCCAAGAGTTTACTCATAATTTACGAAAACATTACAATCAATGCTTGTATGTCTCAGCTGAGGAGGATAAAAAATGAATGAGTGTGTGTCCAGATGACTTATAGCTTTTGAAGATGCACTTCAAAATATATTTTATTGCAATTCATCCACCAACTTCCTCTTGCTTTTTCTTGGTTACATCTACTTAATTCTTGGTTTACGTGTACGTAATTCAAGGTTTGCGTGTACTTAATTCTTGGTTTGCATGTACTTAATTCTTGGTTTACGTGTACGTAATTCACTGTTTACATATAGTTAAATCTTGGTTTACGCGTACTTAATTAGGAACATCTGTGGGTGTGTCTGTAGCCTTGTTTCACACACACACACACACGTACACGTGTGTGTGTGTGTGTGTGTGTGTGTGTGTGTGTGCAAAAGTTTCCAGCGAAGAAGCGATTTTTATCTATTTATTCAGTCTCTATTTAAAATAAAGATGATAAGCGCTAAAAATGAATTTGCCAAATAAAGTTATCCAGATGGAAAGGAGACAGAGAAACAGATATGAACAGACTGAGATAGGTAACTTGGTATGTAAGTACGTATATAGAGTGAGATAGATAGGTATGTAGATAGGTAGGTATATATATAGAGAGAGGAGTGAATATTTAAAAAAAAAAAAAAAGTACTTTCATTTACGATTTAGGAATGGTTTCCTATAACTTCGTCGCATCCTCTCTCCTTCCTTACCCCGTCTCCTACTCCTTTCCTTTGCCTCCTGCTCCCTGTCTCTCTTTCTCTCTCTCACCATCCCTTTTTCACCCCTCTTCCTACCTCTCTTGCCCTTCATCGCCTTCTCTCTTTGTCATCGACATATTCCACCTCGCTTCCTCTCCCTACCTATCTATCTACCTATCGCTTTCTCTAGTTCTGTCTTTCCTCTCTCCTTGCTTATCTTTCTTTCTCTTTCCTTGCCTCTCTCTTGCTTTCTCTAATCTACCGCCTCTTTCTCTCCCGTTCCTTGCTTCTCTTTCTTTCTCTATTTATCTCTTTCCTTTTTACTTGCCTCTCTCTCTCTCTCTCTCTCGCCTTCTTTAACTGCCTCACTTTTTCTCTGACTCCCGCTTCTTGCATCTCTCTCTCTCCCTCTATTTATCTCTTTTCATTTTCATTTTCCTTTCCTTTCTCTCTCTCTTGTCTTCTTCACCAGCCTCTCTATTTCCCTCCTTCTTTCTCTCTCTCTCATTCTTTTTCTTTCCTTGCCTCTCTTTTCGTGATCCCCGCCTCTCTCTCTCACTCTGACTATCACTCCCTTTGTCTATCTCCCTCTTCCTGCCTCTCTTGTTCTATCTTTCACTTCTTCTTTTCTTGCTCTCTGTCATCGACCGTTTCTCCACTACTTCCCCTCCTCCTCTCTATTATGATATTTTCTATACTTTTTTTTAGCGCCTCTTCTCTCACCCTCACCCGTATAGACTTCAACCTCCACCACCACCACCTCCATCACCACCTCCATTATCAATACCAGCAGCGGCAGCAGCCGAAGAGTCCAGATCGACAGCAAGCTGCCGGTGCGTGTCGATTACATATCTGTTGATTTTGAAATTGCCGATTAAACTGTACCCTTTCATGCAAGCACGCACCAATGTTAAAGCTTTTCAGTTGCGTTCTCCCTCCCCTCCCCACCGTGTACCAGTCTTTATTATTATTATTATTATTATTATTATTATTGTTATTCAGGAATTGAGTTTTTACAATACATCAATAGTGTCTGGTGATACAAGCTGGGGATCAAGTGCCAGCACATCCTCGTCAGTGCTCCTGCACTTTACTCAAAATTCCCGACTATCATTTTTTCTACAGTACACGTTCAGTTCTAACATCAGTAGGTCACTTCGATGTGGTGTAATGGTTAGCAAGCTTGTCTCGCTAGATCAATTACGACTAAGTAGTGAGTTTGATCTTCACTGGGTGCCCCATACTTTCGGCTTTGTGCCACATCTAAGCTGCGCTTAGAAAATCATTGTAGGGCACCACGACATAGTGAGACAAGCTTGCTAGCCATTACACTAAGTCAATTACGACTGAGTAGTGAGTTCGATCCTTACTAGGTGCTCCACACATTCAGCCTTGTGCCACAGCTAAGCTACCCTTAGAAAACCATGGTAGGGTATGTTGACGTGGTGTAATGGTTAGCATGTTTGTCTCTTTAGATCAATTACGACTGAATAGTGAGTTCGATACTCACTCCACCCTTTCGACCTTGTTCCACATATATAAGCTACGCCAAAATTGTGCCAAAATTGTATTTAAAGTTCGATAAATACATAGTCCGAACATGGTGCTGAAAAATTCTCGACCCGACCCACTTCCAAAAATCCGACCAAATGATTCAGTATCAGATTTTTTTTGGTTGTATCGTGAATTTTTCAGCACCCCCTGGTAACTCCAGTTGGAGATCTAGTGACAAGTTTTCTTAAATATTCCTCATCTTCTTCAGCATTCTTGCCAATCCCATCACTGCTATGCGTTTTAGAAGCAAGTAGTCTGGTAGATTTTAGTAATTCTACCTTTTTTATATGTTCAGTTATTATTATTACTAGAATACTACCCGTCAAAAATGGAGACATCATTTATTTATTGATCGAAATCGTGCAGTAGCTGTACGCTTTGCTTGGAAACGTGTTACACGGCACTTTTAAGATCAATATAGTCTCTGTGCGCTCTGAGAAAAGAGTTACACATACACAATATAAAGACAAAAGGAAGACTCTTCTTTACCAACGCGTTTCGTTCCCTGGGGGGACTTTGTCAAGGTAAAAATATTAGATCCTATTAGAAATTGTATAAAAACGCACCTTGTCTGTCGCATTCAATGAAATGTGCATATATATATATATATATATATATATATATATATATATATATATATATATATATATATATATATATATATGTCTGTGTGTGTTTACGTCCATAGCGCGTTGAAACACCGGTTCCTGTACGATCATCGATGTTACGCAATGTCGATGCTGCTCAATATCTAAATGGGTGACCGCTAGGGAATACCAGGTGCTGTAAGCTTGGATGTGCGGATGGTGTAATGAATAATGACTCGGAATCGTTAATCAGAGAGTTGAGTTCTAATTCCAGTTGAATTCGTTATATTCACTTACGCGCAAATACCCTTGGGAAAGGTATGAATCCATCTCTCCCCCAAGCTATGGATTAATTAGTAAGACTTGTATCACTAAGATCATTATTATGTACTCCCAAATATTCTTACAATCTAAAAATACTTTCTGGCTTGCTAAGTCGTAGTAAACGAATAAATCAGAACACACACACACACACACACACACACACACACATATATATATATATATATAGCATTTGGGGTCAAATATTGATCGGAATCCGACAGTGTGATAGAATATAGAAAATAGGAAACACTTTTATTTGAGCTGTATCATCAGATTATTTTTTTTTAAATAAATTAGAAAATTCCAGTACTTTTAGTTCTCTATTTGTTTTTCATTAGCTGGGTAAACCTCGCGTGACTTTGCATTGTGGTGTGTGTGTGTATATATATATATATATATATATATATATATATGAAGAAAAATATACGGAAAAAACAAACAAAAATCCTTATATGCAATTATGCTGTTTTAATGTTAATATAATGTCAACGTCGGACGTTTCGGTCTAATAAACCATCTTCAGGACATATTCATAAAATATAATTAAGTCTTTGTCATGTTGAATTGATAATGTTAATAATATTTTATGAATATGTCCTGAAGATGGTTTATTAGACCGAAACGTCCGACGTTGACATTATATTAACATTAAAACAGCATAATTGCATATAAGGATTTTTGTTTGTTTTTTCCGTATATTTTTCTTCATACTGTCGGATCTATATCCATAGATTTGCTTACATATATATATATATATATATATATATATATATATATATATATATATATATATATATCAAAAGAAAAGCTCAATACATCATTAAAGAGTTCGATAATAATTTCTTTCAAACAGACAACTGCCTCATCAGGCCAGGGTTATAAAATTTTATAGCCCCGGTCTGAGGAGACAGTTGTCTGTCTGTAAGAAATTATTAATAGAACTCTTTAATGATGTCTTCAGTTCTTTTGATGTCTATCATATTGCTTTGAATTTTGGTACATTTAGCTCTCATCATGGATTCTATCTTTTTAATATTTTATATTAAAAAGACCTATTTGGATTATCCTTACCACTTACGGATTTGATATTATATAATGTGTGTGTAATGTATGTTTAGGTATCAAGTATTCAACCAAACAAGTTTGACTATACAACGATCAAGGTCTGCCTGTTTAATTTCTTATTGTATTTTTTTTCCAATTTTCGAATAAGCATAGTGGAATCGAAATTGTGGTTAAACTGTTTAAAAAGTCCATGTTTGTTCCGTTGAAATGTTCTCTCGACTTTCTCCATCATTTTATAGAACCATGTAGTGTTTGTGGTTGGCAATGTTCCTTTGGCTATATCCTGGTATTCTTTAGAAGGCTAAAATTCTTAAACAATTCAACAGAACAAACATGAATTTCGAACCCAATATACAACTTATTCGAAATACAATAAAATTACTAAACAAACTTCTCGGTTGTATAATATTTGCATAGACAGTGTGTGCGTTTACTGTAACTCCCCCTCCCCCCCCCCCCAACATACATATATAATATTATATATATATATATATATATATATATTGATTCATCGAATCTGAGAGAAACCTCAGGAAGCACTGGACGGCCGTTTCGTCCTATATTTGGGACTACATCAGCAGTGCGCATCCACTACCGAGGGAATCGAAACCCCGACAGCGAACAGTTGGCAAGCGAACACCATGCCAACTGCTCCGCCGGGCCTCGGTGACGAAGAGATTACAAATCAGACTCAATGAAGCGCCGCTCACTCCCACATTCCGTGGTGGAACTCAACTGAGATCCTTCTGACCATAGGACTGAGCCTCCTGGAGCCACGACAACTCTCACCAAGCCGCTCCAACTGGAGCATTAGAAGCTGGTTCAAGCGATGATAAACACAAATAGTAATGAGAAGGATTTGATAATTATATAAATTGATATCATAAATAAATTGATAAATTGAATCAATTTATATAATTATCAAATCCTCCTCATTACTAATATATATATATATATATATACATATATATATATATATATATATATATATATATTCGACTCTCCCGTCATATTCGGCGTATGAGGATCAAACAGCTCAGTTCCTAGGAACCGACAGCTAGACATCATTTGTGATTTGATTATAGTAGTGAAAGTTTTTGTGCAGAACCATGAAGGGCCGAATACAGAGGATCTGGTGCACTCCGTGCCACAAGGTCCCCAAACGAAGCTCCGAAGGTTTTGAATTTTGTCCTCCTAGACCAGTTGCCTTCCAAGTCTATAGAACGCAGTCTATCCTGCTATTTACCCATAGCTGTAATGGATTCGACTGGAATTCGGACTCGGCTCTCTCCGATTCCTCAATACGAGACGCTATCCATAACTCCTAACAGAGTACTTACTCGATTATACGGACACCGTGGGACAGAGGTTGAATAATTAGGTTCATTCAAAATTCCGGATAACTGAATAAGTAAATTATCAAGATAGAATTAAGAAATAATTTATTTTCTAAAATAATTTGTATCATCAAATAACATTTTCCAACGATTTATTATGGTACTATGTTTATTTTTTATGAAAAAAATACGTCAAATTCTATATGTTCCTTTCATATCCGGATAATAGAAGTCCGGAAAATCGGGACAAAGATAATTGCTGATAATTGCACAATGATTTGATTTCAAAATTGATTTATTGTTTGCAGTTCATCCGGGGAAAACACTTTGACATGGTGTAATCGTTAGCAAGTGTCTCGCTAGATCAACTACGAGTGAATAGTGACTTGGATCCTCACTGAGTGCTCCATACTTTCAGCCTTGTGCCACATCTAAGCTCCGCTTACAAAATCATTTCGAGCATCTCGACGTGGTGTAATGCTTAGCAAGCTTGTCTCGCTAGATCAATTACGACTGAACAGTAACTTCGATCCTCACTGGGTACTCCATAATTTCAGCCTTGTGCCACATCTAAGCTACGGATTAGAAAATCACCACCAGGCAAAAGTACAGGATTTAATTACAGCTACCAGTAACTATTTGCTAAATATAAAAAATTTGTTGGCAAATTTATGTCCCAAAAAAAAAAAAAAGAAAAAAAAATGTCAAAAGGATTGTTATTCCCTTGACACCGTAATTAAAGTATTAATTTTCATTCCCTAGGCAATGTTTTAAAAAGCGAATTAGATACTATATGTTCATTCAAAGTTACTTGTTTTATAGTTGATTGATATTTTTATAAAATTATTAATAAAAAAAAATCTTGTTTTCATAGTTATTTATAAAAATGGTATATATTGCATTGTAGTTGGTTTAAATAATTTTGTAATTTTTTAAAATAAATTTTTGAATAAAAAGATTTCTATTCAAATATAATTCTATAAAATGGTAAATAATAAATCTTTCTAAAATGGTAAATAATAAATCTTTCTAAAATGGTAAATAACTCTTTTTAAAATGGTAAATAAATATTCCATTGTAGTTCGTTCCCATATATTTTATAATCTTGTTAATAAACATTGCCGAGGGAATCAAAAGTGTATACAGTAATAGCGGTGTCAAGGGAATAACTGTCCTTTTGAAAATACATTCTTTTTTTTTTTATTTTTTGCAGTCACGAAGGTTAAATATTGCCGATGTTTTTTTTTTTGTTTTTCAAGATCTTTTCATCGCCGCTTGAGAAAAATGTTAGTGACGGCTGTCAATCCTGCCCTCTAAATGAACATACGGGTACCTCGTAAATTAAAAAAAAAAAAACAACAAAAAAAAAACAAATCCTCGAAAAAAACATAGCAGTTGTTACACTAATCAGTCGATGAAGAATGATTAGTCTCGATTTAGATATATTTGCTTCGACTTGCTGATACTGTGAACTACTGCAAATTGTGTCACATTCACGACTAAGTAGGTCATGTTTACAGCAGAAAGACAGCCGCAGCTGCAGTCGTAGAGGCGGCGGTGGTGGAAGCAGCAGTACAATCGCCGTAGTCAGTTATTGACAGCAGGAGAAACGGGCAAACGATTGTGTGTGTAAGACATATGCACTTTAACAACAACGATTTCCATTCATGGTAAACTGGTAATGATGTCCGCGAACACTACATTCAAATGATAACAATACGTTTATGGCCCATTCTCGAATGGCTTTAGTGTAAATGGAACATGTTAAACATCTTAGAATGTCACTAGGACTTAAAAAATATTAATCAAACATTCGATAATTTACGCTTTCATTATTGATTTAAAAAAAAACAAAAAAGATACGCAATGCCCAGTAGAAATAGTTTACCACGCTAAACTATTATTATTATTATTATTATTATTATTATTATTATTATTATTTTTATTTTCTTTGCTTTCTGGCGTTTACACATTTCTTTCCGGGTCCCACCCAGGGACCTAAGGTTAGAAATGGCATCATGACACTTTTCACTGACAAAAAAAAAAAAAAAAAAAATTACATAGATAGAGCCCTTCGTAAAGTGTGGGGTTTACTGGTCAGAACAATTTTTTGTATCTCCTTGAGGCATGGGCTTCCAGGAATCCCTGCAATTAGTCTACTGCAATCTTTTCCAACCAGTCCTAGGGCTCCAACTACAACAGGGATTGTTGATGTTCCCATATGCCACATTTTCGAGACCTCTATTTCAAGGTCCTTGTATTTTGACAGCTTTTTGAATATCTTCAAAGATACATTGCAGTCAGCAGGGACTGCCATATCAATAAGGATGCACCGTTTTTGTTTGTGGTCTTTAATAACAATATCTGGTCGGTTGGCCTTGATTGTTCTGTTATTATTATTATTATTATTATTATTATTATTATTATTATTATTATTATTATTATTATTTCCTTTGATTTCTGGTATATATTTATTTCTTTCCGGGTCCCAACCAGAAAAAAAAATCCTAACATAACACACATTATACATAGATAAAGCCCTATGTAAGGTGTGGGTTGCTACTGCTGCTGCTGTTATTATTATGATGATCATTATCATCATTTTATTTCATTTCGTTTCTGATCTATACTCATTTCTTTTCGGGTCCCAACCAGAGACCTAAGGTCAGAAATGGCATCAGGACATACTTAACTAGGTAGTTTAAAAAAAAAAAAAAAAAAAAAAATCACTCATATTTTACATAGATAAGCCCTCCGTAAAGTGTAGGCTGTACTTGTGAGTACAATGTTTTTGTATTTCATTAAGGCATGGGCTATCAAGGATTTCTTCAATGAGTCTATTGGAATCTTTTCCAATCATTCCGAGGGCTCTAACTACAACTGGAATTGTTAATGTCTTCATGCACCACATTTTTGAGATTTCGATTTCAAGGTCCTTGTATTTTGATAGTTTTTTGAAGATCTTCAAAGATACATTGCAGTCTGCAGGACTGGCGTGTCAATATGGAGACATATTTTGTCTCTGCGGTCTCTAATTGTGATTTCAGGGTGATTAGCTTTGTTCTGTTTGTGTGTATTGTGAAGTCCCATAAAATTGTTACAGGTGCTATCTCTGTAAGCGGGTCTGGGTGATGTTCATACCAGTTCATTTCAGTTTCCTTCCCGTAAAAGTTGCATATTTTCCATATTGGCTCACTTTGTCATGCTGAGTTTTATATTCAGTTGGTTCTAACACTGTGTAATCTCATACAAGATGGCCAATTGTTTCTGGATAGTTATCACAGAATCTGCATTTTTTATTAACACAATTATTCAATATGTGTGCTTGATAATTTGTAGTTAGCAAACATTGGTTCTGTGCATCAAGAATAAAACCTTCGATTTCAGCTTTTAACCCTGCACTACGTAACCACTGGTGGTACGGGGTTTGTTTATATCAGCTTGTTTGTTATGGGCAGAGTATTGACAATGAAGAGGCTTATCTTGTCATCGTTTCTGCATTTAATTATTATTATTATTATTATTATTATTTGTGTAATGTTTCCTGCTTTGTATCCTGTAGAGCAGAGTCCAAACTATGGTCCTTAGGCCCTATAAGAGAATTGTCATTTAATTGATAGCACTTTTCTTAATATATGTGATGTTCCTAGTAGGGCGATCTTCTGGTAACTTGTATGTTGATGTAACCTGGGACACTGTTAGTAAAACTATCCATTCCTTTTCACACGTGGCCCAGTGCTCCGATTACTATTGGTACAGTCTCAGATTTCATTTCCCACATCCTGTTAATCTCAATCTCCATGTCTTTGTATTAGGTTGGTGCAAAAATAATGACGTAATAATGTCGTTTTTTAACGTTAAAAATACGTCAAAAAACGGCATTATTACGTCATTATTTTTGCACCAACCTAATATTTGGAAATTTCTCGATAATTTTCATAAAGTTGTTTCTCTCAGATAAAACTGCTATGTCAATAAGCATACACTTCTTGAATTTCTTGTTTTTTATGATAATATCAGGTCTGTTGGCTTTTATTTCCCTGTCAGTTTGAATTGATATGTCCTAGACGATAGTTACATCGTTATTTGGGGTAACTGTGTCTGGTTGGCGCTCATACCATCTCTCAGTGATTTCGATTTTGTGCTTCTTGGATATCTTCCAGTGCACATATGTCGCTACCTTGTTATGTCTGTGGGTATTTTCTTTTCTTTTTTTTTTTGCCAGTTTCAGACATCCTATTTTCAGATCATATTTTCCGCACATCCTGCATTTCGGATTAGTTCCATCCCTGATCCCTGATTATGTGACAGTGATAGGAGCCGGTTGCAAGGCCTTGGTCCTGAGCTGAAATAATTAGGCCTTCTGTCTCAGTTTTTAGCCCGGTGCTCCTCAGCCACTGATGTGTTTTCTGCTGGTTCACATCTGTTTGTTTTTTTGTTTTTTTTTTAAGTATTTGTCACGCAACGCCTTGTCCTCCTTTTTTTTGTAATTTAATTTGTTGGCAAAGTTGTTTTATTATTATTATTATTATTATTATTATTATTATTATTATTATTATTATGATTTTCATTCCCTTTGTTAGTTCGCCCTGCCAATATCTAATAAAAAAAAATGGACTATTCCGTTTTGATCGCGTGGAAAGAAGGGAAAATACGTTAAATGATTTCAGTGAGAAAATGAAAGAAAGAATAAAGAAAGAAGGGTAAGTTAAAAGTGGAGAGAGTGGGTCAGATTAAGCAGATAAGAACAGATACTACACGTTGGTCTTGGCCAAAAGGCCGAGAAAGGTTTTATTTTTCGGCACTTTTTATTTTTCGTCGCTACCGAATGTTACACAAGGTCGAGGTTTAAAGTAGATTGACCTGCAATACCGTGGAAAAATTGTCCAAGCACCCTCGGCACTTCCCTTTTTGGGAACGCCAGGGGCGGCGGGCAATAACCCTACCCAGGAAAGATTTATTGTTTGTAGGGAAGGTCCCGTGGGGCTTGGGCTTAAAATTATTTGAACCTCCTCGAGTTAAAAGGCCGAGCAAAGATGTTGACCGATAAAAGCGGTATTTTTCAGATGCAGAGTATCGGACAATGGAAACTGAGTAAGGCAAAAAATCTAGTTACCATAAATCAAATAACATCGTCTGCTGAATTATTTTAAAATTATTATTAAGGTAAATGTTCGTAAGACGGGGATTTGGCTAATTGTTGTTATTTTAGAATTATTATTAAGGGAAATGTTCGTAAGACGGGGATTTGGCTAGTAGTTATTTTAGAATTATTATTAAGAGAAATGTTCGTAAGACGGGGATTTGGCTAGTTGTTGTTATTTTAAAATTATTATTAAGGGAAATGTTCGTAAGACGGGGATTTGGCTAATTGTTATTATTTTAGAATTATTATTAAGGGAAATGTTCGTAAGACGGGGATTTGGCTAATTGTTATTATTTTAGAATTATTATTAAGAGAAATGTTCGTAAGACGGGGATTTGGCTAGTTGTTATTTTAGAATTATTATTAAGGGAAATGTTCGTAAGACGGGGATTTGGCTAGTAGTTATTTTAGAATTATTATTAAGAGAAATGTTCGTAAGACGGGGATTTGGCTAGTTGTTGTTATTTTAGAATTATTATTAAAGGAAATGTTCGTAAAGCGGTGATTTGACTCGTTATTATTACAAAACTTAAAGAAGCGCGCGGTTTAAGATCAAACAGAAACATCACGACTTCTTCAAAAGATATCATTGTAATGATTCCCGTTTGATATACGCCGCCCAATGTACCAAACGTGACTTGATTTATGTTGGTTGCACAACAGAAAAATTAAGCAAAGATTTACTAACCACAGGTATGATATCCGCAGACCCCACAATGTAACCCGGTCATTACTGCTTGCGGAACATTTTATCACAAACGACTGTAATTTTGACGAACAACTTAAAGTACACATTATAAATAAATATCCATAATCCAGCGGGGCGGTGAATGTCAAGCTGTAAATGTAGAATAACAAATTTATTAAAATATACAACTTAATACAAGAAACCTTCATTCAGTCAGTTATGTACTGTGCATGATTTTTTTCTCGCAGTAGGTTGTCATTTCTTTCTGCAGTTACCATCCAAGGCTATAGAACCCGGTCTGTCCTGCTATTTACCCATAGCTGGCGGGAGAAGAAGAGGATTCATACCTTTCCCATAGCTGGGGGGAGAAGAAGAGGATTCATACCTTTCCCAAGGGTATTAGCACATAAGTGAATGTAATGGATTCGACTGGAATTCGAACTCGGCTTTCCGATTCCTCAGGCCGCTATCCATTACGCCACCGTGCCTCCTACCTAAAATATTTTTTTCTAATCTTTACGTTTGTAAATCTTTTCATGCCCATTTCTACACCTATCTTCTTTACAAGATCATTTACTGTTAACAAAATAGCCAAAGAATTTAATGGGTCCTGTGCCATGGACGAACCGCAAGTGTGTTTTTGATAAGCCTTAGTTTTGGAAGATCTCAAACACATGACCTGGAAGCATTGCGGCGGTCCGAGTGACTGCCAGCACCTTGAGCCGGCCCTGAACAGAATGCATATATTTACTACTTTGTCTTATCCTAGGTGTCGGGTAATGAATCGCTAAGGGAATGTACTGAACAAAAAAACAACAATAATAATAATAATAATAATAATAATAATAATAATAATAAATCCCTGGTAGCTCATGCCTTAAAGAAATACAAAAAATTGTTCTCACAAGTACAGCCCACACCTTATGAAGGGCTTTATCTATGTAAAATATGTGCGATTTTTTTTTTAAACTGCTCAATGGAAAATGTGATGATACCATTTCTGAGCTTAGGTCATTAGTCGGGACCCGGAAAGAAATAAATATACATCAGAAATCAAAGGAAACATTGGGCTGGTGCATAATTATCAGGCGTTTTGTAGGCGAGTTATTTGTTAATGAAAATTACTGTTTTGTTTCCATTTTTTTAATAAAAATATTTTATTTTCAGGTTATAAAAATGTGTGGTTATAATCATACGCTCCGGAGTAATCATTTAAAATGTTATTGTCGAATTGTTATATTTCTTTTTTCATAATAAATATTATTTAAAAACGCTTGATAATTATGCACCAACCCAAAAAGACAATAATAATATGGCAGAAGAGTTGAGAATATGGACATGTCAAAAGGTTGGAGATTATGCCTAATATAATCGGATCATTAAGAAAAGTGTCAGAGAATTTTGTCCATTGGTTGAGAGCATTAGAATTACCAGATTGTTTGGCACAGCAGGAAAGGTTAGAAAAGTATTGGATAGTTAAGGTTGCGGGTTGCAGTTTTATGTACAAAACTGGTTAATAACTCTCAATAAGCTGTACAAAAAGACAATAATAAGTGAGGTTTCGAGCATAAAGCTGAGAAAGACCAAAAATAGAGTATTGCTACCATATCTGGGTCTGTCCAAGCCCCACTTATCAGAGCTCAGAAGCGTTTACGCGGCGCTGTCGGCAATTATTTGACACCCTTCAGCTATTTTCCCCAAAGACGATAATTAATTTTCATTAACAAATAACACGCCTACAAAACACCTGATAATTATGCACCAACCTAATATTTCTTTTGGTTTCTGGTGTATACTCATTTCTTTCCGGGTCCCGACAAATGACCTAAGCTCAGAAATAGCATCATGATATTTTCATTTGAAAAAAAATGGCACATATTTTACATAGATAAAACCCTTCGTAAGGAGTGGGCTGTACTTGTGAGTACAATGTTAGAAGATAAAATTTGCAATGTTTTTGGTTCTGTCCTGGCATCTCGGCTTCAGTCGCTTTCCCACTGCCGTAACATGGCTTCCCGGTGTTTTTTTCTATAAATACTTTAATAGTAATTGTTCTATTCAACTTCCCTCTATTTTGGCCTCGTGTCACATTTTTCTCTTTTCAAAATAAATATTACTTTTCTTTATGGTACCTAGACTTTATGAATTTAAGCAGAGTACTAGTTTGGAAGATCTCATCCTTTTACAGTAGAAATGGTTAGATGCAACCGTAAGTTCTACGCTAACAGTTTCTTCCCTGACACTTCTCACTTGAAGAAATCTCTTCCGGCATCTTGCTTTCCAGTCAACTTAGATCTTCAAAAATTTCAATCTTTATCTTGTCTTCTTAATTCTTGTTCTTTTATTGTCTTCTCTCCTTTTTCTCATATTTTCTAACACTTAGTAACCCCTCGCGTCTTAGTGGCTTTATTGCATTGCTTGGGATGAAATTGAAGAAAAACTGGAATGCTATAATCATAAACCTGAGAATGTCCTTCAGTCAGAATCATGCAAGAAGCCAACAAACAGGAAATATTGATGGAAGATAAAATAGGGAAAAAAGGGTTAATAATTGATCCATCGTACCCTTTTGGTTCAAGGATAGGGCAAAAGGAAGAAGATCAACCAATCCATTGATGTTTGAACTCCACAAGGCTTTGGCTGTTGAAGAAAATCACAATCATACTAGTTGTCATTAGTACGCTTGGTACAATGACTAACAGAATGGAGACATTGATTGTCCAGTGAAACTGTTACAAACAGTAAGCCTCTTAAAAAAAGTCCTCTTAGTGACATTATCGCCTTGCATGGAAATAATCCGGAAAGTGAGTAATAATTAGAATCAGAATAAAATTGAATGATACATAAGGCCGCTGTTAGTGGCCCGCTATCCATGCATTAATTACAAGATACCAAGATCGTATCTGAAAAAATAATGAAATTGATAATAATAATAATAATAATAATAATAATAATAATAATAATAATAATAATAAAAGCAGCCTTACTGCAATTAGCAAGAATAATTTCGGTGTGAAACGAAGTAACAATAAATACCAAATATTTTGCCTTTGGCCATTGATGCCCCAGGTTGACTGACCATCAGTCTACAAGGCGTAGGTCGCGGGAGTTAGTGACAGTTTGATTAAATGTGTTATTAAATGCGGTGAATCATTAGTGAAATTTATTATTTCGGAGTTGACCTGTGCAGGAGTCAAATCACGAATTAATTATATCTTTGGAAATGTGACATCCAAAGTCGACCTATACACGGTTATAAATGTAATTCTCCCAACCATCTGTCATGAAAAATAGCGGTGGATTAGCGAGAGGCCAGAAGCATTTCGTCTTTGGGGGAAAATAGCTGAAGGGTGTCAAATAATCGCCGACTGGGCCGCGTAAACGATTTTAAGCTCTGATAAGTGGGGCTTGGACAGATATATATTGTAGTAATACTCTATTTTTGGTCGGATTTGGCTCTTGTAGAAACAGAATTATTTTGGTTCTCATTTCATTGGTTCATACTAGACGGCCTGCATCACATCGATTCTCGTTTGATCAGTCAAGTTAAGCAGCGTCGAGTTCAGTCAGTCTTTGATTAGGGTACCGTTTGTGAACACTGGGTAAGCAGTCACTTACAATCCGAAATAGGTTTCGACTTTAATGTTCACCTTATACAAAGCCTAAAGATCACTCAAGGTAGAGAGTTACTGAAGACGGTTGCTTTATGAATGATGTGGGGGAAGATAACGGTTAACCCTAGACTTGAACAGGTTAAGATTGTAATGGGTGGGAAAGGATCCTCTTGGAATTCCGTTTCACTAAGCAACAATTTTTAGGAAGAAGTTATACGTGTGGAACTTGCTTCTTACTTAATACAAAGAGAATAAAGATGGTTGGACTCAATGTACGCGGTGTAGCGGGTCTTAGCTGGGAGGGTTAAAATTGCGGGGAAACTAAAGAATGTAGCTCGTTTTAATATTTCCCATCTGTTGTGGCCTTCTTAGGGGCCGGAAATAGACACAAGAGAGGAATTGAGTTAAACAAATATATTAACAGAAACAGTAATACAAATATATACAAACGAGAGTGTTATAGCAAGAATATTCGGTCCGACTGTCAGAGATGACTGCTGGAAAATTTCACACACCAAAAGGCAGTACCTGATCCTATTTATATATAGAGTCCATGCGTGGGTGGGTAAATTACCATAACACCATCAGAAATAGTGGTAGATTAGCAAAAGGCTTGCAACGTTTCACTTGTGGGAAACGAGTTGTAAGGTGGAAAACAACTCCTCAAGTACAAGACAGCGTATATGCTTTCAATCTATATCATGGCTGAAAAGTGAAGATAAGGCAGCATCCGACCAGATAGAGCAGCATTAGGTCATTTTCGGCCTGATCTGACTCTTGTAAAGGTAGAGGATAGCAGGAGGAGTTAGGTACGTACCGGAGCAGTACAGGGAACCGAGCATTTTTGCAGTATACGATGGATGAAAGTAAAGTTTCATCCCTTGTTTCCTCTTTAGAATTGGGTTTCCGGTTCCTTCTAAAGCCAACTTCAACTATATACGTCTAACGTTACGGTAAAAAATTTTTGAAATTTTATTTATTATTTATATATATATTTGTTTTTTTTTTCCCCTCAATAGCAGTAGACGTGTTCGTCTATTGTCCGATTCACACTTTTCCCTGGTCTTTTGAACAATCGTAAAGGTCTATCTCTCGTTTCTTGTTTAGGATTGGGTTTCCAGGTCATTCTAAAGTCTTCTCATTCTGTTCCACTCTCATTCTGTTTCCTTGCATCTTAGTGGCATTATCGCTTTGGGGCGAATTGATTTAAAAAGATACGAATTCCACTTGAGTTCTGGGGTGAGTTTAAATTGCAATGAGCGTTCAGTGTAATGGGGCCTCCTTGAGAGAACACACATTCTTTACGATAGACGGAAATTTAGGGGATGCACAGTGATGATGGATTGTTACATGTTTGGTTTATAAGGTATTGATGTAACCAGCCAGTTTTACCCCATTGTGTTGTTAAAGCTATGTTAGAGGTAAGATCAGCTGCCAGGCTCTGGTCATCTAGAATTTTGGAGGTCCACCCCTATACCGTTGCATCACCTGCATGGATCTTCACAAGAGACCGAAAGCAAAAAAAAAAAAAAAAAAATACCCCCCCCCCCCAAAAAAAAAAAACAAACTAAAAACAGACCAATCATACGAGATGGTATTCCATCTCGAGTTTTGTTTTTTTGTTGATTCATCATTCTTATTTTTATTTTAGTTTTTAATTGATTTCACCCCAAGCAAGGCAATAAAGCCACTAAGACAGTGTTACTGAGTGTGAAAGATTTAGAAAACATAAACATTACCTTGAACGAGAACAGTAGAAGAGGAATCAGGAGGACGGTAGATAGCAATTGACATTGCATTTGGAATTTTGAAGATTAACGTTGTCCGGAAAGTACGGAGCCGGAAGTGAGTTCAACAAGCGACAAGTGCGAGAAAAGAAATTGTTATCATAGCACTTAGGGTTACATCTAGACCACCCGAATGACAGGTGGTTTGGGGCACAACATAATTATTTATTTATTTATTTTTCGTCAGGAACACAGTTGACAAATCTGTTAGTCTCTTTTTACTTTTTGTAAAATCATTTCACAGCAAGGCAAGGCAATAAAGCCACTAAGATGCAAGGGGTAATTGAGTGACACCTCGTCACTAATCTTGTACTGCGCTTAAATTCATAAAGTCTGGGTACCATAGCGAAGACCGATATTTGAATACAAAATGTGGCTGGAAGCGAAAATAGGGAAGAAGTTGATCATCTGTCTTAATATTAAACCTAGCTGATCAGTGACCCAAACATAATACAATATTCCTTACACCAAAACAATGCATTCTTACATACCATTCTTACCGCGGACACCATAATACCTCAGTGTCTCTATGAAGTCCAAACTAGGTCAAATATGTACAATTCCTGTTTGTGCGGGGAGGGGAATATAATAACAATTTAAAATTTAAACCCCAATTTGTATTTACAAATATGAACAAAATCTATTTACAAGAAACTAAATAAAATAGTGTTAGTAATATAAAAACAACCCACAATCCTTAATTGTGGCAGAAACGTCAATTAACAGGACGAAATCAATGCAAGACTTTAATAATATAAAACAGTCCTTCATTCCAAGCATTCACTCAAACACAAACTCATTTAAACACAACAGTCAGTTATGTGCCATATGTGATACACGCTTAGGCGATCAGGTATCTTTCGATACATGACTGACGAGGCAGATTTTTTCCCCGCAGTAGGTTACCATTTCTTCTTGCGGTAGACCAATTGCCATCCAAGGCTATAGAACCCTGCCTGTCCTGCTATTTACTCATAGCTGTGAGGAAAAGAAGAGGATTCATACCTTTCCCAAGGGTATTAACATTTAAGTGAATGTAATGGATGCGACTGGAATTTGAACTCGGCTCTCCAATTCCTCAATCCGAGTCGCTATGCATTACTCCACCGTGCCTCCAAACCCAACAAGAAATACGTAACTCACACTCGAAAAACGGAAAGCGACCCGCATCCACCAGAGAACTGACATCTCTAAGCACCTAACGAGGGAGAGAAATGGGCGATAATTTAAAGAAAGTGGGGACAGAAATAAAAAAGGGCCAATGAACGTAGCGAAGAGCTCGTTTGAACAATTACCCTGAAAATGTTTATAGAAAAGGCGCAGGAAAGTAACTTTACGGCGGTGGGAAAGTGAATGAATCTGAGATGCCAGTACAGGACTAATAATATTGCTGATTTTTCTTTGGATTTTATCAAGGATCACGAAATATATAACAGTAGCACCTACTTTTAGTTTCCTCGTTGCACTAGCTATTAGGATATCCAATATCGATTGATTCCACGACTACCAGGGAACTTGATACACATCATTGTAACTATTATGCAAGTGGCTATTGTCCCAGAAGACTAGTCCGAATAGATTACTGTATAATAATGATAATTCCTCATTTCCTAAAGTCAGACAGAAATTACCTTGGTTTAATCCCTCTATTTTGGTTCAGTCTAAGAAAGACAGATGCTAAGAACGCCAATCTAACTGACGCTTCCATCAAAGAGGACCTCAGGTGAAATCGATTTTCTACTAATCAGTCCAGGCGATTAATTCGGATAAAGATCAGTTTTTAATTAATCTACAACATCAGGTTGTATGACCTGCATTTGAGTGGGTCCATCTCGTGGCAGAGACGGTTAGATGTTTCCACATTGGTACCAGTGTTTAGCGTTCGAACCGAGCTAGGACGCATTAATCATAATTTTCAAGGCGTGCAGTCAGACTGGCTGGCTCTCACGACTTGGAAAAAACGGTCTTCCTGTATCCTTATTTGCTGAACGTAGTTTAGAGTTGACCCAAGACTAAAATATGGGGTCTCCAATGAGGATCGAACTATCAACACAATATCAATTGATCTACAAGACTAGACTGC
Source organism: Acanthosepion lycidas (assembly GCA_963932145.1). Lineage (NCBI taxonomy): Eukaryota > Metazoa > Mollusca > Cephalopoda > Sepiida > Sepiidae > Acanthosepion > Acanthosepion lycidas. Next base: position 22,662,266 of record OZ010594.1, read on the forward strand.
TGACCTATATAGTTTTTTGCCGACGCGTTTCATCTTCCGACTTTTTCAAGGCAAAAATGAAATCTAAATGTCTTTGTTGTTATAGTTATATTAAAAAATCCAAATTTAAAAAGATAGACGCTTCTGTCTAAGCCTTTTTCTGGTTAATGTAAATTTCCTTTATACTTAGAGATTTTTTTCCATGTCGACAATACAGTTAAATTCCCAGATCAATTCTGTGGACAAGACTAACAATATATATATATATATATATATATATATATATATATATATATATATATATACACGACAGGACTGGCGCGGATTAAGTGCTGAATGACTCAATATATATGTTATATGTGAAGATAAACTAAATAATGGGATATTAACAATTGTATATGGGTTCAACAGAGTGTATACACAGATAAGCAAATAAATATTTACTTAAGGTGTAAACAAAACAGTGCTCAATGTAGTTAAACAGAGCTATGAAGTATATATTAATAAATGCACATATACCTACGTTTGTGGTGCAACTTGCATGGTTTCCCAAATCGACTTTCAACCATGAAACTTTAAGTTGCACTACAAACGAAGGTAAATGAACATTGATTAATATATATATATATATATATTATATATATTCGCAAATAAATAGAAAGAACAGTCAGATTAATAATCCACTGTTCTTTAGCATTCATTTTTTAAAAAGTGCTCGATACAAAGTAGAGCATATTATAATATTATTTTAAAATATTTTTTCATCGCGACACAGAAATTTCAATGTTTAGGAACTTTAATTATTGTTTCATTTTCAAGCGATATTCAATAACTTCAGAAAAAATATTTTAAAATAATATATATATATATATATATATATATATATATATATATATATATATATATATATATATATATATATGTGTGTGTGTGTGTGTGTGTGTCTTGGAAACCATTGCGTGTGAGATCAATTATATATGAGAAATTAAGATAAACATTGAAATTTCTTCGACATATATAATAAGGAAAGATGGCTTGGAAAATTTGATACTCACAGAACATTGAATGCAAGGGAAGCAGAGGAAAAGACCGACTAACCTAACAAACGTGTGTAAATGACTGTCAAAGCAGGGGATGGAAGAAACAATAAGGCACAACCATTGCTAAGAACTACAAAGGATTGGAAGTTGTAGAGAACTGAAAGGACTTGGCTCGCAGAATAAAAGACAACGTAATTTCTTCAATCATAAAGTAACATCATTTTGTTGTTTCCTGGTTATCAATGTACTTTTCGGTGTTTAGGGTTTTACCTATACTAAATGACTCGTATAGTTGTATCTATACTCTAAAAGGCTGCTCACAACAGGTACGTTAGGACAGGGGCGGATTTAGTGCTGAGTGAATCGGTAATTACTAGTCACTGTTGCTTCGTTCGGTCTGGTTCAATTCAACGGCTCGGTGGCCCAAATACGCGAAAAAGGTATTTTTGATTGGTTTGTATTTTTCAAGATTCCGCCTAAATAAGTGGAAACATTTATGACAAAGGAAAAAAAAAAAAAAAGACAAACTTTAATTAGAAATATTTTGTTCTTTCAAATATCGATAATTTTTCTTTCTTTCTTTCAGTCCGTGATTCACAAATCAGGATTTCGAAGTCTAGCAGATGGAGAACGGGTCGAATTTGAATGGAGAGTGTCTGAAAAAGGAATCGAGGCCACCTTTGTCTGCGGTCCAGATGGCAGGGAGTGTAGAGGAAGCGACAGGCGGCCTGTTTCTCGTAAGAAGTTTCGAAAAATTAGGTAAGATCTTTTTCATACTTCATTTTGAGTGCAATCTGTCATATTATTTATATTAGTACAGTAGAGCTTAACTTCCAACGGACCCTTCACTGTTATGGCCTTGTGCCAGACTAAAACTAATAAGCACCTCGCTGAATGCTGCATTAGAGCTGGCCTTGTGACAGGTCAAGTTGAGCTTAGTAAATAATATGGGCGATTGTGTGCCAATGCACCTACCGTAGTGTCATGGTTAGCAAGCTTGTTTTAATGTAAATCAGACAGTCTCCGCATAAAATCTGAAATTTTATTCATTATTTTTTTTTTCTCAATAGGAGTAGATAGGTTTGCCTACCGCCCGGTTTCCGCCCCTCCCCGAACTTTTGAATAGGAGTAGATAGGTATATTCTTTCCTGTTTAGGAGTGGCTTTCCGATTTCTTCTAAAATGTTCTTTTTCAGTACCCTCGAACCTTTGTGGCATTATCGTCTTGCTTGGGGTGAATACCCGGCTCGCTTGATGATTTTACGAAGGTTGGCCAGATGATTTTCCGTAGCTAGAACGATGATTTTACGCGGCACACATGTGGCCCACATTATGATTGTAGCGAATCAGCGGTAAACATGTCTACGCCTCAGCAAATATTTGAATTTAAATTTGAAGATGGTGACATTTATTTTTAGTTAGCAAATATAACAGCCCCCCCCCCCGTAAGATGAACGGCATATGTCTTTTGTAAAAATAACGGTTTGTAAATCAAAAAAAAAAAAAAAAAAAAAAAAAAAAAAAGAAGGAACTTCGAAAGTAATCGATTAAGAAGGAATAATAAAAAAAATTATGTATATTTTGCGAAATCATGTTGTATTTTGTTTTGGCTTCCGTACGGCGATCATTTTACATGCAAACAATATACCTTATTAACTATTATGAAACTTTATACAAAAAGATATTCGGAATCTGGAATTTTTAATATGTTGTAATATGAGGGGGAAATTATTATTTCTGGTTGCAGTGCTTATTCTACTAAAATATGAGGGGGAAATTATTATTTCTGGTCGCAGTGCCTATACTACTAAAATATCAGGGGTGGGGTGGGGAATTATTATTTCCGTTTGCAGTGCCTATTCTACTAAAATATGAGGGGGAAATTATCATTTCTGCTCGCAGTGCTTATTCTGCTAAAATATGAGGGGAATTATTATTTCTGGTCGCAGTGCTTATTCTACTAAAATATGAGGGGGAAATTATTATTTTTAGTCGCAGTGTTTATTCTACTAAAATATGAGGGGGAAATTATTATTTCTGCTCGCAGTGCTTATTCTACTAAAATATGAGGGGGATTTATTATTTCTGCTCGCAGTCCACAGTTTACTAAATCTCCACCGTATTATACCAAGATATAAAAAAAAGAGTCCAGATTGCAATCTGGGTACCACCAAAATGGATACTTTTTCGCAATAAAAGTAAAAGATCGACACCGTCTGTTTTAAAATATTTGCCAAAAATCAGTGAACAATTCGAGTCAAATAAAATTTTTAGAAATTATTAATTAATAAGTGAATATTTTAGGGAATAGTTTATTTAAGTGAATAGGTTATTTTATAAAAAAAATATTGGGGAAATATTTTGGGTATTTTCGATATCGCGTGTATACTTTTTAATTTCCTGTGTGTTCATCCAAATTTTTTACAGTTATATAAAAATCTTTCAGTAAAAAAAAAAAAAAAAATTGATTGAATATCGAGTGTGAACTTACGAAAAATTCGGCCGGCATCTTGCCAAAAATCACTTCAATAAAACTTCCAAAATATTTTTTGAGAATTGTTGTTTGCATAATTTAATACAAAAAACGTTGTTTCAGATTCGTCAGAAAAAATATAAACTTAATATTTATTTAAAAAAAGAAAGATTACTTGTAATGTTACAGTGGAATTTTGAAAAACATCCTTTTGCTGTTCGTCACAAGAGTTTATTTTGTTAAATAAAGACACGTTTGAAGATTCAAAACGTCTAAAGTTTAATGACATTTTCGAGAGCGAACCTTTTATTTTATTTTTATTTTTAGCAGCAGTTTGGTAATTTTTGCCATGAATGTACAAAAAGGAAATAATACTGATATCTAATGTTCAATATCGGAGGAGTATTATGATATTAATTCATATGACTAGTTCACTCTGTATAAAAAATATATTCGTTATACTAAGCGTGTAGAATATTTAGTTTTAAGTATAAATAACAAAGTCTTCATTATTGCACATCTGGTTTTCCGTACTTCTTTAGATTTTATTTTTACTTTTTCCCGCGAATTTTCGGATAGTAGGAGAATACCTGTATTTCTATTTTGTCCTTTGACCTTACGTAAAAAAAGCGTTATTTTCATTCTGTTTTAAGTAAAAGGAAAGCATTACTTTTAGAAAATCCAGTTAATTAATTCTTATATATACTCATAGACTTTGAAACATCTCTATGACAAATACTAGAGAATTTAATTTTTTTTTTACATTTTTCGCATACAATGGCGATTCGATGAGTGAAGAAAAGTACTAATGCTTTTAAAATTCTTAAAAAGTTCATTTATAAAAATTAATTTTTCCTATTAATTCGGATTAGCTTTCATTATAAAATTTCAAATAGAACCTAAATTTAAGTTCAAAGAAGGCATTTAAAATGTGTTTTTCATACGTAATCATCCATAATACGTACCCCTAAAATCGTGCTGAAAGTGTGGGAAAATGCTTCTACTCACGCATAATACGCACCCCTTGTTTGGTAATCAAATCCTATAAATTGTACCTCTCCAATCTCATTACGGTCAGCGTTCCCTACTCTTATAAAAAATGGTTTTAAACATAGAATGATATTATTCTAATTTAGTTTTATGATAATTATTATTTTATTTTACATTTGTAAGTATTGTTAGGTTACATATAATTGTATTTGACATCCTCATGGGGTCGCAATCGTCAAATGTTAGTGTCAAATTGTTGTATATTTGTGGTGAGTAGTTATTTCGCAACTGAACTCGACCTATAAAACGGCAATTTTTTTAAAGATAATATGCATAATACGGGCCCCTAATTTTGCTTATTATTTTTAAGAAAAAAAAAAGCGTATTATACATGGGGGAAATCGGTTAAAATTGTCGAACTCAGTTTATGCAATTTGTTTTATTTCTCTTGACAACTAATTATTCGTCTTTTCATTGTTATTTTTTTTCTATTTGGTTTCAAATGCCATCTTTGTGATTTAGGCTTACACTTAGCAGGCGAAAGGACGTGTTGACCTGTGGAGAAAAAGGAACATGTCCGCTGTGGCTCCTACTACCATCTTTATCTGTCTCCTCCTACCCTCTTCCATCCTATCAGTTATTTGCATTGCTTTTCAACGAAGAAAGCCTATTCCTCTTATTTTCGCTTACTTACCCACCAAAAATTATCTGAGGAAGTGTCATAGTTCTCCTTCACTTATTCATCAAGTAAGGAATATTGTGGCGTCGGGTGGACTGGGGTCTGGAAGAGGCAAAACCCGCCACATTTAGTAGCCAATCGGTGACGATTTCGTGCTGCTCAGGTCACGCGAGACTGCGATAAACACATCAGTCTCTTTCTGGCTTACACGCCAACACATTTGTAAAAATGTGTTATTAAATAAACATATGCAGATACAGAGATATTTCAGTTTTTTTTATCGAGTTTAAAACCTTCTCGCTGATCAGAATTTATTTTAATGCGCAACTTCAGGAAATATACAGTCTCTTAAGGCGAAATTGTAAGACCCAAATTTTATGGAAAAAATTACATATCGACATCTACATTGGTAATGGATCCGGTCACTTTGGAAAGGATCACGAACAACACTTACCTTCAGGCACAAATGAAAAGAAGCTTAACAGTAAGATACAATATCACAAATGTAGGTCGCCAGGTGAGGATCGAACTCGTTATAAAAGCGGTAAAGGTCCGATGAGACAGGCTCTTTTATCATTAAACTGAACTTGTAATGGTTATAGCGAAATTAGATGCTTCCATACATGAAACATTCAATATTCAATGACGGAACAGTTCGTGTTAATATCAGTCGAAATTTATAAAAAAATTTCTTGTAAGTTTTTCAGGACTCAATGACAAAACCCCAGTTTCTTATCTCCAAAGGGGACAAAATTCCAGTCTTATTAATAAAAGTCTCGTATATAAAAGGAAGCAAATTTAACATTAAGAAGTTTGCACTGTTTCATGCCTTAAGCAATCTTCAGACCATCAGAAAATTTCAATGGTTTGAAGACTGCTTGAGGCGTGAAACTGAGTCACTTGCAGCGTTGAACCCTATGCCCACATAGAGCTCTCTCATATACATCTCCCATGCGTATATATATATATATATATATATATATATATGTATATAGCTCTTGAAAATATATTTAAATTGACGACTTTTGAGAGACAAGTTAATTCTATAAACAACAGCCACCTGTGTTAATGCAAAGCTCTTCAGTAAAATGAATTGGAGCACTTCAGCTGATTGTCGTTTGTTTACATTCGTAAAAACAAGACGTTAGATTTAGCTGTTCTCTGTCGAATGAAGATAGGTCAGTGTTAGAAACTCTAACTGACATCACATCGGTTGGTTTTCGATACGGGCTTGAGGCATTCGGATGTCTAGTCGCACTGAGGAGGTGTGATACGGCGAAACAATACTGTCTGAAGATTACACACACACATTGATTTTCTAAGCGTAGCTCACATGTAGCACAAGGCCGAAGGTATGGGGTACCCAGTGAGGATCGAACTTACTGTTTAATGTTTTAGCGGTATCCTCATATATATATATATATATATATATATATATATATATATATATGTATGTATAATCAGAAGAATACATTGGTAAATATTAATTGAGCAAGTACAAATTTGTTAATAAAACGAGGGGAAAAGAAAAAATAGATGAAGAGGCCAGTCTCCCCTACTATTTTTTTCATCTACAGTTGGATGTTTTGAATTCAGAGTTGTCCTTCTCCGAGACGAGTGACCACATAATTTGGCTCAAATCCTGCTATTTAGGTGGGGTAAAAAAGATAGATTCTTACCAAGATTCGTACTAATTGGAATTCTAGCCAGGCTCTCCTATTCTTCAATCCAAGCCGCTATCCATGATCTGCCCTGTCTATACATGAAGTCGGCTTATGTACTAGTAGTAATATACCATACGTGATACACGCTTAGGCGATCATGTATCTTTCAATACATGAGTGACGAGGCAGATTTTTTCTCGTAGTAGGTTGCCATTTCTTTGTATGGTAGACCAGTTGTCATCCATGGTTATAGAACCCGGTCTGTCCTGCTATTTACCCATAGCTGGGGGATAAGAAGAGGATTTGTACCTCTTCCTAGCACGTAAGTGGATTTAATGGATTCGACTGGAATCCGAGCCGCTATCCACTACTCCACTGTATCTCCTAATTCAGTTTTGTGTCATGCGCGATACACGCTTAGGCGATCATGTATCTTTCGATAAATGACTGCTGGGATAGATTTTTCTCGTAGTAGGTTGCCATTTCTTTGTGCGGTAGACCAGTTGCAATCCAAGGCTATAGAACCCGGTCTATCCTGCTGCTGTACCCAAGTGAATGTAATGGATTCTACTGGAATTCGAACTCGGCTCTACGATTCCTCAATCCGAGCCGCTACCCATTACTCCACCAATACAATCTATTTTATCCCAATTTCTAAAAATATTTTCAAATTGGTAATCTTATTCGATAGTATGAAAAAAAGTACTCCAGAATTTCAAATTTAATTTTTTTCTTTTTACAATCACGAGATGTGCTTTCGTAGTGATGTCAATTTACAATGAATTTACGTAGTAAACTGGACACTCTATTAACTTATATAAAATTTAATATTTTTTTCCTTTTTTTTCTCTTCATATTTGTGATTTGGAGTACGTAGCCGTAGGAGGGGAAAAGATTATTTCTGGTCGCAATTCCTGTTGTACAACTTCAACAAAGTATATCATGACAGAACTTTTAACTCCATAAATAAACATATCCTGGTGAGAGTATTCTGAAAAGGGATGCTTGTATTTTTAGGGGGTTTAAATTTGATCTGGAAACTTTACGTACATTACATGCCCTACTTTATGTATTTAAGGGATCTTTCCCGGATGTTGTTTAAATATCTAGGTCACGTAGAAAGACTCACGAACTATCACAGAAGTCAAGCTCAGGTCAGCATACGCCAATGATTTGCCAACTAAATACTTATCACTAAAGTCAGTGAGGACAGAAAAAAAAAGAAACCAAGTCATGGAATAAATCAAATTTACTTCTCACATTTCCTTGACAAAAGATTTAAGAATATACAAACTGCGGCCATTTGCAGTTCTTCTTCAGGACGTGGACGATCATCACTCGCAACAATTTCAAAAACTTAGTAAAGTTTGTTATTTTGCTATATCCAGAGTTAGCGCATACTACTCCCAAACTCCCTGACCTGAGGCGGCCTAAGCCTGATTATAGACTCCGGGCAGTGCTTTTTGGCCCTCGCTATCTTGTCAATACTCTGCTTTACTTCTACCGACATTTATATCAGTTCAGTTGTGCCATAAGGCGATCATGTATCTTTCGATACATGACTGACGAGGCAGATTTTTCTCGTAGTAGGTTGCCATTTCTTTGTATGGTAGACCAGTTGTCATCCATGGTTATAGAACCCGGTCTGTCCTACTATTTACCCATATCTGGGGTGGGGAGAAGAAGAAGAGGATTCATACCTTTCACAAGCACATAAGTGAATGTAATGAATTCGAACTCGGTCCTCCGATTCTTCAAGCTGAACTGCTATCCATTAATCCACTGTGCCATTTATATATGTTACATATTAAACTAAGCACAACTATTACTATTTACCCCTTCCTCGTCGTGGACATGTATATACGTTTTTACCGATTTTTTTTTCAGATACGGACGAATAGGCACGTCCAAAATATAACGTTTTTTAAGCTATTGACGTCGATATACGTCGATCATGATTCTTTTTATGGCATTCTGTTCAAGTCCAATTGTCAACTCATACGTCTGTGAGAGGTGCTAGTCACCGCTCGGGTACTTCAAGGCATCTCAGTTTCTTAGTTACTATATTAAAAAGAAAAAAGAAAAAATCGTTTGACAATGAAACATTTTTCCCAAAATAATTGGCGCGGAAGGGATTAAAACAGGGGCGACAACCTTTTGCTAACCCTATGCCGACTTAGGGTTTTAAAATCATTCAGTGTGCCAACAGCATACGTATTTGTATACAAGTTAAGGTCAATATGCCTGTTCTACAATATATTTTATATAGTATATATACTTTAGTATATCTTAAAATTGAAACAGCTAAATATCTTCTTTGCGTTGTAGTAGTTATTGGTTCGGGTTTCGGGATGTCATTTGCGATTGCGTGCCATTGGAAATTGCTTGGCGTGGCGCGCGTGCAGTAAGTTGCCGACTCCTGGGTTAAAGGATGAAAATCTTTGCAGATTTTGACGTCATTCTGGGTCTTTTTTTTTTTCTTTTTTTTTAATCCGTGGATGAACCGGTATCATGTATAACTTTTAACTTATGTGTAAATGCCTACCTTTTTGGACTCAAGTGTAAACAGCCTATATTTCATGCACCGATAGCCCAAGTTCAACCTTATTGACTCAAGCATAAACCGGTATCATGTCTAACTTTTGATTTAACATTAAACATGACCTATGTTTATATATCCATTAATTTATTATGAAGTTGTCCCATAAGTCTTGATATGTTGTTATATTAACCAGCCTATCCTAACAATAGTCCTGGGTAAGACGATAAAGTACGTCCAACAGCAAGGCCTCTTATCAGGAGGGTTTGCGGAGCGTGGAACCACCTCTTAATTGCTGGTGTTTCCAGGTTCAACCTGACCCGGGGTGGTAGCACCTGTTAGGGTCCCAGCTATAGTTAACACCCGAATTCACTGACGATCTAATACCCTTGGGAAAGGTATGAATTCTTTTCTTCTTCCCCGCCCCGCCGGTCTAGAAGGACAATTCTGAATTGAAAACCTTGTTCTCCAGATTGGGCGTTGTGCGGTAGGCTAACAAACCTACTCGCTTAAAAACTGGCTTCTTATAGAAATCTTCCTTAAGGAATTCAAAGGCATATCAATAACTGTCTCCCTACAGTTTTATAAATAAAGCTTACACTACAAAATTTAGTTTTACCCTGAAAACTGAAATTCTTTATACAGAAGCAACACTTGAGACTATAAAATAGATTAAACTAATTGCTTTCACACTGAAATAATTGGAATCTAAAAAGAGACAATACTGCCATTATTCGCCTTACCTTCCAATATAGAAAGTTTTCCATTGTGCTTACAATTTTATTTGACTAAAATGTTTACAAAGTTATTTTTCTTGTGTTTCTAATGGAGAGAAACATATTAGGTTGGTGCAAAAATAATGACGTAATAATGTCGTTTTTTGACGTTAAAAAATACGTCAAAAAACGACATTATTACGTCATTATTTTTGCACCAACCTAATAGAATGAATATTTAAAGATTTTGGATTTTATTTATGCTCAACCCTTTTTAAAATTCTTTTAGTAATGTGTGGTGCTACTTTTTTGTTCCTCTTGCCACTTTCACTTAATTCTTGTTTAGGATTGTAGCAATTTTTGCAAGGGTTGTCCCAAAATATCAAGTTAGATTAAAGATGAGGTACAAAACCCCTATCAAGCTGGAGCAACTTATCCAATGGGTGGATAGGAAAATTTTTCTTTTTTCTTTCATTTTCTTGTTTTATTAGGTTGGTGCAAAAATAATATCGTTTCTTGACGTTCAACTTTATGTGAGAAAACGACATTAATTTTGCACCAACCTAATATTAAGATTTATATATTGTTTCACTTTCTCATTAAGTATTATCATGAAGCGAAAACAAAAATCTATTCTGAAAACGGGGAGAAAGGAAACGGGATTCTACAGAGTGGTTCGAAAGTCTGGTCACCCATACCAAAAAGTAATTAGAACCATGGAAGACGTTAAACTACGTCCAGCAGCAAGGCCTCTGATCAGGAGGTTTTGATGAGCGTAATTGCTGGTGTTCCCAGTCCACCCTAATCCAAGGTGGTAGCACCTATTAGGGTCCCAGTTATGGGCAAATAGTTAACCCTGAAACTGGAGTAAAAACGCTATGAAAGTGTAAAAATAGTTTTTAATACCAGAAATACTTTAAAAAAATTATTACCAGCAATATATTTTTGAAAAAATAAATTACAACAATGTTTTTAAAAAATCAATGTTACTAGCAAAACATTTTTGAAAAAAAAAAAAAAAAAAATATTACCAGCTATACATTTTTGAAGGAAAAATATTACCAGAAATGGCTTTTTGACAACACAAAATATTACTAGCAATAAAAATTTTGTCGGCATTAAATAATCCATTGAGGTTGATATGCCGTAAACCAAACCAAACCATAGAGGTAGAAGTAATAAAGTATCAGGTTGGTGCAAAAATAATGACGTAATAATGTCGTTTTTTGACGTATTTTTTAACGTCAAAAAACGACATTATTACGTCATTATTTTTGCACCAACCTGATATATATATATATATATATATATATATATATATATATATATATTTATTTATTTAATTATATATAGATTATATAAAAAGAAGCAAATTTAACACTGAAAATCCAAAAAACTATTAATTCTGATTTTAGGTTAATTCAGGACACGAATAAGCCTATAAAAACTTTATTTAAACCCTTAATTCGACATGAAAATATCTTCGCCTACGATCCTACATTGTTTTTTTTTTAGATTTTGTCGTAAACTTTAGAAAGGCTCTTTTTGTGGTTTCCTTCAAGTAAATTTGGGTCTTATGGAATACTAGAACTCATTATGAAATAGACTGAATATGTGACTGTAGCATTATTTTTCACAGTTTCTATTGATTTACTATGTCGTGAAGTACCAGACAGAGAGATATCTTTCTTATACATATAAGTTTGATATTATTCTTAATGTCTCAATTGTAGGTTATCCCACTTGACATTCCTAAAAACACCGCCGCTAGGGGACGCTTCTTAAGTCTATAAATAGGGAATGATAATCTCACTCATCCTCTTTCACAACTCTGCCTATAAGATATAGACACACGTGGGTAAAAAGTGTCCCCCACTAGGGCATGTTCATTCTCAAGTCTTTTAATTTTCTCGCGTGACTTTTTGTAGTCTTTCACATACGTGTATATCATGTAGGCCTACACAAACCTCACAAACACACATTCTCTAATTGAAACGCGTCATGAAACTAGTCTTTAAATGTATTCTTCGCTTATTGTAATTGTAATACTTTTGTCAATATATGCATTGTCGTTTGTTATATATATATATATATATATATGTATATATGGGGAAATTCAAAGTGGGATGTATAAATATATATATATATATATATATATATATACACACACACTGGGAAATTCAAAGTGGGATAACCCACTATTGAGACATTAATAATATATAAATATAATATCTATATATACAAAAATAATGACGTAATAATGTCGTTTTTTGACGTATTTTTTAACGTCAAAAAACGACATTATTACGTCATTATTTTTGCACCAACCTAATATATATATATATATATATATATATACATGCACACACTCATTTATTACTCGGACTCGTACACGAGTCCGCAATAAATGTTACGGAAACATTACCACGATACACGTGTTTTCTACATAAGCACAACAAGCATTCCCGCAACGCAATTTGGTATTAAAAATTGAATGAAATTTTTTTGTTTTTTTTTTCTTTTGATATATTAAACTTGCTTTTATGAGACTGGGGTTTTATTTACTTTTGGGATAAGAAACTGGGCTTTTGTCCGCTAGAATTTTGTCATGGATTTGATTAGGATATATAGCCAGGGTTGATGTTAGGGTCCCGTGCCACTACACAAATACCAAATCTATGATACGATGTCCCCAACTCTACTACATTTCAATTTTTTTAAAGATCGTATTTATATAAAATACAAATGTTATTGTAACTTAATTATGTATAATAATGGATCATATGCAATGTAGACGGACAATTCAACAAGAAAAATTGAAAATAAATAAATTTATCTAAATACAAATTAGAGACATGTCATAATAAATCATTCCAACTTAAATAAATCAACAATGTTTTGCGGCAATTTTTTACATCAACTTGGGATTTCTCTTGTTAAAATTTGAACAATTTTCACATATAAAACATTATGGATAAATAAATTGTGAAGTATGCGTATTCAGGACCGGTACAAGGGTCTTGTACCCCCGAATCTAGGGTACTGCCCCACTCTACTATATCTTAAGTTTCGAAAAATAGTATTCATATAAAATACAAATTTTCTTGTAACCTACGCCTGTACAATAATGGATCATATACAATATAGGCGACCAATTCAACTAAAAAAATTGAAAATAAATACAATGTATCCAAATCGACCGTTGTCGAGACAATCGTGTCAATGCGAACAAGCCTTTCCTTTAGCTGCATAGTATTTGCTTCGATATGGTTACATACAGTTTTGAATTCAGAGTTTTCCTTCTCCTGAACAGCTTGCCACCCAAGGCTATAGAACCCAGTCTGTCCTGCTATTTATCCATAGCTGGGAGAAAAAGAAAAGATGGATTCATGCCTTTCCCAAGTGTATTAGCATGTAAGTGAATGTAATGAACTTGAATGGAGACATGTCATAATAGATCATTCTATCTTAAATAAATCAACAATATTTTGCGCCAATTTTAACATCATCTTGGGATCTTGAATAATTTTAACATATTCAGCATTATGGTTAAAAAATCATGAATTTTATATAGTTTTTTTTTCGCTACTTGGCATAAGCAAAACAAATTCAGGGATTTAGACGAAAAAAGGGACCCTCTAGAATCGTCTCTGAAGTGTAACATACAAAACTCAATAAAACAAAAATATTTAATTTCAAAAGCTTTTAATTGCTTTTATTTATTCCAATAAACATGGACAATATTATCTGAAAGCAAAAAGATATTTAGATGAAAAATGAATTTTTAAAACAATTACCTACAATTATTTGTTATTTCTGTAATATTTATTTTTATTTTTACATTATGTTGTTAATTCTTCTAAAATTATGGAAAAGCTTGTAGAACTTAACGAATGCTGTTTTTTAGTAGATATATATTTACAGATTATAATTTCCAAAGCTTATTACAAACTAACGAACCCTCTTATTTTAAAAAAAATTAATTTGTGTCAATAATTTTTACCAAATGAAATCTACGGAAGCCGGAAGTATCGTGCATGCAATAAATAAAAAACGTCAGCAGTGCAGCACTTGTATCTTTTTTTTTTTTTATAGTATTTATAATTTCTCCAGATAGTATCAACAAACTTATGGTACAGTACTTAAAAAAACCAAAAAAAAACCCCCAAAAACGGAATGGCGAAAGTTTTTTTAATTTAATTATTACAAGGTATTACTTAAGCAGGTCCGCTTAAAAAAATATGTCCATTCTGTCCGCCCGTAGGGGAACTCGTCAGCTGTCAATAATTGATAGACGGCATCAATTCGCACTTGTCAATTCACGCGTAGTTCAAATCGGCTCTCTTTTATTTTAAAAAAAACATTTTTCTACGAAGAAAGTAAGTAAAAGTTTCTTTTAAATTATTTTAAATAAACTTCAAATTTTCTAAATTTTTTCGAATAAATTTTGAAATACGTCTAATTAATTTTTAAACGAATTTTAAACGAAGAATTTAACTTGTTTTTAAAAATTTTTTAAATGGCTTAAATCGAGTTTTTTTTCGTTATTTGGTAAACAAGATTTGTAACTAAAATTTTGGACATGTTAAGTATGAGTAAAAAATTTCAAAAATTATTCAAAAAATACTTTAGTGTTTCTTCTCAATAATGAAATATACATTTAACACGAGGAAATTTTTTTTTCATTAATTTTCAGACCGTTTTGTCATGCTATCGATTTTCATGAAGGTGCCTACTCTAGAATGACGTGAAAATGAGCGAAAAATTTTAATACTTTAATAGTCAGTTGCGCTTAGTTTAATTTGTAACGTATATAAATGTAGATAGAAAAGGTTGATAAGATAGTGAGGGTTACAAAGCACTACTAGGGCCCCTCCTCCCACAGGTCGGTAGGTTCGGGGGTATTACGCACCGGTCCTGGCAGTGTCAATTTTACAACTCCGCCAAATTTAGACTTAATCCTAGCCAATCCTAGAAATTTTTCAAGGCTTCCGCTTATTAGATTTTGAAAAAAATTCCCCGCTTACTCCATCCCGACCAAGAGACCCAAGAATAAAAGAATAAAAAAAAAACCATTAAAGACGGTGCGTCTTCGACCCCATATATTTGTAACCACTGAACGAGTCACACACTGCTCATTGATTTATTCCGCTGATGTAAGCAAAACACCGCTTTCTTTTATTGTTGTATATTTGATGCCATAAACAGATAATCCAGATGTGGGTCTGGCTGGCCATAGCCAGGGTACTCGACAGTAACTCCTAATTGTATTATTTTGGCCGTGAGGATTAGATGAGTCATTTCTATGCTCGCGCTTCAGCGTGGACATCGTTTCTCTAACGGTAACGATATTTAAATCAAAAGAAAGTCCCCCCAGCCCGTCATATTCAATTATTTTCTGTTTCATCAATAAATAAAAAATACACATAACTTAGGCTTTCAGTAGACTTTATTTAGTTAGCTTCATAAGATCATTAAAATGTAATACCGATTTATAATACTTTAAAGACTGCCCTTGACATATTCAGATGCTCGTTGCTAAATGGGAGCTTACTGGAATTAACGGGTATGTCTGCAACATTATTCGCATTCTCCATTGAACTCGTCACGGAGGTGGGAAAAAGAAAAGGCAAGAGCCCAACGATGATGGAGAAGCCAGTTATGTGTCATCCTGATGTGATTCATCCGTTCCTTTCGTGGTAGTGGCCGGCCGCTGACCTGGTCTGGCTGGCCACAAGGGGAAGAAGAGGAAGCGGACGCCAACACAATCGACTACAGCTGCGTTCTCTTTATTTAGTTGGTCCTGCTGTTTCTATGAGCGACAGCGCCGGTTTTTCTTCCCATTCCAACGATGACCCTTATCCCATTTTTTTTTTCTCCCTTTGCACCCACTTACCCGTCTTTCCATTCCCCAAAGGCTCCTCTACGTTTCCACCTTTGAAACGGGCATCAGCAACTCTATCGCCTTTCTCTCTCTTGCCGCCATGATTGTCATCATCGGCCTCTGCGTGCGTTTATATTTACGTCAAGTGATATTGACAATAAACTGATTGAAGCAGACGATATCTGAAATGTGTCTAACTGAACTAGAAAATTACTTACAAGTCGTATTTGATAATATTTAGGGCGCATCAGCGAAAAAGACGTTTCCGTATTTCAACTGAGAATATTAAACGAAAATTTAGTTTAGCTTTTACTGTCGTGAGGTGGTCAGGCTAAAAAAATACTGGGTGGAGGAATTGTTTCATTTTCACATATACTGGCCATAAATTTAAAAAAAAATTATTTTTGTCATTTATGTGTGAAAAAGTGTATCCTATACATTGCCAAAAAAGCAGTTATTTCTTTTTTTATTTTCATTTTTTAAAAACGGTTTCTCTTGTGGCGGTGTTAATTAATTCTGACCCCAGATTGTCTTCCACCAATAAGAATATAGCCTTGTGATAATTAAGCGAAAACAAAGAATGAAACTAAATTCAATGCGTGAACAAAAAGATGAAAAGAGTGGCGTTGTGGTTTTAATAAAAGTTGAAATAATTATTTTTAACAAATGAAAATCTTCGTCTTTGAAGACGACGTAAAGTGAAAGGGATATTTCTTATTGAACAAGAAATTACAGTCTGTCACAGAAGAAAGTTATACGAACGATGAGAATATGTGTGTGTGTGTGTGTGTTAACAGGACAAAAATCCAGTCTCAAATCCCAAAAGTGGACAAAATCCCAGTTTCATATTTAAAAAGAAACAAATTTGACATAGAAAAAAAATCAAACTTTTAAGCCAACAAAATTTTAATGTCAAATTGAGACAATAGAAAGTTATTTCGTGAATAAAACTTTATTTAAAGAAGCCCTTCAGCATATTCGCATACGATATCCGTGGTTTGTTTACATTTTGATGAAGACTTCAAAAAACACTATTCTTAAAGTTTTAAGAATGGGATACTTGGAGCCTTTAACTATGAAATATATCGATTATGTGACCGTAGCATTGTTAGAAAACTTTCTTAGAGGTTGGATCGATTTGCTTACTAAGAATTTTTGTTGCAAACAGAGTGAATCCATAAACTCGTCAACA
>OZ010594.1:22684420-22709420 GCA_963932145.1 Acanthosepion lycidas
TTCCCGTTATGTCGAGAATTCATCTATACTACAGCTGTTATCACAACGTTTCGGCTGTCCTACTCTCTAGATTTTTTTACAATGGCGTTCGTAATTTGTCATAGTTACAATCGATAGTAAATAAGTTTCCAACAATTGTTAAAATTTAAAACTGCAATTTATTTATTTTTGTGGGTGTATCTTTTCATAGTAATCAATTTAATGGTGTAAATAATATATCACATCGGAGTGACCACTTAATGGTTGTCACGTTGGAAATATCATCAGATAATGGGTGACTATGAAATAAAGGAATATTCTCCAATTTGTATTTTCCACATTATAGGCATTATTATAGCCATGATATAATAACACCTTATTTCAGTAATGGAACGGAATATCTGTAAGAAAAGTAATGACAAACATGCCTTGTTCCCAGAAGGAGCTTTATAACGCTAAGTCATACACAAAATAATATCCGCATATTTACATTTGTCCTATGCGGAGAAACTATAACACATGTCTAATCAACAAGCAGTGGGAAAAGATAGGTGTCTTGTAATATTTCCCGACGGTAAAACTGGGGGTTTTGTCTATGAATCTGGTGAGGCCATGTTGGTTTTCCTGGTAAGGCCTACCGCTGTGTGCTAAGGACGTCCTTCTTCTCCGAGTTTCACTTTTCAACTAGTCTTTGCCATTCACCGGCCGTCACATGACCATCGCGATTTTATCTAAACGAAAGGGAGATAATCGGCTAGAAATTGCCTAGAAGTCCTATAGTCACTATAATTTGAAATGTACACGGAAATAGGCATATGCCCGTCGTAGATCAAATTCAGAAATTTTAACGAATTTCATAAGACGTTATAACAATAAAGAAAGAAGTGGTTATGAACTTTCAGTTTTTGGTCAGTTTTTTTTTTTTTTTTTTTTTTTACCTCTAGTCGCTTCACTTACCTTTTCAGGAAAAGGGAGTCGCTTGGTCTGATTTAGACAAGTTGACTAATTACGACCTGTTACCAAATGTATTTATCTGTTTCCATATATATATATATATATTGAGAGAGAGAGAGAGAGAGAGAGAGAGAGAGAGAGAGAGAGAGAGTTAAAGATCAGATGCAGATCAAATATGGATCGGAATCCGCTAGGATGATAAAATAAAATAACAAATAGGAAACGTATCTAAATCTAACATGTTTCACTTTTATTAAAGCTTCGTCAGAGACTGGCAGAAAACAGACAATAAGACAAAAACACTGATATTTCCAATTATGTTTGGGTCATTTCTAATTGGTCAAATACGTGTCACGAGTATTAAAACCGTAGATAATTCTATGTATATGTAGATTTGTGAAGATTCTTGTATGTCTAAGTGGGCATCGGATGGTAACGTATCCCACAAGACAGACACATATACACAATTACAAATACACCTTACCATCCAATACCCACTTACACATACAAGAATCTTCACAAATCTACATACACATAGAATTATCTACGGTTTTAATACATGTGACACATATCTGACAAATGACAATGAGAACTGACGCCAAAATAACTAAAAAAATAATGGGGTGCTAGGGATTTTAGCCAAATTCACCAACATAAATTTAGTCCGATGAAGTTCTGAAAGACGAAATGGGTCACAAGTAAATTTTTTCCACTTTGTCATACAATTTCCTCATATATATATATATATATATATATATATATATATATATATATATATATATATATATATATATATATATAAGATGATCTAATGTTTTTCTATTTTGCAGGCCCGGGAAATCTTTACACGTTAACTATTTAAATCATTAATTTTGAAATATTATTAAACCTTGACAGTAATTTTATATAATTATACCTACAATTATTTATACATGGATTATTGTCCTCATCTTTATTGTTGCTGTAATGAACAACGCCAGGTTAACAAGAGATTTTATTTACAGTAATATATAGATATATAACGTATGCAGTTAAGTCCGCCATGTTGTTTTTCCTTTTTTCCTTCTCGTTTTCTACGAGAGATTTCTAATCTCGCCACGGCGAGAGTTCGACTATACTACAGTAAGGATTGGTTCATTTTTAATTCTGAAGTGTTCGAACATGAAGAAAAAATCCGCATATACATACATACATGTATATATATATGTATATATATATATATATATATATATATATATATATATATATATATATAAAGCAATGTGAAGTATGTATGCGTACTTACGTGTGTTTTTGTGTGTATAGTGCATATGTTTGAGTCTGCTGTGTAACTACCGGGAGTGCCGCCCGTGGTGATCGTAGAATTTACTGCACGGGGCGGTCGTAGATATTACCGCCTTTCTAAACAGCATTCCTAAACTGGACAATATCTACAATATATAAAGAAAGTTTATAATTACGTCCATTTATTTTTGATTTCAGAAAAAACAAAATTTGGAGCGACAAAATAAGATGAAAAATATTTTTAAATAATTGAAATTTTTTTTTACTAAGTAACAATTCTTTTTTTTTTACTAAATAACAATTTTTAAGAGAAATTGTTGTCACTTTAACAATAAAAACATTATGTAAAACATCCTTTAAAAGTCACTGAGCGCTAGTGTAATCACAATTAGTTAAAAGGTAGAATTCTAAAGTCTACTTCAACAGATCTAAACTTTTCGTCATTTATATATATTTTCTAAAGTGGCAGTAAATCCGCTAAAACACAAGGGGCTGCTGGTTGTTAAAGAATTAGAAAACAGAACAATTATCAGGGAGCGAGAACAAGGAATGAGTATCTGTCTATATGTCTAAGGTGAGGTATTATGATTACTTACATTATCTACATTGTTCGGACTGTTATCCTCGTCTTCATTGCGATATTCACAACGTTTCGGCCGTTGTACGCTCCGGCCATCTTCAGGTGATTGGAATTTCGAACCGGACCCTTTATTTCGTCCGCCAGGATATATTGTTCTTGTTCCACGTGCCATGCCTCTTCCTGTTTATTTCCCTTTAACTCAACTTTCCATGTTTGGCTCACCACTGCTGTGGCCTGGTACTGACCTCACAACTCTTTGGGTATAGTCACTGGATCTTACCACCGTCTTTATTCACTGGGCTATGTATCCATGAGGATAAAGACGTTGGTTAGATCCAGTGACTAAACCCAAAGAGTTGTGAGTTCAATAGCAGGCCACAGCAGTGGTGAACCAAAAACTTGGAGAGTTAAAGAGAAATAACTGAGTCATCTCAGACCAACTACATTCTTTAGTTCCACCAGTTCTAACTTTCACGCCTAAGACCCGCCATCCCACGCCCATTGCAACGAACCACCCTCATTCCTTTGGTATTCCATTGATGAGGTGTAAGTTCCCCTCGAGAAGCTTCTTACCATGAATGTTTGCTTTGTGGAACCGATTCTTAAAAGGATTCTTCCCAGATCAATACAATCTTAACCTGTTCAAGTTTAGGGTTAACCTTATCTTCCACACATATCCGCATAATCTGTACTTCTTACACTGTAAATTATGAATTTTTCTCTATTTCTATTTTTAAAGATCCTAAAACCCGTTTATCACAGACGAAACGTCACAAACCTTTCGCTGCTTCATCGCTATTTCCATGGAATGTGTTCAGACCAACTACATTCCTTATTTACAGCAGTTATAATCTTCACGCCTAAGACCCACCATGCCACACCCATTGTAACGAACAACCCTCATTCCCTTCGTATTGGTAAGGTGTAAGTTCCATTCTAGCAGCTTCTTCCCACGAATCTCTATGATATGTCCCGGAAAGGGATATATTTGAACGAAGTAGCTAAGTGCTTTTGGCTACTATAACCAAATAGAATACGGTAGCAGTAATCGACTGGTACGCGTCGTAGTCGCAGGTAAGAAGTGTAGATCAATGGCGTAGTCCAATGGGCGTCGTTATAAACTTAGCTCTCAGACTAAGGCTCTTGATTCTGTCGTATCTACGTCCATCGGTATTTATGACGGACACCAGCCAATCATATTCCATTGAGGGGGAACACAGGTGTACGCATATTCCATTATATCACTTTACTTTGTGGAACCGACTCCCAAGAGGATGCTTTCCCGATCACCACAAATTTAAACCTGTCTAGGGTTAATGGTTATTTTCACCACACGTCCTTATAAACTGTGTCTCTTACTCTGTAACCTTCTACATCGAGTGGTTCTTGGGTATGGTATAAAGTTAACATCATTGTAAAAAAAAAAAAAAAAAAAGGAATAAGTTAGATATGGGTCCAGATTTACACTACAGTGAAAAAAGGTAGATATTCGCCTGTACTTTATTTATCTTTTGGAAAGCATCATTCGTTATTCGATATATCTTCGGATGTTAGTATCACGTTTTCTGTCTTCTTCCTTTCCGTCCCCTGTTCAAAAACTTCCTAGATATTTAATTTTTTGGTACTTGATTTTATGTCCCCATTTCGCATCTTGAAGTGCCCTTTTTGTTGACAACCATATTCTGAGAAGTTGTCCTAATTTTTATAGCCCTCAATTTACAAATTCTTTAAAAGAAAATATTTGGGTTCACGAAAAGTGTTAGATTTTTTAATCAATTCACCTTTATCTTTCCATTATCGTAAGTTTTCGAGTGCATGTACATACGGGAACTATTTAGGACTTTATAGAGACTCTGAGGTATTGTGGTGGCTGGAGCAAGAACGGTAAGAATGTGTTGCTTTGGCGTAAGGAATACTGTGGTTTACTTGGGTCAGTAATTGTTGCTTGCAAAGTTTAAACAGATCAGCCTTCCACTATCCCCACATTTGGTCTTGTGCCAAATTTTTGTATTACGCAAAATAAATATTACTTTCTTTTATGGTAAAATATTCATTGGGGTTTCATTTTTAAAAGTTATTTTATTCCTCCCCCCCTTCCCAGACAAATTGTACATATGGGAACTAGTTAGACTTTATCGAGACTCTGAGGTATTGTGGTGGCTGTAGTAAGAATAGTAAGAAAGATTGTTTTGGTGTAAGTGGTATGTTTGGGTCAGTAATCGTGGCTAGCTAAGTTTAAGAAAAGACAGACTGAAGACCAGCTTCTCCATCTCCTCTTTTGGCCTTAGGCCACATTTTTTGTATTAAAAATTACTTTCCGCTATGTTATCATTGTAAATATCCATATTTCATTTTTAAAAGTTGTTATTTTTATCCCCCCCCCCAACTCCAAAAAAATTGTACGTTTGGGAACTAGTTAAGACTTCATAGAGACTCTGAGGTATTATGGTGGCTGTAGTAAGAATGGTAAGTAAGAATGTGTTGTTTTGGTGTAAAGAAACACAGTGGTATGTTTGGGTCAGTAATCGTGGCTAGATAAGTTTAAGATAAGACAGATTGGGGACCATTTTGTATTTTTTTCATAATAAATATTACTTTCTTCTATGGTATTTAGAATTTATGGATTTAAGCGCCGTACTTAATGTGTGCTGTGGTGTAATGGATATCAACTCGGAGTGAGAACACGGAGTTCGAATTCCAGTCGAGTTCATTAGATTCACTTACGCACAAATATCCTTGGGAAAGCATGAATCTATCTCTTCCCCTCCAAGCTATGGGTTAAGTAGCAGGACAGACTGTGTTAGTTAGTCTTGGTTGGCAACCAGTCTACCACAGAAAGAAATGGCAACCTACTGCGGGAAAAATTGCTTCGTCAGTCATGTATCGTGTATCACGTATGGCACTTTAAATGTCTAGATTGGCAGAAAGGTCTCATCTATATTTATAATTCTCAAATTTTGTGTTGCATGTATGTATGTGTGATCGGGTGTTGTTTATGTGTTTCCACAGTTTTCATTCGATTTCAATGATTTTTTTTGTTTGATAGATAGTTCTTCAGTGCCAGTTTTGAGTCTAAATTGGTTGGAAAAATTACAACCTTAAAGGTGAAAAAACTGATTTTTTTTACACTTTGCGTAAAAATCAAAGGCAAAATTTAATGTCTGTAAAATACAGCGTACAATTGAAATCTAACGCAAAAGGTTATTAGAATTATAAAAAAAAAAAAATATTATAAATAAATATTATCGTATATTATTATTATGACGGTCCATAGAATAGGTTCCGTCCTTCTAAGTTTGAAAACGCAAAACGGCCCTTTTCAGGGCCACCCACCACCATCAGATTGTTAACCCCCCACCATTTGGGAATGTGCCTCATTTGCACCCAATTGTCGTTACTAATATCAATTTTCCGGTGGGCTGGCTTTAAACTTAAACTGCTCCAATTGAAGGCCAAAAATTGCCAGTAATGAAAGACCCGGTCGAAGACGGGTTATCCTGCTAGTCATTTTATATTTGAAAAGTTTAGATGTAAGTTCTAATATGAGTTCTATGCTAACAGTTTCTTCTATCGCTTGTGAAACTCACTTTCGGCTTCTTCCTTCCCCGTCAACTTGATCTTCAAAAATTTAAATGCAATGTCAATCATTATCTTAAACTCGTTTTCTTAATTATTGTCCTTTTATTGTTCTCCCTCAAATGCGCGTAAGTGAATATAACGAACCCAACTGGAATTGGAACTCGGATAACCAATTAACAATTCCGATCCATTGTCCATTACACCATCTGAACATCCAAGCTTACAGAACATGGTTATTCCCAAGCGATCACCCATTTAGGCGCTGTCCGGGCTCGATGGTGCTTAACTTCTGTGATTGTACGGGAACTGGTGTTTCAACGTGACATGGCCGTAAGCTATCTCTGTTTATGAGTGGGAGTAGTGAGTATTCATCATAGATTTTTTTTCTTTTTTTAAGTTTGAAAGATGTGACGTTGAGGTCACACTTAAATATTTTGGGAACATCCTCAGCTAGAACCCCATCTGTGCGGACTGGGTTACCCGACCTGAAGGTATTTTTTAACGAGGCGCCACCTGCAAGCTCGGGGCGGCTTTTTTTCAAAACGTGACACCTCATAGCACCCATTTGGCTGTGATGCATGTGTGTAGTACACCCCTTATTAGACTGAGTGTCATGATGTGTTTATTTGGTTTGATAACAGGAGAAAATCTCAACGGATGAAATCACAGTGGACAAAATCCCACTCTCATAAATGAGTCTCATACATAAAAAGAAACAAAATGTAACATTAACAATTTAAGGAACTTTTTATTCAAATTTTAATGTAAAATTGAGAAAATAAACACAATATCCAATATATACACTCGAATGTAAAATTAAGACAATAAGCACAATATCCAATATATATACTTATTTCATACTTACAAATGTATGCTCCATTTATGTATACATAATTATGGATGATCACTAGAAACGTATGCATGACAACGTGTATATATATATATATATATATATATATATATATATATATATATATATATATATATAATGTTATCTTAATATAATATGCTAACAGGTGAATGGCCTTTACACCTAATCTTATAAATTAATCTCCGATGAGACTGGATTTTGTCCACTTTTGGGATAAGATGCTGGAATTTTGTCCACTGAGATTTTGTCATGGATTATTGAGTTGCATATATTTGCTGCACAGCGTCACTTCGTTGACGTGCTGCCTTTTTCCCTCACTTAATGAGAACCGAGTTTCAATTCCAGTCGGGTTCGTTAAATTCAGTTACGCTCAAATACCCTTGGAAAAGGTCTGGATCCACCTTCTCTCCCAAACTGTGGCGTAATTAGTAGTAGAACTTGTATCATTAAATCATTATTATCTCCCAGCCCAAAATTCGGACAATCCAAAAATATTTTCTGGCTTTAAATAATCCCCGAAATGTTGATAAACCGTAAAAAACAAATCAGTCAATCACTCAACAACAACAACAACAACAACAACAATAATAATAATAATAATAATAATAATAATAATAATAATAATATAAGGAAATCATTGTCTTTAAATGTGTATACATGAATTACTGGGAAGTAAATGTCTGTAGTAAAAATCGAATGCAATTTTGATACTAATACATTGTTTAGCTGTGCGGGTAGCGTAGCAGCTATCGTTGCAGACGGTGGAATCGGCGAGTCACGTTCAAATTCCACTCTGGTCTGCTGCATTCACTTTCGCACTCATGCTCTTTGAAAAGGAATGAATCGATCTGTTCTCCCCGCTGTGGGTTAAATAGCAAGGTAAAATACACCGAATTTAATCTGTGGAGAAGTGAGCAGGACTTTACGCAATTCACAGTAAAATAGTAATTTGTGGAGAGTGATGATCTCCCACGCCCTGAAAGAAAATGCCATTAAAAAAAATTCTCCTATTAATTACTAAAAAATATGACCTTATTCTGTACAAATACATTTTAAACGTTTTGAATAAAGCTATAATGTTTTGAATAAAAGTACTTACAATTTATTTAAAAGTACATCTCTTTTAGCTCAAGGTCTACCCGTTTCGAATAAATGTATTTGTTTTGAATATATATACTTTAAATTTGAATAAAAGTGTGTATGACTTGAATAAACGTATTACAGTTTTGAATAAACCTATAATCTAACTTCGATTAATTCACAACGACAATTGTCGGCCTTATTTCTCTGTCGACGTTCTTACTTTCCTTACAATAATTACAGCTTCGTGGTCGGCGCCGACGGCAGTAGTAATAGTGGCGGGGGTGGCAGTGGAGTGCGAGCGAGTTCGTGGCAATCGATCGATAAATGGTGGCCCCTCGTTCAACTTTAGAAGGTCACGCCTGGTTCGGCACAACACACCTGTCAATAATTTGAACTGACGAGCGGATTGTCGGTAGAGAACGGGGTCTGTGAGGTGAGGGGATGGGTGAACTGGGAGTGCGGCGGTCGAGGAGGTGGTGGTGGTGGTGGTGGTAGCGGATCGAGAAATAGCAAGTGCTTCCTTGGAAACATCAAGGAAACGGAAAAGAGGCGAAATCAACTTTGGATTAACCAACAGGCAAAATAGACACGTGACTAAAGTAGAAAAGGAAATGTTGATGGAGCATTTTTACTCTCTCTGGCCTTAATTGATTCACTGACTAATTTTCACTGAGTCAATCGAATTTAGGTCCTAACTATATATCGACTTCTTGAATGCCATGTTCTTTCACGACATAAGCGATCATGGCTCCCCACAGAATCAGCAAACATAGATAAACGTGTACGAAATAAGACATAGGGTCAAAGGGACAGTTTTTCCCATGACACCGCTTTTTTTTTTAACTACCTTCACACTTCGGCAAAGTTTATTGTTTTAAAAATTAGTAATTGGGATTCGAATAAAACCTAAACGCATCATGAAAATAAATTTGTACATTTTCTTTTGTTCTTGAGAATTTACAGAAAAAAAAATATTAAACAGCATTTATTTATTAGGTTTTCTACAGTCTGCTTTAAACTAAGAACAATCGTCAGGCCATATGCGTTTTGTTTTTGCTCGACTATTTATATATATATACAGGCCAGTGATGCATTGTGGTTAGTCTATTGTATTATTCTAACCGTTATTTTGTTGGGTGGTAACGGTTATGTTTGATAATATTCTAGGGGCAAGTGGGAATAATTGTGGGTCCAGATGCAGTTTTTTTTTTGGCAGTGTTGTTTGTTAACTTTTTAAAAATTTATTATTGATTATTTTAATGTAGGTTGTTATTATTACGTTTACGTGTGTATGTGTACATTCTTGATTTGTTAATTTGTTTATTATTTACTTAGTCTATTTACTTATTTATTGGTTTGGATTAATTTATTTTACTTATTTCGTTTAATTTTATTCATTTATTTTATTCTTGTTCGTTTTCCGTTTTCGATTTTTAAGTAACGGAGTAAAAATTTGTTTTCGTACCTGCATTTTGAGATGAGTTCTGATCGCTTATTTAGTAGTTTGCGGTGGTCTGAAAAGGTAATTATAGATATTTCTCCTCTAGACAGTTTATATTTTTGGGATTTATTGTTGTATATTGATATTTTCCTTATTTTTCATTACATTTTTTGTGTGATTTTGGTTTTGTTTTTAATTTCCCGAATGTGTTTAGAAAGCATTGTGATGTTCGCGTATTTACTAAAGGATGTTTTGTGTGTTCAGTTTCTTTGTTTTCAGGGTCCTTCAGTTACTCCTATATATTTTTTCTCTGTTATCTGCTGATTTTACAGTGGCTTGGTATATTACATTGTTTTGTATCCAATTGCCGTTTAAGGGCATTTGTTCTTTGTTCTGCAGTTACACGTGGTTTAGATTTGTTATTATCTCTTTGTTTAGGGGGAATTGAGTAAATACATACAAAACTGTGTGTAAGAAAAATGTGTTAAGATTTTTTAATCATAAGCGTGATAATAAATTATCTTATCAGATTCGACAACTAGAAAGTGTTTGTTTATATATATATATATATATATATATATATATATATATATATATATATATATATAAAGAACTGTTGGTATCTGTAAGATTTTAAATCAGCCAACTAGTGAAACCAGAAACTGTTTTTGTTTGTGTTCTATCTATCTATCTATCTATCTATCTATCTATCTATCTATCTATTTAAAATGTTAATGGTCAGAGTTGAATCAGACCAGTTAAGACGAGCATTAAAAAGTGTTCAATACACGTGTGAAAAATAACATGTGGAGCTTTTAACTTTGAGAATCGGAAGGTCAATTAAAATACGCGACCTTCGCCTCAACCTGACGATCGCTTCGGGCGATATTTTTAAAAATGACCACCTTCAGCTTTATTTTAAAACACTCACACACACACACGCGCACAGAACGCTACATAATTATTTATTTTTAAAATATATATATTAGGTTGGTGCAAAAATAATGACGTAATAATGTCGTTTTTTTTAAGGTCAAAAAACGACATTATTACGTCATTATTTTTTTGCACCAACCTAATATATATATATATATATATGATGAAATATAGCTTCAGGGTATGTTATATTTATGGGTTAAAATGCTCATTATCAGAGAAAGAGGATATGTAAATATGTGGAAATTAAAGTCATCACTCAGAGGCGACAGTCTGTTTTCTGAATATCGTCTTGTCTATTATATTAGGGTTACTGAACCACTTCTTTAAATCAATATTCTTATTTTTCTGCATGCCGAGAATTTTTCAACACTTACTCATAAAATTAAATTTTGTCACGTTTTATGACATTTTTTTACCTGTTCTATTCTCCTTTGGCCTTTCAGAGAACGATGTTTTAAACACTGAGCCTACTAAATCTGTCGTAATTAGAAAGAATCCGCCCGAACCTGAGGGATGATGAAGGCTATTTCCTCGATTCGGGCAATGATGTCCAAGTATAGTATCCGCATGATGGTTGAAGCGAAGTTGAGACCTTTGTTTAGTACTAACTCCTCAGAGGCACTCAGCTGGTGTTGACTGATACCCTGAATTTAATCTGTGAAGAAGGGAGCAGGACTTTACGCAATTCACAGTAAAAAAATATGTAATTTGTAGAGAGCGATGATTACTCCCTTCACTTTTGAGGGATCTTGTGCGTCACCTTCTGATCTTACAATCTATTTAATTTTTGTACTTGGCAGGCGTTGACTGCATCGAATTCGTGTCTGAAGGATTTATCCAGATTAGGCTCTTTCGGGTCTCGTCGGTAATTCTGTTGAAGAAGGGCTCGAGCCTTTGTGGGAGGGGACATCAGACTGCAGTTTTTGTTTTAACCGACGGTTGTACTGGATTCTTTCTCGGACAAGGATGTGTCCCGGTTTTTCTGCGACAAGACGGGATCTCCTTGAATTGACAGGAAATCTTGGTGCCAAGCCTTAAGGGACGAATCGTATGTCTTTGCATCGGTGTCGGAATATTAGATGGTTCGAAATCCATGATACCTATATATTTACATATGGTTTGGCATTAAAATACTCATTCCAAGAAGTGAGTCAGTCTGAGAAATTTTTAGCAATATTCATAAAATTAAATTTTATCTCGTTTTTCCATTGTTTTATAACTTTTTTTTCGCCGATCTATTCTTCCTCGGCTGTTTATTGAACGATGTTTTAAACATTGAGGCGAGCAAAATCTGTCATAGAGAGAATTCTAATCTTTTCATGTTCTGTTTTTTTTTTTTTAATTTTTGGGTTTAAAAGAAATAGGAATCTGATTTGGAAAGGGTCAATTTTCTAATGCGACTAGTCTACAACATGGGCATTATAACTAAGGCATCGAGTGGATTATGAGAAAGAGAAAGACGAACGGTTTTCTCATAGGCTCTCCCTGTGATGATCTTGCAGACCAACAACAAAACATAACTCTACAGAAAGAAACACAATAAAGAAAAGGTTGCGGATAATTTACATGACAAAGAGTATATTACATTGTTCTGTATGCAATTGCCGTTTAAAGGACATTCGTTCTTTGTTCTGCAGTTACTCGTGGGCTTGATTTCTTACTATCTCCTTGTTTTGGGTAAATTGAGTATATACATACAAAACTGTGTGTAAGGAAAATGTGTTAGGATCTTTTAATCATAAGAGTGATAATAAATTATCTTATCAGATTCAACAACTAGAAAGTGTTTATATATATATATATATATATGGTAAACTCTCCCGTCGTATTCGACGTATGAGGGTCAAACAGCTCAGTTACTAGGAACCGACAGCCCAGAAACCAGCCCATATGATTTGATTATAGTGGTAAAGGTTTTATGTAGAACATCCCTTTTTTGAAGGGCTGAATACAGAGACCTGGTGCACTACGTGGCACAAGTTGTCCTTCTCCTAGACCAGTTGCCATATCCAAGGCTATGGAACCCAGTCTGTCCTGTAATGGATTCGACTGGAATTCGAACTCGGTTTCCCGATTCCTTAATCTGAGCTGCTAGAAATGATCG
Organism: Acanthosepion lycidas; assembly: GCA_963932145.1. Taxonomy (NCBI): domain Eukaryota; kingdom Metazoa; phylum Mollusca; class Cephalopoda; order Sepiida; family Sepiidae; genus Acanthosepion; species Acanthosepion lycidas. Next base: position 22,697,235 of record OZ010594.1, read on the forward strand.
TGTCTGTAGGATTTTAAATCAGCCCACTAATGAAACCAGAAACTGTCTGTTATATATATATATATATATATATATATATATATATATATATATATATATATATATATATATATATATATATATATATATATATATATATATATATATATATATATATATAAAAGGTTAATGGTCAAAACTGAATCAGACCAGGAAACAGTAGTATTAAAAAGTGCTCAATACACGTGTGAAAAAACAAAAGTAAAAATAACATGTAGAGCTTTTAACTTTAAAAATCTGGCTGTGAATTAAAATACGCGAATTTGGTCGAAACGTCTGACGAAGACTTAATAATAGAGCTCCAATGTCGGACCTACATTTTTGGGGCTCTGAAGCTTGAACACTGAACAGACATGGGCCCCGCCTTTGCAATCAGCAACACTAGATTGAAGGATCCAATTGAAATATGTAGGCTATAAATAGATTCTGGTGAGTTCAACGAGCTTATATAGCTGGGGATTCGAACACTGTAAGCCCCCAAGAAAATGTTTGGTTTGGTTTGGTTTGGTTTGGTTTGTTTTACGGCATCGGTTTTATTTAATGCCGACAAGATTTTTATTGCTGGTAATATTTTTTTTTCAAAAATGTATTTATGGTAATAATTTTTTCCTCGAAAATTCATTGGTCGTGATAAATTCTTACAGAAATGTATTGTTGGTATTAAAACCTATTTTTACATTTTCATCGCGTTTTGCCCATAACTGGGACCCTGACAGGTGCTACCACCCGGGGTCAGGGTAGATCTGGGAACACCAGCAATTAAGAGGTGGTTACACGCTCCTAAAAACCTTCTGATCAGAGGTCTTGCTGCCGGATGTAGTTTATCGTCTTACTCAAGACGAGAGAAAATTTTAAAATTTGACCAATTACAAGGGAATTTTGAGGCTATATGAAACGAGTATTAGAGCTTATCCTAAGGCCAACATTAGGTATTGCAACCCTTTGGCTTGTGATTCTATCACAAAAATGGCCTTAAGTGCCATACGCGATGCAGGCTTAGACGATCATATCTCTCCACAACTTCCTCAACTGTTGAATCCTTGAGTTAATTTATGGCTGACTTGGCAGAAGATTTTCCCGTAGTAGGTTGCCATTTCTTTCTTCAGTAGACTAGTTGCCAACCAAGGTTATAGAAACCAGTCTGTTCAACCAATAACAGGAGAAAGAAGAGATGAGTTTGCGCGTAAATGAATGTTACGAACTCGAATGAAATTTGAACTCGGCTTTTCGATTTCTTATTCAGCGCCGTTAATAATAAACACCCCACCCTAATAATAATAATAATAATAATAATAATAATAAACACCTCACCCTAAAAATAATAATAAACACCCCACCCTAAAAACAAAAAAAAAACACCAATTTTGTTGAAAGATTCAATTGTTAAAAAATGTTACTTCAGTGACCTCTCTAGGATTAGGGTCCCTGAAGATTAAGCTTCATTAATTTCATAGTAGACCCGTCACTTCCTGAGTGCAATATGGGACGAGCAAGATAAAGATCCCCGAAAAAGAAACACGCCAAGATCTCAGGCGATGGAGGAAAAGAAAAGCAAAAAAAAATCTTACAATAAAATTCTTACAATCTAAATATATTTTTTGGCTTTAAATAACCCGCAAAAGGTTGATAAGCCGTAAAAACACATCAATCAATCAATCAATCAATCAATCAATTAGACAATATAAGTCGTAGACCAATGTTTCCCAACCTTTTTTAATTCAAGGCGCACTTGTAGAATAACTAAAAGACGCACTTTAAATTTTAATAAGGAAAAATTAATCATGAAATTTGAAAATATAGAAAACAATAAATAAATCTCCTGAAATAAGCATTCGTTTTTAAGACCTTGCATTGCATATTTAAGCGCTATTTTCATTTAAAAAAGTTTATGAAGAATCTGCTATATTTTATAGAGTAGCCGATAATGACTGATTTAAATCCCTTGAGGAAGGCGAAAGGGAAAAGATTATCCACTCCTTAAAGAGTAAAGAATTTAGCATTCTATTTAAAATATTAAATGACAAAAACATGACTTGGGCATGAATAGAAGCCATGTGTTTGGTGTCTCTAGCTTTTTAAAAATAAAAGTTTTTTTTTTTTTAATATAAAAATAATTAATAAATTATTCTCCTGTTTGGGCGCACCTGACTATATTTCAGGGCGCACCGGTAGAGAAATGCTCTCGTAGACTGTTGAGAAAGCAATGAATTCGATTTACATTAAGATTCGTCTATTTCATTTGAATATCTTAACCATTTTTTTCCCTTTACTTTCTTTTCAGGTGTTACAACTGTGGTGACCTTGGAAATCACATAGCCAAAAAATGCCCACACGGACCTTTACCAAAAAGATGCCATTTTTGCAAGTCGACAGAGCACCTGATAGCTGATTGTCCTTTTCGAGAACCCAACCGGAAGGGCAAAAATGGATCAAGAAATGGAAACAATATAGGCGGCAGTGAAGATAACGAAAAAGAAGGAGCTGCAATGGTTGCTGTAGCGCCGGAATGACGCCAAAAACCTGTTAATATCTACGATGACGTCACCCGCCGCCAGGGTGCTTAAGACAATAGAAATCCCTGCAAAGATTCGAGCAGGCTACGGTTGTTCCCAGACACACCAACTGGAGGTGGACCAGACTTGATTCCACCAATTTTAAATTGGGCACAGATGCAAAAGAAAGATTTTAAAATGTTTTTACAGTTTTTTTTAAGAAGAAGAAACAACACAAAAAAGTTTGTATAAAATTTTAAATAGGTTAAAAAAAAAAAAAGAAAAGAAAAGAAAAAGAGCACTTGTTTTTTATTTTTATTTTTTCAGGATGGTAGAAATATTAGATGGATAATAATATTCCAGTGGGCCCTTTTTTTTATACGGGAAATGTTAATGTCGGATTTAATGACGATATTCCTAACTGGGTTCCTTTCTTATGCCGGGAGAATCTACCTCACATCAGATTATTTTAAAACAAAACGAAACAAAAACACAAAACAAAACAAAAAAGTAATGGAAAAATCCTCAATCAAAAAAAAAAAAAAAAAAAAAAATTAAATAAATCTAATAAAAAAAATAAAAAATGAGAAAAAGAAGAAAAAAATCAGTTTCTGACATGTGAGGTTAAAAAAAAGAAAAAAAGAGTCCCTGAGTACTGCGGCCCGACATTAGACATTAGATCGCTGCATCTGGGGGAAAAAAAGTGACACACACACACACACACATACACACACGCACATATATGACAGTCATCATGTTAGATCTAAACTTTGTTAAAAAAAAAGGAAGAAAAAAGAAAAAAAACAAAATCAACTATAATAAAACAAAACTTTACTTGCATTATTCACTACCGCAACTTTTTAATATTCCTTTTGTATTTCTAAAAAAAATGTCAAACGCGCCACCAACATTATTATTGTTATCATCGCCACAGCATCAGAATCTTCGATTACTTTTACTACTATTACATCAGTACATCAACAACAGCTACTACTGTAAAGGCAACTACTATAACTGCTATTACTTACTATAACCACTACAACTCCTCCTTCCCTACTACTACTACTACTACTACTACTACTATACTCCATTTTACATGAATGACATTTATTCGTGAGCAGGCAAGCAACGGCAGGGAAAAACCATTTAGCAATGCGATATATTCGGCACTGGCTCGGTTATTCTCAATGATGCTCATCTACCTCATGTCTGCGTCTTTTTTTATCTACCTCATATCTATTTATAAGTGGGGGGACAAAGAAGAAAAAAAAATCAACCAATGTAAAAAAATGGTAACAAATTAATATCGTGTGTGTGTGTGTATATATATATATATATATATTAGGTTGGTGCAAAAATAATGACGTAATAATGTCGTTTTTTTGACGCATTTTTAACGTCAAAAAACGACATTATTACGTCATTATTTTTGCACCAACCTAATATATATATATATATATATATATATATATATATATATATATAATGATGTCATTGTCATACATTTTTTTAGTCACCCACTTCTGATTTTTTTAAAAGATAGAGAAAAAAAAAGCAAACGAAAAAAAGAACATTGTAAAACCTGAAAAATTGGATCAACCAAAAAAAAAAAAAAAAAAAAAAAACACAAAAATTTCTCCTCCTCCTCTTCTTCTTCCTCCTCCTCCTTCTTCAACAACAAAAACAACAAAAATAATACTGCAGGTACACAATTTGTTATTGAAACACCTTAGGTCAAAATATTTTTCGAAATTTTTCGAAATAATAGTAATAGTAATAAGGGAGGTAATTAAGTCGATTGTTACACAGTGGATTTTACAACTCCTCCCTGTCGCTAAAAAGTATTCTTGTATAACAGAAGTGCATTTGACGAATAAGAGCAGTGAGACCCAGCTGCATGCTATGAGTTGAGCCGAAACCGTGTCGAAATAATAAAACCCGCTGTGGTCTTTAAAGCCTTGTAAATCGCAGCGAAAGTAAATATCGATATGGGTCGTGTCGGGTCATGCATGGCGCCAAACGCGTGCTTTGATGTGTAGACGGTATCTATAGAAAAATAAAGTTTGGTTTGGGGAGCCTTTCGGTTTCATTTCAGAGAAGAGATTGTGTACCTGCAGTAATAATAATAAATAATAATAATAATAATAATAATGATAAGGAACTCGAGCTCTTTTTGTAAAGCGTCGGGTTGAGAATTAAATTGTACGCGTCAAGAATTGTAGATTGAATCCACCCAAGATAGTTTCTAAAATATATCTGTACCCATTGTATCATGTCTATTTATGCGTTGTCAAAAAGTCATTACCTCTCCAAGCGAGCAAATACAACACACGATCGGTTTAATGTAGGGTCCCACATACGTACGTGTGTGTAAGGAAAAAGACTGCCCATTGCTCGCGGCCTGTGCCGCAAATGTGTCGGGGCGACCCATGAACCTCCCTTTGAAGAGGTGCTGTCCCGGAGTTTGAATTTCCAGGGACCAAGTTCACTTCATTTTTGCCGTGTCACGTTTTCGGGCGAGACACGATTGATCCCGGCCAAATGGCCAGCCAAGTCCTTGTAAATGTTTAATTTGGATACAAATATTATCAAAGTTCTTTTCAGGAGAGACTATTTCGACCGGAATATTCATTGCTTCAAATCTCACATCAGGTGTCCAATTCTTTGATCCATATTCAGTCTTACAGAAAACATTCGCATCATCTTTATTTAAAGGTCTTTTATTTAAAAAAAAATAGTAATAAAAAATACCAACCATTATTATTTTCAAATGATTGCTGCCTTCTTTCATTTAAATCGTAAAACAAAACAAAAAAAAAAAGCACAAACTATTGTTTAAGTCGTCTTTTTAAGCATTAATATTAGACCCTCTGAATTTAAGTCAGATAATGGGTGTGATGTTGCCTTATTATTTTTTTATTTGGGTGGGGTAGGGGTGTTGGTGACTCATCCGGCGAATGTAAGACCTAATTGGAATCGTTCAGAATTTTAAGGTTGCTTTAAATGGTAAAAATATCGTCACGTGACGAGTCCAGTAACCCATGAGGATCGTAGGGGCACCACTTGTACTGCGGTCGTAGCAGCAGCAGCAGGAGCGTGTTCAGGGGCAAAATAGTCTTTCCAGGCTGGTTTTGTATTCGGAGTTTTCCTTCTCCTAGGCTAGTTGCCCTCTCAAGGCAATATAGTCCTGACAGCCATGCTCTTTAGCCCATAGCTTCATATCTTTCTCCAAGGGTATTTGTGTGAGTGTGAACGTAACATACACGGCCGGAATTCAAACGCGATTCGTCGGTTTGTCTTTCCAAGTCGTTAACAGTCACACTACACGCGCTTCGCGTTATCTAACCACCCACATAATGTTGATTTTAATCAAACCATCAACTGCGAATGACGAGAAATTCCGTCATGGCAGTTCAATGATTAAACATCGTCATAGTAATTCTGTGGCTTCACTACAAATGACTGAACATTTCTTCATAACAGCTCCGGAGCTTCACTGCGAATGACGGGAAGTTATGTTATGACGGTTCTGTGGCTTCACTGCGAATGACGGGAAATTCCGTCATAGAAGTTCTGTAGCTGAATTGCAAATGATTGAACATTCCTTCATTGCAGTTCTGTGGCTGAATTGTAAATGGCTGGACATTCATTTATTGCAGTTCTGTGGCATCACTGCGAATGAAGGGAAATTTCGCCATTACAGGTGGGTGACTTAACTGCAAATGTCGAGAATTTCACAATGAGTTAACAAATTAAAAGTATTGCAGGCTGAGAAGGTAACTGATCGGATTATTTCGATTTTCTGTTTATAAATCGATACGCATAATCAGGGGAAATATGTGTCGGGATGTTAATGATATTAGCATAAAATATTTCATTAAAAAATATTTTTAATCCATGAAGAATACAGAAATATTTTCATGCAAAGAATTGCTTTTCGTTTTTGGTGTCTTCCTCGTCTTCATATCAGTCGATTTTTATTCGGCTGTTGAAATGAGAAAGATTCTTTATGGGAGTAATCAAAAGAAATTCACTCCTGCCCCAGCCCATCATCAAAAAACAAAAACAAAGAATGAATTGCAAAAAAAAAAAAAAAAAAAAAAAAATGATATATACAGTACTTCCTCGATTATTCGTACCTCAGTTTTCCGGAATTCGATTATCTGGAGGGGGAATGAAGAGCAGGATTTAAATCATCCGAAAATTGTTCGATTCACTGGATAACACAATTTCTAGCCTTGTTCAACAACTGTTAATTCCTATTTGCTTACGCCGAGAAAGTATGAAAAAATGGCTGATATTTCTTTCAAACTTAGTTTTTGTGACCAGGATAATGATGTTTCTGAAATTTACCTATTCTAATTAGGAAAACTGGCGAATAGGAACATTCTCGTTCACCCAAAATAGAAACAAAACGACACATGATTCAGAAGAAGCATTTATTTATTCTAGGATGATACAAGAGAGATTACAAAAATTTTAAAAATGAGTAGTTTTTCGCGATTTACGCTTATACTGTAAATTACTTTCACGAATCCTTCCCCACCCCCAGGTATAGTCTTCCATCATGTTTCCGTTATACAATCCTTGATAGCCAGAACGTTCTAGAATTCTTGAAACTTTTAGAAACTTCTCGAAATTTCATGAAACTTCTAGAAAGTTCAAGAAAATCCTCCTTCAGCAGCTCAGCGCTGAATCTGTTTGGAATGTAATGGAAAATAGGTTAGTTTCAAAACATCGATGTCTAGATCACAAAAGCAAAATTTCAAGAGAATAATTCCCTTTGCTTAAAAGACAGAAGTAATTAAGAAATAATACTTAAGGGTCTAAAGACAAAAATTCAAAATGATTTTTAAACAGTGTTATCAATGAACAAAACCCATTCTAATGTTTCATTTTAGACAAGCGTTTTGAGAATTAAGAAAACCATACTCAACGTTTGATTAATTAATCCATACGAAGAACGTAGATTCCAAACAGTTTGGTAACGCCAGGGATTATGGCTTAGATGCGCGTAAACAGACAAAAATGGACACATTTTTTAATAAAAAAACAAAACAAACTGTACAAAGCCTTGAACAAAGGTTGAAAAATATGAAAATATTTTTTTGATGATATAAATGTTAAATTTCTTTCAGAAAATGATATTTTTCTTTGTTCTTTTTCGATAATTTATGTATTCAATTATCCGAACATATTTTTTCAACCCCTGTCGCAAGGTGTTCGGATAATCGAGGAATTTCTGTATATGTTGTGGGTCCAAGGTCTAGGTGACTTGAATTTAACCCTTAAACGGCAGGGAAAGTTTGCAGGAAGTGCATGCCAACCGAGTAAATAAGAAGAAAATTTATTTTTTAAAGGGTAATTTTATGCTTATTTTCGCTTTGATTATATACAAAAACTATAAAAATGAAATTTGAACTCTTAGATTATAAAAATAAAGAATAAAAGAAAAATAAAACAAATTTTGGGTTCGTAAATTGAATATTTTAACAGTACTCCTTGAAACATTCCATGTTCACTGGAGTTGTACATTCTTTGCACAAAGTTGTCACCATTTTTCGCCTCTTGGAGAAGTCTGCATGTAGGCATACCACTGTTTTGGCTTGTTCTTTCAGCTTTATTTGCAGGCAAATACTTCAGGAGTGAATTTATCCTAGTAAATACCGTAATTCCCCATTTATAGTACGCCTTCATTCATAATACGGACCCCTAAAATCGTGCTGAATGTGTGGGGAAAATGCTTCTACTCATGCATAATACGCACACCTTGTTTGGTAATCAAACCCTATAAATTGTAGCTCTCTAGTTTCATTACGGTCAGCGTTTCCTACTCTTATTTAACCTGTAATTGAAGATATTTATCAAAATTTCTGATCATCTCGATTCTAAAAGGAAACGGAAATACCTAAATTGTGCCTACTGCGCAGACTCATTAACCTGTTTTTGTTCGATAAAATGTGCAATCTACCGGATCTGTATTTAGTTTTTCACAAAAAAAAAAGTTTTAAACAGAATAATATTATTCTAATTTAGTTTTATGATAATTCTTATTTTACGGCAATTTTTTTAAAGATTTTTTTGTAGCTGTGGATAATACGCACCACTAATTTTGCTAATTATTTTTTAGAAAATAATGCGCATTATATACGGGGAATTACGGTAGCAACCCCATGAATCCTAAGATTGCCAATTAGTCATTTAGACTCAAATTAAGAAGGAATGTTGTCCGTATAGTCAGGCAAAATTCGAAATTATCAAATGATGGTAAACGCCGTTTAAGTGTTAAACGCTGGGGAAAACTCGTGTAATTGATTATCCATATGTTAACTGCAACCCCCCCCCTAAAATACAACGTATTTCCTCACTCCAGTTTCAATTGGTAATCATTCAATGATTTTTTTTTATTGAAATAATACTGTCTATCTTGTCTGTCTATCTTTGTTCAAATGTACACTGTAATGGATTTTAAAAAGCAAGTTCCGACGATGTTGATAAAATTTTCAGGAGAGACCTACGCGTTATATTGTGCGATTTCCAGCTCATGATATCAATCCTTATATTTTTAAAAATCGGGCAAACTTAGAACTTTGTGGTCGAAGTAAAACATAGTGTCAAAAGGATGGTTTTTCCCTTGACACCGCAAATATTTTAACTACCTTCGCTCCTTGGCAATGGTTTAACAAAAATATTAAACACTATTTATTTATTAGATTATGTACAAGAATAATTTGATATTTACAACATTCTAAAAACTAACACAATTAGAACTAATGCAATGTAATATTTATCATTTACAAATTTATAAAGAACTAAATATGAAAACAATTTTTTATTCATAAATTTATAAACATTTACTAAATTATTAAAATATATGAACCAACTATATAATTTTTTTTTATTATTGACTATTTTATAAAGCAATTAGCCGATGCTTTACCAACCATTTCAATAAGCAATATAATAGTGTAAATAAACAATATAATAAATATTATTTATTATTTTTGTTGTCAATTCTCAAGAACAAAGAAAATGTATAAATTCATTTTCATATGTGTAGGTTTTATTACAATTCTAATCATCACTTTTTAAAGAAACATTGCCGAGGGAATGATGGTAGTTAAACTAAAGGCCGTATCAATTTTGATACATTTTTGTGGACATGAAGGTCCAAGTTTGCCAAATATTGATAGTGTTATTTCAGAGATGTCAGTATTTTTTATTAGACAAACTAAGTGCAGTATAGACTTTTATGTATAATTTAAATCTAACAGAAATGGACCACAGATAAATATATCGTTAGCATAATATGCCTTCCTTAGGTGCCATGTGTGATGCACGCTTCTGTGATCATGTCCCTTTTCGATTCATGATCAACTTGGTAGATGAATTCACGCAGTTTCTGCGGTAGACTAGTTACCAATCAAGACACTAGAACCCAGTCCTTCATGCTATTTAACTCATAGATGGAGAGGGATAAGAGATGAAAACATATTTTCCCCAAGGATGCTTGCTCGCAAGTGAATGCAACGAGTCATTCCGAGCTGTTATCTATTACGCCACCCGCACATCCAAGCTTACAGCACCTGGTATTCGCACATGGTTACCCATCTAGTTACTTCAACGGTACTTAATTTCGGTGATCGGATGAGAACCGGTGTTTCAACATGATATGGCCGTTTGAATAAAATACTATTTTTATTCGTTTACAATCTAATATGGCCTCTTTCACATTCTAGAATCTTCATCAGTCTTTGAGATATTGATTTTGTTAACTTTTCTACTGTCTCAGTTTTAATATTGCTTGTAGCCATTATTATTAATTCCCAGAGATATTCGTTGCTTGAATGATGTTTCTTCAATGCTTTTTTAATGGTAGAGTGCAAGGTTTCTATTGGATTTTTTTCTGAATTTCATTTCATTTGGTGCCTTTGTAACTTGTTTCTGACAAGCTGAACAACAACCAGCCTTGCAATATGTGGCAGAACATTGTAGTGCATGTATATACGCTTACAACAATTCGCTTTTTAAAAAAAAATTAAAAAAATCTTTCACTCCAAGCAAGGCAATAAAGCCATTAAGACGCAAGGGGTTACAGAGTGTTAGAGAATATGATAAAAAGAAAACATTCCCTGCATTAATTTTTAAAACCATCACTAAATTTAAACTTTGCTCCCTACGATACGAGCAAAAAAAAGAAAAAAAAAAACGAAAAAAAAAACGTAAAATCAGATCTCTTTGACGTGCTGGTTGATTATGTTTTATAAAAGACTTATTAGATCCATCCAATTTAGCGCTACATTCATCATTAAAAATGACTGCCTAGAAATCAGTTTTCATGCACTTCGCATAACTTACACATTTTTGATGTTTACTTAAAAGTGGTAGTTTGGTTGTTTTCATATCTTTTAATCATTTCACCCCGAGCAAGGAGATAAAGCCACTAAAACTCAGCGGAGTTACTGGCAGTGAAGGAAACTGAGAAAACGTTACTGATGAGAAAGGACAATAAAAAGAAATGGGATTCAAGGGAATGGAAGATGACAGTTGAGATTTCATTTAAATTTTTGAAGATCGTAGTTGACAGGAAAACAAGATGTAATAGAGTCCCACAATGCGAGAAGTGAATAAGAAGAGACTATTAGAATAGAACTCACGGTTACATCTATCAATTTCAACAGTAAAATCATGCGACATAACTGATAGCAATCTAGTATTACGCTAAAATTCACGAAGTCGAGATACTGAAGATGAGAGCTCATCAGAACAATTAGCATGAAAATATTTGTAGAAAAAGTGGAGGGAAGCTAGATTATGGCTTAAATTCATAAAGTCTAGGTACCAAAGAGGAAAGCTCATCAGAAAATTTAGCATAAAAATATTTGTAGAAAAGGCGGAGAGAAGCTAGATTATGGCATAAATTCATAAAGTCTAGGTACCAAAGAGGAAAGCTCATCAGAAAATTTAGCATAAAAATATTTGTAGAAAAGGCGGAGGGAAGCTAGATTATGGCTTAAATTCATAAAGTCTAGGTACCAAAGAGGAAAGCTCATCAGAACAATTACCATGAAAATATTTATAGAAAAGGCAGAGGGAGGCTAAGTAACTGTGGTGAGAACATGAATGAAGACGAGATGCCGGGTCTGAGTCAATAAGACTGCAGATTTTTTTTATTTTCATTTTACAGTGGTTCTCAACTGGAAGGGTGTATCAGTGTTTTAACGGGGGAAGGAAAAAAATTTTTTTGTTTTTTTATTTACAAAATTTCGTTTGTTGAATTAAAATACCCTGGTGTCCTATTGATCTTTTTGTTTATTGACGTATGCTTCAATTTATTTGATTAATAAGTAGTTATGAATCACGGCACATGTATTCAAGTTTAAAAATCCGTCAACATTTTTTATTGCCATTACATTTGTAAAACTCCTCTATAAAAATAATCCATGTAAATGTATATATCATTCAGTCAATTAAGTGCCATATGCGATACACGATTCGGCGTTCATATCTCTCCACAACGTCCTCACCTAAATAAGTGTTTCAGCTGAGTGCCATACGTGATACATGTTTGGGCGATCGTGTCACTTTCGATTCATTTCCGCAGTCTGCTGCCATTTTCCTACGGTATACTGGGTGCCATGTAAGGCTATAGGAC
>OZ010594.1:22714420-22844420 GCA_963932145.1 Acanthosepion lycidas
GGTAGGTTATGCGTTGTTTTCCTTTGTCCCTCTGGCCTTCAATTTGTCCAGTGAGTATCACATTTTCCAAGCTCTCTTTCCTCATTATCAGAAATTTCAACTGTCTCTTTATGATCTCAGGTATAACTGTCCTTTTTGTTTATATCTCCTCCAAAACTTCGTCGTTGTTCACATGTTCAGTACATGAAATTCTCAGCATCCTCCTGTAGGACCACACTTCTGTGGCTTAAAGTCTGTATTCTTCATCTGTGAGGAGATTTCCAGCATTCATTGCCATATAGGACTAAAGAGAAATACAGGACCCTCTTCTGAAATTCAAATTCATATTATTTGTAATTTGCATACACGTATGTAAATTGAAATAATATTAATATTACTGCAGAAAAAAAATTTATTTACAAAATATATATTATTAGAGATAATTTAAACTTAAACAGTATGTCCTCTTTGACAAATCTATAAAACCTTTTCTAAACACAAAACTGACATATCGGTGTAGTTGTAAGGTTTAGTTTCATCGTTTGGTATTTAAAAGTTCGACTTCTATATAATAAATGCGAATGTCAGTGTGTCACACTTTTTTAATTAAATGGATACAACTCTCTAACTTTCAAATATCTCATCTATCTGCATAATAAATGCGAATGTCAGTGTGTCACACTTTTTTAATTAAAGGGATAGAACTCTCTAACTTTCAAATATCTCATCTTCTATCTGTATAATAAATGCGAATGTCAGTGTGTCACAGTTTGTTTTTTAAACTCCTAGAGGCCGTAGCCCACCATATCATACCATTTTGGAATCAGGCCGACTCCATGAGAAAATTAAAAACATTCCGAGCCGGATCCGAACCAGCAATCCTGAGATTTGGGATTCCCAAGTTTTCATCACTGTGATTGTTTTCGGCGATTTTTTGACGTGATTTTTTGCGACGAACTTTTTTATAACTTGGAAATAAATTTGGGAATAATCGAAATTTCGAAATTCAGTGAAAGTCACACATGAAATAAAATCATTTTTAGGACGGAAAGTAAGGCCCTACGTACATAAAATTGTCTTTAAATTAAGTGTTGGCAGAAAAATTATCGTTGAGAGTTGAAAGGTAAGCTTAAATATTAATGCAATACTTAAATGCAGCGATCAATTTTGAGTTCTGTAATTTACTGTTGCCTATCGCATCTACTCCTCCCTACATATTGTGATGAAGCCCCAATGAAGAGCCCTCTGCAGGAACGAGCTTAAATGCTGCCCGATAGGGCGCTTTTAAGCTAGTATACTTATATATACGTATATATACGTTTTCTTTTTACTATTAGGTTGGTGCAAAAATAATGTCGGTTTATGACGTTAAAAAATAGACATTATTTTTGCACCAACCTAATAATTCAAGTATATACTTTAATCAGAGAGGATGCAACTTTCTGCTCCCATCTACTATCAGACATATTTAATGTATGCCTTAGACCAAATGTTGAAGTAAAAAATTGTGGTAAAAAAATAGTTGCTAAAAATTAATTTGAGGTTTTCTCTCTCAATCTTTGATAACTTTGAGGATATTTAAATTGATCATTTTTTTTTTTTTTTTGCCTTTACAAAATATTATTATCATTAAGGACTTACACTATGCCTGACTTATTTTTGGTTTATACTTTAATCTTTAAAGAGTTATGCTTAGTGTTTCTCAACCTTGTTAAGCAACAGCACACCTAGGTGCAAATGAAAATATCACGGCACACTTAACAATATTTTATATGCCGTGACAATATTTCGCGACACATGTAAGTTAAGAATTACTGTGCTCACTGCTCCAACTGTGGATAAGTGAAACTGACATAGGCGATTCTGCGGATAGTGAGGGCTAATTTACGCTAAAAAATGTTATTAAAAATCATTTGAAATATAAACTTTAACAGGGTCCTGTATTTCCTTTTGGCAAATTTTGCAAGCTTTCACCGTATTCTTTTATGTGCTGCGTCTCTTCCGGAAATGGTCGATACACAGCTACCTTTCCCTGGTAGCTCTAAACAACGCTTAACTCTCTTTGCCACCCAGTCATACATATTTAATAGGTACTGTTTCCCGCTATTTCTCGTGCTTTGAATATGAATTGAATGTGTTAAGATTTCCGCATTCTCTTTCCTGAAATTTTCAACTATCTTTTGTTGATTTTAAGTATAAGTGGCCTTTTAGATGCTATTAGAAAGTAAAAAAAAATATTTCATATACTGTGATTAAGTGTCTGAGATTCGTTTAAAATGTTCTAACTTGGCTAACATTTATTATGAAATTTGGCTCGAATATTCTTGCTGACCCGAGTTTGTTTTCAATATCTTTTTCGATTTCATTTATCACACCAGCTGAGTAAAAGAAAAATATTTTTCCAAAAACCCAAATCAATCAACTAAAATCTCAACAAATCGATTATTTAACATAATAATTCCGCTTGTTATATATTAATTTAGTGCGAGTGTTAAGCCCTGCCATTATCCCAGATAAATAATGAACAATTACGTTTTTGATTGCGAGGCAAAAAGCGATAAATGTCAGAGACTCTGTTTATTTTCAGGGAAGGGAGAAGAGAGAAATAGGAGGCGATAACGTCCTATTGCATTTAACGTCTGCTTCAGTGAAATAGAAAACCTTGTTACTTTTTAATCTTTTTCATTTGTACTTCTTTAAATGCTGACCTTCTTATGATTGTTATTGCAATATTTTGTTAAAATTATTAAGTTCAAATATTTAAGGAGACAATAGGGTAATTTCCACGGGTGTTCTACAGCCGTGGAAAACGCAAGAAGCTTATTCAGCCATTAAGAATTATGACTTATGGTAATGATAATATAAACCGTTTTCTTATAAGGAAACATTCGGTATTCATTGATAGAAAAAACAGTGTTGCTGTCGGTTGAAATTTATAAAATCTTTCTCTTAAAACAATTTTTCAGGCAAATAGATTTCTCAAGTTCTCTTTTATTGCTCTTCCCAGTATTGATGGGGATTTCCTCCCTAACCTTTTGTTTAGAGTAGAGTGGAAGAAAAATATATATCAGGAAAGCTGTTTGATTTAAGAGAAAGAAAGAAAGACCGGAAGGGATGATAGAGGAGCCGATAACCCTCTTACGCGTCCGTTTCTGTAAAATGGAAAATCTTTTCAATTTTGATACTTTTGTGCTCTCCTTTAAATAATGACCTGTCATCATATTTATGATTGTTATTACAATATTTTATTAGTGACTAAGCTCATATATTTAACGATGCAACAAGGGAAATTTCCACAAGTATTTTATAGACGTAGTATTAAACATGAAATTATCCAATCATTAACTTAATCGGAAAATCATGAATTTTTCACGTAGCACTTCTATTTATCTATATTTTATAAATTATTCCGATTAGAAATTATTCAATCTTTTCATTTTCTTCAATATTTTCAGAAAGTCGTTTTTCCGGCAGTAAAATAGCTTTCTAACCGCTACTCAATGGCGAGGTGTTGTTATTGGAACTTCGACTTAGTTTAGTTCAAGTCCATAGCAATAGAGCACCCGGTTAAGATTGAACTCACTACTCCAGCTTCAAGTGAAACGAGTTTGCTCTTCATCGCACAATGGCAGGGACTTCAATTTGTTATTAAATTTCGATGAAAACATTCTAAAAGAAATCTATTAACTGGAACTGTGCACACGAGGCCAATCCAGAATGTATTCAGCCATCCAGAAATGTCTCGAAAACCGGCCTTGACATAGGGTGGCGAATATTTAACAATTCAAGAAGTGACATTTCCACAGTTATTCTATAGTCGTGAAACTCGCAACTCCAATCATTAGCTTAAGAATTATGATTTATCAAAATAAATCAAATAGGAAATCCGTGAAATTTTCACTAGTCCTGCTAGCTTCACGGATTTTTAAATAGCTTCACTATCATTTAACACGGTTAATATTGATCAGATGGTATTTATTTGCTGTTTTGTCCCTATGATCAGTTCCTGTCCCTATGATCAGTTTCCGGTCAAACATTGTGACACACCCCTGGGACAGAACGGGGAGGTGGATTCATGCATTTCCCAAGAGCATTAGTGCTCAGTGAACGGTTGAAATTGTGTTTGTCGATTCTTTATCTCTTCCTGATAAAAATGAAACACGTATATACGTGTGTGCGAGAAAACATTATTCAGCGAACAAAATAGACAAACGGTCTGCGCGTTGACACCGCAACTGACAAAAGATGTTCGCTACACAATCCAACATTGAATACAGCAACCAATTGTGTATGTATGTATACGACACATGGATGCGCATATATGCCCAGTCCCACACTGTTCATGTATGTTTATGCTTATATGAGCTCCAATGAGTGAGAGTGCTTTTTGAATGTCTGCGTACGTCAATGAGTGAACGCGCGTGTATGTATGTTTGGGTACATATCAGTGGCGTTCCGACGACAATTTTTGCTTCTACTACCATAAAAACACCGATATACGCAACCATATATAAATCCAAATTTTAAAAATTAATTTGTTTGACGATCGTAAATAGCGTGAAACCCAGGGTTACAAACTCAAATTAATCCAACTAAATAGGTTTGCTCTATCACTTATATAGGTCGCTTTCCAATAAGTACCACGCATATATAATATATAAATAATATATATATAATAAATTGCATATATATATATATATATATATATATATATATATATATATATATATATATATCTGTGTGTGTGTGTGTGTATTTAGGCAGCAATCCTTCTTTCATGCACATTTCATTGAATACGACAAAAACCAATACTTAATAATATTAACTATATATCTTGACCGTGTTTTGAAAAATGAAAACATTTTATAAAACATACATGCAACAAACTATTTCTTATTTAACAGTTAAAATTTGAAAATAGCTAAATGTATAGCCGAAAGCGCTCGGACAAAAAGAACATTCGGATTGTTTTTATATAATTTATCATCTGAAAGGGAAAAAATATTAGATCGCATGAGAAATTGTATAAAAAACCTAAATAAAAAGCACCTTGTTTGTCGTATTAAATGAAATGTATATATATATATATATATATATATATATATATATATATATATATATATATATATATATATATACAAGTATAGAACTGGTGTATACGGAATAAATTCCAATAACCAACAAATACTATTCTTAAAAGAGTGCTCAATACAGAGTAGAGCAAATATAATTATTTATTCGAAAATCATAACATAAATATTTTATAAAATCACTACAAAATTGCCATTTTGTTTCAACACTTCTGGTGTCTTATCAAGTGATTCAACACCATCACTTGATAAGACACCAGAAGTGTTAAAATAAAATGGCTATTTTTGTAGTGATTTTATAAGATATTTATGCTATAATTTTCGAATAAATAATTATATATATATATATATATATATATATATATATATATATATATATATATATATATATATATATATATAAATATATATATATATGAAAATATATAGAAAATAGGAAAGAACTGCACCCCTTTTTATTTAAACAATCGCTCTAGCCGTTATCATGGAAATTTTGATTTCAATAATGAATATGCTATTAAAACACGTAAATTTCAGAAATAAGTTATTCCCCCAAAAATTTCGCTTGAAGATGGAACAGAGCTTACTTTAATTCAATTTAATTCAAGTAATTATATTGAAGTTTTCGGCTCTTGTTTTGAAACATGAGAACTCTTATGTAGCGTGTTGGAATCATATTTTTAAATAAATAATATATATATATATATATATATATATATATATATATATATATATATATATATATATATATAATAATAATAATGCAGGAAATGTCTGATTCATGTCCTTTCAAAGGCTGCTAGTATTACAAGCCTTTTCATCTGGTAATCGAACTCTATTCCTCAGATAGCAACACCAAGCCGTCTGTCCCTGCTGGTAATTCAATTTTGGGGAGTTAACGTGATAAATTTGCAATAATCTAAATCAAACTTTTATCTAATATTTTAGTTAAAAGAAAATGATATAATTCGAATTAAGAACCAACAACATGTTCGCGTTTACTTTTTTTATCAGTAGTTGGTTGGTCACATGATCTAGATGGACATTGTACTTTCAAGCGAGGTCCTTAATAATCTTTAGAAAGAGGGATTAGCTGGCAGTTTCAAGTTCTCAAAATACCAAGTAAGGCAGTACGACATTATTTCTATCTCTTTTGTTCTTCAAGATTGTCACCATTATCAAGATATCTAGTGAGCACAGGGAGAAGTGGATTCGTGCCTTTCTTTATAGCCTTGATCGACTGTTCTTACTCAGCTGGTTGTAATTGTTCGATTTTTACTATAGAAGTCTGTTTCTGATCGCCAAATTCCTCGTGATTTTGATTTTTATCTTGAACCCAATTCCAAAATTTTGATAGAGTTACCATTCTCTAAGATTTTTCTAATCCATTTCAAATCCCGGTATGTTAAAATAAGCGATGCCCTTTTGCAAGAATTATATCCAATAATTCAAATTCTAATATTTTATATAACTTTTCACCAACTTAATATAAATCAACATTTTTATGGTAACATCCGACTTTTTTAATTTCTCGAGCTATGCTAATATAATTACAAATTCTTCAAAGTCTGAAGAATCTTTGAAATTGTTTTAAAATTGGAATTGGCACGTAACCACCTGGCGTCAGTTTAAACTGACACTTTTTTATTTCACTTATCTAAGCTATAATTTTCCTATTATATTTGTGCTTATTCTCCCCTTCGATACTTCGCACGATCGTTACGTCCTGCCAATACCCCATAATTAATGGACTATTCGGTTTTGAGAAGATAGTGGGAAAAGACGCTACTTAGTTTCAGAAGAGAATGAAGAAAAAGGAAGATAGAAGTGTAATGGAAAATGTTTTCAATTTCAAATGTTTTCATTTGTACCCACTTCTTAAAATTGCAACCAGCATTCGTATTAATGATTGTTATTGCGATATTTTGTTAAAATTGTTAAGCTCAAATATTTAACAATGCGATAGAAGGATTTTTACGAACAGTAGAACTCCCCATGACCTTAATCACTCATTAACTTGACAATTAAGATTCATCAGAATATCAAATTAGGGAAACAAGGTTAAAACTAGTGAATTATAATTTTTGAAAGTGATACTTTCACTGAAATATGTCGGAAAATTTCCAAGTGTTCATCTTAAATAAAAAAAATACGAATTTTGGTTACAATATATAGAAACAAAAGAAGGCGTCAGCTTAAGATGACGCCGGAAAGATATGGTTTCAACTGAGACCTTTGTGTAAATGTCTAAACTATAATTATAAACTAAAATTTTTAAAGTGAAAATTTCATTAAAATATGTTGCAAATATTTTCATGTTTTAATGTGAAATCAAGAAAATGTGAATTTTAATCAAAATGGTCACAGTTTTTGTTTTTTTTTGGAGGGGGAGGAGACGTTATCTTAAACTGACGTCAAGAAGATATGATTTAAATCTCATCTTTATATACATTCTGTTTTAATTATTTTAATTAATTCTACACTTACCTAAGTTTATCTACAACTTGCCAGTGAATAATTAGATTGCTCGCGATGTCGTGTTGCATCTTTGAAAAAAAAGTTTTAAAATGTTTAAAAAAAATAAGTTTAATTTCAATTAACAAGTTTAAAAAAAAATCTTTTTTCTAAAAATGCGACACGACTTGGGTTCAACACGACTTGGGTTCAACACGACTTGGGTTCAAAACTTACAAAAATTCTTATTACTTTTCACTATCCCTTGGAAAGAAAGAGTTAAAATTATTTATCAAGAACGTAATTATCATTCTTAGTCACGGCCAAAAATTTAGTATGAAACTAATTCTTTCACAAGATGGACTTGTGGAAGTTATATGGTATTCGGATTACTAACCTAGAGAAAAAAAGCAATTGAGATAGGCTACCGTTGTTCTGCTTGTATGTGCTGTTAAATTTAAACTTTAAAAATACAATGATTTTGTAATTATTTGGCGAAAAAAGCAACTAAGATGCAAAGGGTTACTGGGAGTGAAAGAGAATGAGAAGACTTTAGAAGGAACCAGAAACCCGTCCTAAACAGGAAACAAGAAATAACCCTCTACTCTTGTTCAATAGACGGGGAAGAGCGTGAAGCGGGTGATAGTTGAACCTATTTTTTGACATTTTTTAAAATAATATTAAGGCATTGAGTTCATAGCGTAAATTAAATTTAAGATTTTAATTTTTTTGCTTGATAGAAATTAAAAAAAGTATTTTTTTTTTTAAATTTTAGAAAAAACTTAAATTGAATTTTTTAAAATCATTTAAAAATTTATTTTAAACTTTACTATGACGAATTCAGAAAATTATTACAAATATTAAAAAGAATCGTTCGTTTATCCAAACCAAAAAATATACTGTTTATCTATTTTACCTCCACTCAAAGAAAGATTTGCTTTATTAAATTTTAGTGTCGAAGAAGGTTCTTAGTTATAAGGTGTAACGCAGGAAGGAACGGAGAAGATCTTATAAAATTCCTTGCTAAAAAAAAAGGGATTTGAATAAAAAAATTTTTTTGTCAGTTTCAAACACGAGGTCTTTTTTGTCAGTTTCAAACACGATGTCTTGGTGCGCAGTCGGTTTATTACGAGCTTTAAGTATAAGATAATATTTAATATTAAGAATATAATATAATATAATAATATAAATATAATATATATAATATAACGACTTTTCATCAATATAATTTTTAATAATCATAGTTGATCATTATTTTCAAGAACTCGTGAAGAATTTCACAAAAATTTATGATTGACTAAATTCTTCAGATTACAATTCAAACCAAGACTTCAAAAAATAAAATTAATTCCTGAGATTATTAGAATCTAGCTAAGTATTCAGATTCACTGGAATTAATATTTTCAAATCTTCACGAGACCACCCATAAACCCGTTGGTTTCCTCGTTCATGATACAAAATGATAATGTAACAATATTGTCAATTTTCATATTTTGATTTGTATTTGAAATACAAGCTATAGTAATAATTATTATACAATATTACTGTGATCAAACGCAGTAATAAATTCCTAAACGGAAAGGTTTTAAGAATTTGTTAAAAAATTAGCTGCATTACAAGATTTTCTTAATGAAATTCAGCTGGAAATTCAATGATAGACGTTAAATTATTAATCTACAGACTTTCAGAACAAACAATAAATTAACAATATCATAGAATAACATAGGAGGATATCTATCATTGTTCCAGAATTATAAGCTAGCTTCAGTTTGAAACATACCTTTAATGCAAACACTGCTCCGTGGGGAGAGTTTCCTTTTTTAAGAGTGGAATTGCAAACTAATATCACATTCAAATAACAGTAACCCCAGGGTGTAAATTTATACATAGTATTTACCATATAATTTTCAAAAGTGAAGGTCATGCCCACAAAAACAAACAAACAGCAATCGTCTTCCATATTTATTGAAATAACATAAAGTGTGGATGCCTCCTTCTTGGGCACTTAGTTTCATTTATTTCTAGGTATTTTTTTCAAAATAATAATTGTATTTTTTAATACACTCACATTTGTTTCAAAATGCCTAACGGCGGCAAACTAGCGTGCGTCTATTTGTTCATTTATTTATTTATTTACCATCAAATCACGAACCATTTCCAATCATACAGATTACGTTTTACAATGACACGCCTAGATAGTGTATTCACCTATCAAGTACTTACCAAACATCCGAGATATTTGTTTATAAAAAATGATCTAATGTAGTGTAGTGAATTGTATAAATATATGTTGTGTCATGCATATTTAAATTTACTTAATAACGTTATTATAATGTATTGTACATGTTTATTATTTTGCATACAAATAATAGTTGGAATATGCATGTGTTTGTTTATATATGCGGATTAATATCGGAATGTTTATCGAAAAAAAATACTGAATTTCCTATTTAAAATGCCATAAAAACAGAAAAACGGTCCTTCAAGAATCCCTTGTTTAATTTTAATGACATTTGGCACTGCACTCAGCAGGAGTTCAAAGTACAGTATGATTCTAAATTGGTTGGGATATTATGTATTGTTTAAGTTGTACATTGGGAGCACATATACATGCATACGAAATTAGAGATTTACTATAATATAGATTTAATCAGATCACTGGAACAGTTTATTAGCATTGATACCATTACAGGGAGAAAAGAGATGAAGTCAGTAGTGTCAGAATTCTTTTCCCCCTGATTACCGAATTCTTTTAAAAAACAACCAAAGAAATAGCTTCATATTTGCTTTATTAAATTTTAGTGTCGAGAAATTTGGATGAAGGTTTACTAAAAATGATGCTTATATTTTTCAAAAATAAATTTACCGTTCCTTACATTTAAACTATATTTTATTCCATGTCTGAATGCACGAAATTACTATCCGAACGATCTAAAATGCCATATTTTTCGAGATATATGACGCACTGGTATATAAGTCGCAACCTTATTTTGAATATAAATATTTTGAAAAAAAAAAAACAAAAAAAAAACAATGGTATTTGAATGATTTCTATGAAACAAAAATCCAATCTGATACTTAATATATATATATATATATATATATATATATATATATATATATATATATATATATATATATATATATATACAAATGAGAGAAAAAACAAATAAAGTAAAAATCCACAGTTCGTAGAATTTACTTTTTTAAAAAGTGATCAATACAAAGTAGACCGATATATTATTATTATTTTTATTATTAAAGATTATAATAAAAACATTTTTAAATCGTTACACAAAAGGTTTCATGTTTCAATACTTCAGGCGATGCTAAGTAACTGGTGATTAAATGATTTTTAAGGAAATTTAAAAACAAAGAGTTCTCTCTTTTCAGAAAGTTTAAGTGGGGTGGGGAATATAAGGTAAGAATTAAAATTAGACGTGTATTCATTTTATTTAGCGTAGATCTGACATTTAATTGGTTAATCAAGACATACCTAAAAGTCTGTTTTTAATTCTGACCTTATAACCCCACTTTAACTATCGAAAAAGAGGTAACACTTTATTTTTTAAAATTTCCTTAAAAATCATTTAATCACCAGCTACTTACCATCGCCTGAAGAAGTACCATCAAAGTACTGAAACATGAAATCTTTTGTATAGTGATTTAAAAATGTTTTTTTATTATAATCTCTTATAATATATATATATATATATATATATATATATATATATATATATATATATATATATATAACGTTAATTTGAAATACTGTTTTTGATGCCCTAATTGATCGTTTTTCAGTGGTTTGCTGATAAGGAGACATTAAAGCAAGCAGATTTAGTGGTATCTTGGCTCAATATCGAAGCTAGAGATGGGGCGTTTATAGAATTAATACGAAAAAGGTATTTTTTCACTTAATTCATGTTTACTTTGCTATAGCAACTCTGGTCCAACAAGTGATTATACATATATATAGGCCAGTAAATGTCGTTAATACTGTTTATTATAAGCAACAGAGCATTTACTTAAATATTTGTATCTATAAAAAGAACGTATAAACAAAAAATGTCTTAATATATATATATATATATATATATATATATATATATATATATATATATATATATATATATATGTATATATATATATATATATATATATATATATATATAATTTAAATAAAAACAGACCATTTTAAGGTTCCATGTAATAAATTATTTCACCACAGCCCTTTTAAAGGACTTCGGATCATCAGACTTTACTTCCAAAGGTTGAAACAAAAAATGAAAAGAAATTTACACATTTTTGACGGACTGTATTAAACATATGTAAATTAACGATGTGAGGAAGTGAGGTGGGAGAGAGAAGACACGAGTGAGTTAGCAGACATTGACACATTCAAACGGTTAACTCAACCTTTGGAAGTAAAATCTGATGATCCGCAGTCCTTTAAAAGGGCAGTGGTGAAATAATTTATTACATGGAACCTTAAAGTGGTCTGTTTTTATTTAAATTATTTGCTCTGGATTTACATTGAGCTCTCTGGATTTTATCCTCCTTAGGTTTACCCATACGGATTACCTAGTTTTTCATAAACTATATATATATATATATATATATATATATATATATATATATATATATATATATATATATATATTAATTAAAAGGTGCAAATATAATTTATAAATTCATGAATCATTCATACAAAAAACAAATATAGAGGTTAATGATTTAAATGGCGAGAATAAATCATTAACCTCTATATTTGTTTTTTGTATGAATGATTCATGAATATATATATATATATATATATATATATATATATATATATATATATATATATATATATATTGTTCGAAACACAAAAGAGCTCAAAACAACAAAATAAGAAAATAATGCAAAAACAAAGTTTACTATTATTTAGCTGTGTTCAGAACTTACAAAGTTCTTATTTTTTTCACTATCCCTTAGAGAAGAATCGGATAGCTTTACCGATATATACCAAATGACATGTTTTTTCTCCCTTTCTCTGCATGTAGCCAGTGTGATTTTGACATGGCAACACTGGGCGGAAGGCTTCCTCAAGCGAAGTCACTGGCCCGGATGACGGTTTATCCTGATGGAATCAACGCCTACCTATCTGAGACCAAAGGGACCATTCACGTTGAAGGCTGTGATTTGACCAGCAGAGGGATGGACTCTGTCAGAGATCAAATCATCAAAATATATTTATTGTTATTTAGTTAGATTCAAAATCTACAAATATCATATTGCTTTCACTATCGCTTAAAAAGTAATCGAACATTTCCTCAGTGGCTCCAATGAGAAAGCTTTGCAGATATATACCAAATGATATTTTTTCACTTACTCTCTCTTCATCAAAAACGTTTCCTTTGAAGAGATAGCCTTGTGTCAGACGAATTATACTAGCGACGTATCTCCAATGACAATAGTGACTACCCACTTCACTTAAGATGTTTAGTTGACATACTTCGATTGACAAAAGGCTATCTATACAAAAGAAACATTTTTGAAGATGATGTACTGTTCTAAGCACAAAAGATTTCAAACCATCTTGCTTTTACTATTGCTTGGAAAGGAATCGGTCATTTCCTAAATGGCTCCAATGAGAAAACTTTACCGATATCTACGAAATGACATTGTTTTCACTTCCTTTCTCTTCATCAAAAACGTCTCCTTTGAAGAGGTATCCTGTGTCAGACGAAGGATCTCCAATGAACGAAGTAACCTACCCACTTCACTTAAGATGTTTAGTTGACACACTTCGTTTGGCACAAGGCCATCGGTTCAAAAGAGACATTTTTTAATGATTTTAAACACAAAAGGGTTCATCAAAATAACGTATATCATAAGCAAAGAAAATGTTTACTGTTATTTAGTTGTGTTCAAAACCAACAAAATCCAATATTATGATCAAAGTGAATGTCATTCTTGGTACAATCCATTGCAGTACTGATCCAACATTTCTTAAATGACTTCATTACTATGTCACTTTTTATTCTCTTCCAATTAATTCTTCACCGACATGCACAGCTGAGAAAATGTTGCTTTTTTTCCTTCGCCCTGTTTTGGTTCTCATAAATTAGCCTTTGCGTTTCACTAATAAATAACAGCGAGATGTATGACCAGTAAACTATCACATGACATCCACTTTGCTTTAACATTTTTCACCCTGTAAGTGACTTCCTTTGATGTACAAAACCGAATGTAACGCTGATCACTGAACAATAGTGAGTTTGAATTTCATAGTTGTGTTGTCATATCCTGCTATGGCAACAGAAAACAACTTTGAGTGAAATTAACAATAAGTATACTGCAGTTGAGAGGCCTTGAAAAAGAATGTATTGGAAAAGGAAGTAATATTAATAATGCAACGTTCTAAAGGTTAAAAACTATATTTGAAGAAGCGGATAGTTCTTGCTTTCTTTGAATTCGCAGAGTCTATTTTCGATATCTTGCCATTTTAAGTCACCAGAATTGGGTTCATTAAGGTGACAAGCTGATTTGCAAATCAAATTTTCGGGTTAAAAAAGTGCGTCTTATACACCGAAAAATATGGTAAATAATTCCGTAATAATAATATAAATACTGCAAAATAACTTTTACAGATCTTCGAAATCTTTTGCCAGATTTTATGAAGATTCCTTCAAAAGAGTCAAATATTTGGATTTGTTTACTAATTTAATACGGAGTTAGTCGAACTTGTCTAAGAATAGTCTTCTTTTTTTTTTTGGTTCGACATAAAACAAATTTTCTGTTCTAATAAATAGAAGTGTCGATGCCACTCGATGAGAAATTCCATGGCGTTCACACCACTTCTCCGGTGATTCCCCAGGGAAAATATACTGGCGACTTCAATATCAATATTCAGGAGGAACGGAACCTTTGGAGAGTTTGGCCAAAAGAGCAAGTTCTTAGTTCCTCCTTCCAGAATCTAATCAGAAATCCGAATTTGTGTGTTTCTTTTTCAATATTACACCAATTCCCCGATAAAAGCACAGTCACATTTATAATCTAGAGTTCTTAAGTATATATTTTTAAAACAGTGCTCGATACACAGTACAGAATAATACTATAATTATTATTTGAAAATATGTTTTCATCGCGATACAGAAATTACCATGTTTCGAAACCAAAACCTAAATCTTAAATTAAACTTAAAATTTGAAGTTCAGTTTCATTTTTAAGAGATCTGAATAATTTTCGAAAAAAATTGATTTACTCTATTTATAAGCCAAATAGTATTATATAGTTTAAGTTGGTGGGAATGAGAATTCAAAATTTTTATTAAGGGGTGTTCGTTTTTTTTTTTGATAATTATAAAAATATTCTCATTCCCATATCAACTTAAACTATATAATAATATTTGGCTTAAATAGAGTAAATCAACTTTCTAAAAAAAATAATTTACTGAACGGAAAATAAAAGCAAAATTGGACTTACATATAAGAAGCATACGTGGACTGACTTTCTTTAATCTATCTCTCTCTCTCTCTCTCTCTATATATATATATATATATATATATATATATATATTGTCATCCACAGACAGACTGTTTCGCTGTATCACAGCTCATCAGTGTGGCTAGACGTCCGGTTGCCTCTAGCTAGGATCGAAACCCGACTGAATTGGCAGTCGGGATTCTACCACTAAGCGGTTGGCCCACGGCAGGGATGAAGGTGAATTTAAGCGTATTTATTTTTAGATAAACACTGAGTGACTGAGAGAACTCGATTCCATTTACCGAAGAGCATTATTAGCATTATTAGCTGTAATAATCACTGTTTACAAACCCACACTTCCTCCCCAGCGAGATCAACCGAAGAGACTCTTTTAAAATGTTCTACTAACTTGAGCAAAAGAAAAATATTTTTCAAAGAATGTAAATCAATAGAGTAAATCAATTTTCGAAAAAAATTCATTTACTGAACTGGAAATGAAAGCAAAATTGAACTTCCATATTATAAGGAGTATACGTGGACTGACTTTCTTTACTATATATATATATATATATATATATATATATATATATATATATATATATATATATATATGTGTGTGTGTGTGTTTGTGTATATATATACATATATATATATATATATATATATATATATATATATATATATATATAGAGAGAGAGAGAGAGAGAGAGAGAGAGAGACTTTTAAAATGTTCTACTAACTTGGATAGCATTTATTATGAGAAGACATTTTCTATAGAAATTTGTCTAGAATATTCTTTCCGACCTGACTTTTTTCGATTTCATTTATCATAGAAGCTGAGTAAAAGAAAAATATTTTTCAAAAAATCTAAATCAATCGATTAAAATCTCATTAAATCGATTACTTAACATCATTCATGTTTGTTATTTAGTAAGTTAGTACGTGCGTTACATCCTGTCATTACCCCAGCTAAATAATGAACAATTCCATTTTGATTGCCAGGAAAAGAGGGAAGAAAAAGATATATCAGAAACGCTGTTTGGTTTCGGGGAAGGCAAAAGAAAGGAAGAAAGAGGAGGTGATAATGTTCTCCTGCGTTTAACACAAATGAAAATGCTAAACCAAAACCCTTTTTGAAATAATGGACCTAGTTTAACGTCAGACGACAATACACCGTCATCGTTTGCGCATTTTCAAGTAAAAAAATCTAAAATATTTATTATTATATGGGAGGTATTTATTTATAAAAGATTTGTCATTTTATGGGAGGTAATTATTTCTTTATTATTACTATTTATTATGACTTTCAATTGTTGCCCCAAATAGCTGTTTGTATGCAACTGCAGCTCCAACCCGGTAAACCGTTTTAACTGGCCGTCAAACTAGATGAGGCTCGGCGGTTTTAATCGACACGACAATTTTGGGGTCTGAAGCCCAATTGCATGTGAAGACTGATTTCCTGCAGAGTGGGGCCGGTGAGATCTCGCACAGATTCATGTAGAAGTCCTGCTCATTTACTGCAGCGTGGAAGTCTCCGGTTGTAAAGATTCTTCGTGTCCTTGGATAAAAAGTTCTCAGGCCTTTCAGATGGGGCCAATTAGAAATATTTCCAGGCCAGGTTACCCAGTCCGCGCAGACGGTCTTTGCTTGTGGTTTTCCTAGGTATCTAACATAAGGGCGGGCTTCTTTTTTTTTTTTTTTTTTTTTTTTTTGCTATGAATACAGAAAAATCCGCGAACAACTTCTTTGTCTCCCACAAAATGTATTTCAAACATGCCTATTGCTTACTGTCGTGTTTCCTTTTCCTTTTCTGCGCCCAATAAATACGCATTATTGTGTACCAAATACAAAATCCACTACTATTAAATTATTTTCTACCCCACCACTACAGTATGCTACTTATTGAGTTTAGCACGCTTATTATTTTATAAATGATTTTCTCTGTGGCCCAATTGTTTTGTGCCACGTTTAAAAATAAAAATGTATAAAAAATTCCAGGCAGAACGCTTATTTAACCCAGCATGATTATTTTACAAGTTGAAAAATTCGTGGTGTTTGTTTGATTGGCTATTTTTGGAGATAATAATGGTTTTAGTCTTACTAATTAACCCATAGCTGGGGGAGGAGAAATCGATTCATGCCCTTTCCGTAGGGTATTTGCGTATAAGTGAATATAACGAACCCAAGTGGAATTGTAATTCGGTTCTTCGATTAATAATTCCGAACCATTATCCATTACCCCAGCAGCACATCGAAGCACGTGGTCAAGCTTCACCCATCTAGGTACTGACCATGCTCGACGTTGCTTAACTTCGGTGATCGTATTCACGCCAGCATGAGTATTCCAGTCGGCACTTGTATTTGGTAGAAACGTGCACGGCATCAGAATAGTCCACGAGATAGGGGCAACATTATTTTACATCATATTTTGAAAAAATCTGCCTCAAAACGCCTATTTGAACCGGCACGCTTATTTTATAAGTGGAAAAGTTCCCGCCGGAACGATTAATTCGGACGGCACATGTGTTTAGTCTATAATGGTAATTCTCTTTAAATCCTTCCAAACTTTTCTCTTTCTAGTTGATTCCATTTAATATGGGGATTTTCTAAGCGTTGCTTAGGATGAGGCACAAGGCTGGAAATATAGGACACCATGTGAACTCGCTATTCAGTCGTAACTGATCTAGCGAGAGAAGCTTGTTAACCATTACACGATGTCGAGGTGAGCAGTAAATGATTTTCTAAACGTAGCTTAGATGTGGAACACAACCGAAGTATGGTCACCCAGTGAGGATCGAACTTACTGTTTAGCCGTAATTGTTCTAGCGAGACAAGCTTGTGTCTAACCAAGTTCATTTAGTTTCTTTTGCTTTTCGCCCATATATATATATATATATATATATATATATATATATATATATATATATATATATATATTGCTGGTGTTAATAAAATATGCATATATCAAAAATCCCTTGTAATTAACTGGTCCCACTCAAGAAATTACGGTATCTTTTATCAGAGAAACGATGTTTCGGTTGATAGGCATCTTCCTCAGGAATACGTTTCAACATTTTGATAGTTATTAAATGTTAAGTTGTTTTAATTTTGACCAAGAAAAGCAGATTTTCTTTTGCGTTCCTTCGTTACATATGCAGACATAACTGCATAGATCACAGTCAGAACTGCATATATAAGAGAAATATATAGATCATAGACAGAACTGTATCGATCAGACGTAGAACTGCATAGATCATAGGCAGAACTGCAGTAATCACAGGTAGAATCGCAAATATCACTGGCTGAAATGCAGAGATCAGAGATAGAATTCAGTATATCAGAAGCAGGACTGCATAGATCACAGTCAGAACTGCATAAATAAGAGAACTGCATCGATCAGACGTAGAACTGCATAGTTTCATAAATAAGAAAACGGCATAGCTAAGAGAACTGCATAGATTACAGGCAGAACTACATGGTCTGAGGTAGAATTGTATCGATCACTGTCAGAACTGTATAAATAAGAGAAATGTACAGATTAGAGGCAGAAGTTCAGAGATTACAGGCAGAACTCTTTAGTAATCTTATTTATGCAGTTCTAACTATAATTTATACAGTCAGAACTGCATAAATAAGAAAACTGTAATGATCATAGTCAGAACTGCAGTAATCACAGGTAGAATTGCAGAGATCACTGGCTGAAATGCATAGATCAGAGATAGAATTCAATAGCTCAAAAGCTGGACTACATAGATCACAGTCAGAACTGCATAAATAAAAGAACTGCATAGATCACATTAAGAACTGCCTCGGTTATAGGTAGAACTGCATATATAACAAAAATGTATATGTCAGAAGTAGAACTGCATAGATCACAAGCAGAACTGACAATTTCAATTTTCATTTTTAGGCAACTGATATTTTCTTTCGGAGGTGCCTGCTTGTTTAGTGAAGCCGTTGCGTCATTCCACTCCGACGCTAGTGGTTGGCGTTCGAGCCCATGTAAGAGCTACGAATGCTGATTTTTAAAGGCCTGCAATCCTTCCCCATATAGAAGCTTCCTATCCGCATTTTCCTTTATTTGGTCCTGTGTTGGACCTAGTTTAATAAATATTGTTCCTACTTTTCTATACCGTCAGTCTTTCAGATCTATGTATCCAAATAATCCATTTGCCTATATCCCATCATTCTGTGCCTAACTGGGGACAAGAACGTCAATATGTGCCTATAATTAACCTTCCATATGATACTGTTTCTTGGCTATCAATTTTTATATCTGTCTGATTATTTTAGTAAAAAATCTTCAAACGACTGAACATTTGTCAATCGGTAAACAATAAATATTTAAGGAGTCATTTTTTTCATGGCTTATCTCCCTTGTCTGCTTTTCATCATCCTCAGAGGTTAACATTTAGAAATTTGCTTAGAATATCCGGAAAGGGAGATAATCAATCTGGATATATACGTTGCGATCAATTGTTGGATATCGACAGCAATACATCTTTAATGGGTGCCTGCAAGTTGACCGTAAGAGAGTTAATCTCGCAAGCCATTGTTAGCGAGTTCGATGCTAAATTATGATTCATTATTGTATCTTTGCACTATTATGGGCCAGGCTTACAAAAAAAAAAAACAACAACAAAAAAAAAACAACAACAAAAAACAAAAACAAACTGTAACCGTTTTCTGTAAAGCGATAAATATGGACGACCATAAATCTTTAAAATAATAAGAGAGGTTATCTCGCAAGACATTGGTAGTGTGTTCAATGCTCAGTGATGCTTGATTATTGTAATTGTTCGCTATTCTAAACTAAGTTTATTAAATATCTATATAGGCGCCTACTGTAAAGCGATAGTTAGCATTAAATATGGCCGGCAATAATTCTACAATAATAAAAGAGGTTATCTCCCAAGACATTGGCAATGTATTCAATATTCAATGATTCTTGATTATTGTAGGCTTATACTAAACTAAGCAGACTAAAGTGAGAGGGTGTTGAATATGGATGTCAATACTTCATTAAAGAAGACAATTTTCCTTAAAACTTTTACGAGATATTTTTTTAAAAATTTCATCCGTGAGTAACACTATTCGGTAAATAGATGCTTAGTGTTTCTTGTATTGAAACCACTATTTCATCATTATTATTTAATAACTGCTTGCAAGTAAATGGCAAGAGAGTTAATCTTAAAAGCCATTGTTAGCGAGCTCGATGCTCAATATTGTTAAATGATAGTAGCTTTTCGACATACTTGTCTAATCTTAGTAAATGTTTCCTGTTATAGAGCGATAGTTGGCGTTGAATATGAACAGTTGTAATTCTTTTAATAATTCTTTAATTCTTCTGCATATGGTAAGATGCTTTATCCCGCAAGCCATTGCTAATGAGCTCGATGCATAATGATACTTAATTTTTGTAGCTTTTCGTCAATAAGCTTAGTAAATGTCAATGCAGACACTTGTTTTAAATCGATGGTTAGCATTGGGTATGGACAGCAGTAATTCTTTATTAGACAAACTGCAAATCAATAGTAAGAGATTTTATCTCACAAGCCATTGCTAGCAAGTTCAATGCTCAATGTTTTGATTTATTTTAGTTTTTCACCGTCCATTTCTATCCTCATCCTCGTTGTCAAGATGTTGTGACCAAGTAAATGGTTAAAGAAATAACAAAACAATTGTTATAGATATATCATATATTAAACACTAAGTCCAACAGTAGAGTATTACACGACTAGTAAGTCTGTGTCGGTTGACCCAACGTTCAATCTATTCGACTGTTAATGTTTAACAGCCCACCACGAGGGATGTATTTGGCACAAGGACGAGTTTACCGTGGGTTCTCCGAGCCTGTGAGCTCGGCCAAAAATATTCCCTTAGAACGCGCATAAACGGGTTCAGAGCCGGTCTACCTCCTCGGTCGAAACCCTGCCCTTCGACAAAGCCTCATCCGGGTTCCTCTCTGCTCAAGGCAGAGATTTCGACAGAAATGAACAATCTAGGTGACTGCTCCCCCAAGGCCTTCTCTTCTACTATTCTTATAGTAGGCGGAAGAGTCCAACATACACTCTTTAGAGGGAGGACACCACAGCAATCACACAAGCCATTGGTAGGGAGTTCGGGCCCAATGATGCTTTTCGACAGACTAAGCTTAGTAAATATCTATGTAAGCACCTTCTATAGAGCGATAGTTAACCGGCTCGTCTCTTAAGTTTATGAGTTAGAGGCCTTATCTTTTATGACCAAGACCCATTCAGCTTCATAAATATCTACAAGGTAGCCTGCCGTAGAGGGATGCCTACAGTTTTGTAAGCCCCTCTTAGTGAGCACCTGGGTAGATCTCTTCGTCAGTGCGTTTAATAGCTGTAAATCTGTCTGTAGCCGTTTTTCTTATTTTTGAAATACCGTACTTTGCGACGTACAAGTCGAGTTTTCAAGCTTAAAAAATGTTTCCAAAACTAAATATCAGCTTATATAGCGGGTGTAAAATGCTAGCAATTACCACTGAATTGTAAAGAAGTGGGACGGTACTTAACAATTAATATACACCACTAAACGTACCTCCAGCAGGCTGCCACAAATATATCTCACTAAAACTCGTGTTTGGTGAACACTGAAATTAATGTAAAATAATAAGATACTAACACAAATTCAGTATCCTATGAACAGATGAGAATCTGACCTGAGTGTTGATAGTGTACCGGACCGAGAGTTTTACTCTTCGCCGCATGACGTTGGAAGCATCTATGGTTGTTTGCTTATATCACTGATGCAAATGGCGGATGATTGATACTGTGTTTTACAATATACGATACATAGCAGTGCAGTCAAAAAAATACCTGGTATGATATGTAATCTACGGTATTAATATTTTATAGGAGTTGATGTTGGCTTTCATGGACTTATTACTAGACCTCACGAATTTTAATTGTTCGTTAACTTATACGAATACAATATTCGGTACCTATCAGTGTGTGTTGTAGTTTCTTTGCTATACAATGTATGTAGAAAGTTATTACGGTTAGTGTCTCAATATATAGCCTACCGTAGCCTAACTTAATTTACCGGTAAGCGCTAAATTTTGAGTCACTGTAGCCTACCGTATACGTTAGGCATAGTCTTAAATCAGAATACTTAGCTAAACATCTCGACGTTGACTTGTTCGCCTGGTCGACTTGTACGCCGTAATTTACGGTAATAGATATTAATGAGAAAGATATGTTGATTTACAGAAGCTAAATGAAAAAAAAAGAGCTGGATCTTGCTCTAAAATAGGTAAATTAGCAACTCCAGTGAGTACAATCCTTATAGATTAGTGATTCGTTATTTTAAACTTGTACCAAGTGTTGAGCTTTATAAATATCTTGACAGGTTTGGTCGATTATATAGTTACGCAGGCCCTTCCATTTTGTAAGTTTGGCGTAACATAATCTTCCTATCTTTGTTTTCTGCTCTTTGTCCTTAAGTTCTGCGGACGTGGAGAAATATATATTGTCAGTTATTAGGTTGGTGCAAAAATAATGTCGGTTTTTGACGTATTTTTAACGTCAAAAGCCGACATTTATTTTTGCACAAACCTAATAATACAGGTAAAAAGTTAAGTGTTCGTTTTGTTTTTAGTCTTTTTTATATTAGCATATATAACTATGAAAATATTTAATCTATAATGTTAAGAGTATCTCATTAAAAATTGTCTTTTATTTTCACTTTAGTGGATTAATCTCACCGCGGAACAATGTCTTCAACATCTTTCAAAACTTTTCTTAGAATCTTTGCTAGTCTTTAAACAAAGCCCGATCCTTAAAAACAGGTTTTTAATTTAAACATAAATATATAGTGGATTCTGTTTAAGCAGAACACATCTGACTGCGAATTTTGTCCCCTATAAGCGGTCGTTCCTTTTAAACTGATTTTTTATAAAACAGGGCAAAATATTACGTACGTGTGATCCAGTTCTTACTACCGCAGTTGTTTAATAGGGCCATCGATTAAGCGGCTTTTTCTTATGACTATTGTCCCATTTAAACTGAATCCACTATATATATATGTATATTTTCTTAAATATGATATTATTTTGTATTCATATTGAACATTTGTAATACTTTTCTTTGCAATGAATCGGTCATAAAATGTCCGAACAAAATCCATCTGAGTATATTTCAATTTATTTCAACAAACTCTCGACTGGGCAGATGCCGTATCGTCGCTTGCTTTTCTTTTTCGAAACTGATTTCGCACTAAGTCAATAGGCTTGCTTACAAACTGCTTGTTAACCACTGCACCTGATTAGGCTAAAGGTCTTTGTTATAAACAAGATTCCAGTTTTGAGTTAAACAGGCTTGCTAACAAGAAAAGGCAGAATCAAACACTGCAAGCATAAACTTGTTATTAACCACAACACTGATTAGGCTAAAGGTCTTTGTCATAAACAAGACTCTAGTCCTAAGATTGAAACCCAAATGACTACGTACCCAGCCGGGAAAATATTCAGCACAGAGTACAAGTAAAATTTATTTTACTTTACTCATATTGTAAACGATATTTTAACTATTATGAACAGATTTTTTTTTCAATAGTTTTACCTAATATATTGGTGTAAAACACTAGTCTTGGGAAATCTAAAAAAAAGAATGTCTAAAAATTGATCTGATTTTTCAAGAATCGTCACGTATTGCTGAGGCTTTTGCTAGTCGAAGATTATTTTTATCAAATAGTAGATATAGATAAATACATATTTTCTGAATAGATAATAACAATGTTATGATTAAAAGAAATAGTTACAGCCTATTGGGATATTTAAGCCTATATTCAAACTCAAATTTCGTACATTATTTACATTATTCGGACTATTGTCCTCATCTTTGTCGCCATATTTATCACAACGTTTCGGCCGTTGTACGCTCCGGCCTTCTTTAGGTGGTTGGAATGTCGAAGTGAACCCTTTATTTCACTCACTGGGGTAGACTGTTCTAGTTTTGCGTGCCATGTTTGATGGATGTCAGCTATCAGTTATCTCCTGTTAATTTTCTCTCTGAAAGTTCTCCACTGCCTTAACCGGGTATTGAACTCACACTCTTTGGGTCTTGTCACTGGATCTAACCAACGCCTTTATCCACTGTGCCATGTGTCCTTGAAGAAGGCTGGAGCGTACAACGGCCGAAACGTTG
Source organism: Acanthosepion lycidas (assembly GCA_963932145.1). Lineage (NCBI taxonomy): Eukaryota > Metazoa > Mollusca > Cephalopoda > Sepiida > Sepiidae > Acanthosepion > Acanthosepion lycidas. Next base: position 22,738,584 of record OZ010594.1, read on the forward strand.
TGATAAATATGGCGACAAAGATGAGGACAATAGTCCGAATAATGTAAATAATGTACATAATACCTCATCTCAGAAATATAGACAGACTCAAATTTCGTATATACATATAATTCTCAAAACAAATGGTGCAGTTTGATGTACATATTTTCGCCATTTTGTGTAGCATGCACAGAAATCTACCCGAAAACAGATTATTTGGAAATTTCTGCAACAGAATAAATTCTCACATCGCCGATTTTTCTAATTTTCTGTTACTTTATATCGAGTCCACTTATCATTTTCTTTTCTTTTCCCAATTGCATTGAAGGAGGGGAAAATGCTTGTTTTGCTCGTGTTCACGCTTTCTGTGAGCTTCCATATTGTCAATTTGAATGTTTGCCTCTCCTGCTTACACGAATATTATAATCGATGAAGCGACTATCTCCTGGACGTTCATGATTTTATCCTCATCTATCCGCCAACACTAAAATGTACAAATAGGAACTATGGATAAATATTTGCTTGATGTTTCGTACAGTTTTCGTCCATGTTTGAACTCTTAAAGAAAAAAGGATATAAAAGTTGTATATTGACGATTGTGTTGATGAGCAGAAAGAGTAAAGAGTAGAGAATTCGAAAATTAAAATTTGTAAATGAAGATCTATTCTATAACATTTGTAACAATTTACTTGTGACATTCTAAACTGTACGGTTTGCTTTGATTATAAATAGGGATGCCCACACCCCTATAAATAAAAAAAAAAGAAAAAAGAAAGAAAAAGAACCGCGCCATGTTTTCTAAACAGCCTAACAGTCGCCAAGAAATAAATAAATAAAAAGGTCGACTTTTACACGAGTATGTACGGCATTTAAATTCATTATGAATCACTGACGCCCACTGTACATCTTTTATGATCTCAGTAACAACATTCTGGGATTTCGGTTATCAGTGGAGCCCCTACGTGGTGGACAAATGTCATTGTCGACACCAGAAATCTGGACATTAAATAACATTTCACGAATTCAGGAACATACATTCAAACCGGAGAATTGATCGTTGACATATTTTTCTCACAGTTTAAACATTATAAAAAAAAAAAAAAAGAAAAGAAAAAAAATGATAAAAAAAAAAAAGAAATATATCAGACTTGACTTCTTGGTGTGAAATATTTGTTTGTATATTCTAATATAAAACATTAAAAAAGTATCGATCAGTTTTAGTTATTTATTATTATCAAAGATCAATATTGATACACTGTTCGATTTTTTTTCAAAATATTTCTTTTTAAAACACCTTTTTTTTTACAAAAAGATCATGTTCGGCAATGTTAAACTTTCGTGTCCGCAAAAAAAAAAAAAAACCCCAAAAAAACAATGTCTCAAAAGTCCAGTTTTTTCCTTAACATCGCTATTATTTTAACTACCTTTACTCCTCAATAGTATTTATTGTTTTAAAAAACGATGATTAGAATTTTAATAAAACCTAAACGCATGAAGGTGAATTTATACATTTTATATATTCTTTGATACCACAAATATTAAACACTATTTATCTATTAGATATTGGTATCGTTGGCAAGACATCGGCTAAATTGCCAATCGATTCAAACTTTATAAAATGGTAAATAATAATGATTTCGTTATAGTTTGTTCACATATTTTTATAATTTAGTAAATGATTATAAATTTATGAGTAAAAATGTTTTCTTATTTATCATTTTATAAACTGGTAAACGATAAATATTGATTTGTATTAATTTTAATACAATTGTATTAATTTTTAGAATGTTGTAAATATAAAATTATTCTTGTAAATAAACAATCTAATAAATAAGTCATTTTTTATTATTTTTGTTGTCAATTCTCAAGAACAAAGAAAATGTATAAATTCACTTCCATATTTTTAGGTTTTATTACAATTCTAATCATCGCTTTTTAAAACAATAAACATTGCCGAGGAGTGAAGGTAGTTAAAACAATAGCGGTGTCAAGGGAAAAAGATTCCTTCTTACATTCCGTTTTTTTTTTTTTTTTTTTTTTGTGGAGGTGGTGGGAAGAACACGAAAGTTAAACATTGCACAATGATTGTTTTATGAAGTATTTCCGATTAAGATATATATATATATATATATATATATATATATATATATATATATATATATATATATATATATATATTCATTGCTTTTTCAGTTTCTGGGTTGAGGAGTATTTACTATTATTTACATTATTCATATTCGGACGAATATCCTCATTTTTGTAGTTATTATCCCAGCGTTTCGGTCGGGTAGTACAGACTTAGAGTTAGTGGAAACAGGGTGAGCAATAACTGAGCAGTTGTAAATAAGAAGACTAGAAATGGTCAGCTGAAAGAGCCGTAAAAAAAGGCTCAATTCAAAATTCCCTAAAGGTTATCCAGATCAAGAGACCCCTGAATAAGATCAGACGGCACAGCGACATTTCAACGTTATGATAATAACTGCAATAGGAGAACATTCGTCTGAATATATATATATATATATATATATATATATATATATATATATATATATATATATATATATATATATATATATATATTGCGTGTATTTTGGCAGCATGTTTTCATTGGAACATGTATCATTGAATAATTTATACAAGTCTCGTCTACTTATTTGGTTCCTTTCATATTCTTGGACAAGCTTTTCGGTATCATTATTAAAGGAAGAGAGAAAATTACCGTGTTGATCCATATTATTTATTCCGAGTACTTTCGACATTAGCAGAATATCATCATCAGGGTGTTGTTTTTTTTTTAAGACGTTAAAATTTTTTACTTGGGAAGTGAAGAACGCTGAGTAGTACTGTGCGATTAGATTGAGTAACGCTTTAGGGGACGTAATTAAGTTATGAAGATGCCGAGAGTTTTTTTTTTAATCTAAATTTTAACTTTCAGATGAACACATACATTTTGTCTCTGAAAATGATGAACAATACAATATTGTTGTAACTTAGGAAGTGTTACTCAATGAACAATGACCAAAACATAGGTTGGAAATGAAGTTCAGCAAACTTCAATACTCGCCAGCGGCGTGAAGTAGGTAAGCTACTACTAGCGGTGAACTACACAGACAGCATATATTCCCCCAAATACACACACTTACAATAGTGTCCAACATATTTATGAGGAATGGGACATACCCATTAGTGTTCATAGGTACGGTATATAACAAATGCTTGTCCGTGAAAGGATTCAACTGAAATTAAGTAGAAAAACTTATTCAATGAAATATGTCTCAATATATATATATATATATATATATATATATATGAATATATATGTGTGTGTGTAAAAATTCAGATATAAATAAAATATATATGTAAAACTAAATAAAGACAAAAGGAAAACTGTTCTTTACCGACGCATGTCGCCTGTTGATGGACTTTATCAAGACAAATGTAACGATTTTATTTTGTAACATGCATTTTTAAAAAACAAAATAAAATATCGTTAGGTTTTCAAAATTTTTAAGTTTAAAAATCCTCATAAATATTCTTCAGGTTAATTTAATGAGTGTAGCATTCTTTCAAGTAAAACATCTATCTACAGAATGCTACACTTATTAAAAGAAAAAATAACTTGCTTATACGGAAAGTTTTTGAAAGTGCCACTATAGAATTTTGCCTAAATGTTAATCTGCACCTCGTAATTTTGTAAAAATATTGCCCTTCCTAAAAATTCATATGAATAAAAAAATTCAAAATGAAAAGGAAGCCATAAAAATTTTTTAAAAATTAAAAGAAAATCTAAAACCAATTATTTAAGATTAATAAATGCATAGATAATTTATTAAATTAAAATAAAATAAAATAATCACATTAATAAATAAACAAAATTAAATAAATATATATAAATAAATAATAAAAAAATTAAACAACATAACATTTGCTAACTTTTGTTTAGTAGGCCTAAAATTACCCCCTCCATAGTTTCCTAAGATTTTTTTACCGCTAGCCTGAAAATAAATATGAACGTTCTTAAAATGTTAACATTTTGAAAACCTATCGATATTTTTACTTCAGTTTATAAATACGTGTTGCAAAATAAAATGCTTATATTTGCCTCCATCGTATAATTGGCTCTGCTCTGGCATCTCGTCTACAGTCACTTTCTCACAGACGCGCCGTCGCCTCTCTCTGTCTGTTTTACAAATACTTACATGGTATTCGCTGGTTCCTAGACTTCATGAGTTCAAGCGCCCTACGAGGCTGTCATCCCGCTCTCCCCCCTTCACTGTCGAAACTCCTAAATGTAGCCGTCTCTTCTACTCTAATAGCTTCATGTCTCGCACCTCTCGCCCGTGGAACTCCCTTCCCTATTTCAGTTTCCCTGAGAGCTATAATCTCCAGCTATTCAAGTGTGATGTCAATCGACATCTCCATTTAACTTGATTTATCCACTACCCTTCTCTGATCTCGTTCTATATTTTCTGTAACCCCTTGCTTGGGGTGAAATGCTTAAAAAAAAAAAAAAAAAAAAACGTAGCAAAGAAAAATTTTCCTTTTGTCTTTATATATATATATATATATATATATATATATATATATTGAACAATAAAAAAAAATTAAAAAATTAAAATCTTCAGACACACTGGGTTATAGATTAATATTCTTTCGTTTTTTTTATTATTATTCCATTTAGATTCCTCGACTAGTTTCGGCCGAAAGGAGAAATATTTCTGCTTGCTGCTAGCACTAAACTACAGAAAAAAATATATATATCATTATTTATTCGAAAATTATAATTCTACATTCAAAACCATCGCCTGATAACACACCAGAATCAAATGTCGCTAAGTTGTAACGAAGCTCAGAGCAACATTAGATTTTAACGTTTATTCTAACTTTGTATTTTGATTGGTCATTCCAACTCATGTAACAGCGTTTACCCTAGCGAGGGATGTTTGATTGATTTAACCTTTTAAAACCCTTTATTTTTCATTCAACATCGTCACTTGATAAGACACCAGTAGTGTTGAAACAAAATGGCTATTTTTGTAGTGATTTTGTAACATATTTACGCTATAATTTTCGAATAACTAATTATATTTGCTCTACTCTGTATTGAGCACTCTTTTAAGAATAGTATTTTCGGTTATTAGAATTTATTCCGTTTACACCAATCCTATATATATATATATATATATATATATATATATATATATTGTCATCTACAGACAGACTGTTTCGCTGTATCACAGCTCATCAGTGTGTGGCTAGACGTCCGATTGCCTCCAGCTAGGATCGAAACCCGAATTGGCACCAGTCGGGGATTCTACCACTAAACAAAATACAAGTATCAATCAAAATACAAGTATATGAGAATTCAAAAAACTTGACAACGAACCTTGGTTATAATTAATTAATGCTTCAATGTTAGGGTTAGTCTAAAATAGAATTCATTCTAATTAATATTAAATTTTACTATAAAATTAATAATGAAAAATTACCAATTTTAAATTTAATCTGTATTAAGTTTAAAAAATTATAAAACTATTTAAAGAAGAAACTGAGGAAAAATACATATGTTTTGTTATTTATTTTGTTTTTATTGAAAAATTCAATTCGAATAAACGTTAAAATCTAATATTACTCTGAGCTTCGTTAGAACTTAGATATACTTAAAGTGATGATACGCATAAAACGAATTTGCACTTTTGTTTTGTTCAAAGTTGTTTGTATTTGTTGAAACTTGACTAATGCATGGAATAATAATGCAACACAAAATGTACTTAGAACAAAATGTATTGAAACAAGAAAGTGTACACAATATTTACATATAGTCTTTTGTATATTCCTGGAAAGACCGTTCCTGGGGAATGTGTTGACTGAGTCACAGTCGGGCAGAGTCTCTCGTTGAATCTCTTGATTCCTTCCCGGTACCAACCATGCAACTCTACTATGCAAATTAGGTGGATCCTACCACAACAGTATTGTAATGAAAAAAAAAAAAACATACACCACACACACAAAAAAACAACAACACTTTGTCAACTAATTTTTTTTAGGCGTATATGATAGCTTAAAGATAACTGTATATCACAAACTCACTATGCAAATAGCATTACTCTACTCACCACAAGCTGACATAACTTCTACTATAAAACAATATTACCATATTCAATCCTCAAATCGGTCCATTTTATTGTGGACTTTTTGTCCTAGCATATGGTTTAGAATTAGTCATGGGAAATTCTCCAGAGAAGTTTTTGTTTGGCCAATCCAAAATGAGGTCGCATTTTCAATTTTGCCTTGAAAATAGTAGATTTTTTCCCTTCTGGAAAAATAAAATTTATCTAATACCAACATATACAATAGGCACAACTAAATCCTTACTTGAAGATTGGTCACTCGTAAAAGACTTGCTAAATATTTTCATAACTTATATCAGCAAATTCTGTCACGAAACGAGTTCTATGTGTTCAGTGAAGAATATCAAAAGGCCCCAAAGCTCGACACAACATCAAACATCTTTAAACAAAAAATAAAAGTACAATTCCAATACCAACATTCCTTCAAAAATTTCGAACACACTGAAAAATAAAACTGTAATAAATTTATCAAATTTAAAGCTTTCTCCAGATGAGATATCTGTTCGAGCTTGGATTGAATTTTTGGCCAAGTAATAGATCTTTTAACAAAAATAAATTACCTTAGGGTGTATTTCAATTTGTCAGTTGTCACAAGCTGAAGGAATATTTTTTCGAAAAAAATGGTGGCGAAAATTCTACGATTACAACCGAAGACAAAGATAGTGATAGAATCTGTCATAATTGGGTTAAGAAAAATCCATCCTGGTATCCAGAGGTAGTCCGAGGGGGACGCTCCCAGTCGTTAATAGAATTTTTGGAAATCTGTCAGGCTGGTATAAGGGAAAACATAAAATCAAACCATAATAAAACCACTTTGCAACGTAACGTTCTTCGTTGTCTTCCCGAAGAAGATTCGATTGTCATAAAAATGGCTGACAAAGGAGGCGCCATTGTTATTACGAATAAGGAAGATTATATTTCGGCCTGTGAAGAAGTTTTCGGGGACAAACGATTTTATGAAGAAATAAAAATAGACTTGAATCCTTATTACAGAAAAAAGCTAGACAAGATAATTTCTGAAATGAAAGGAAATAAATTGTGTTTCATGAAAACGGATTATATATAAGGGTGTTTCATTAAGACGGATCAAAGTCAAAAGTAAATAAATCAGTGTTATTGGTGAAAATTTATTTATTTCTCTATTGGATCATATAACATTTATTTATTTCTCTATTGGTCATAGAAATTATGAGTGAAAAATAATATCGCTCAAATGTCCGCTAAATCTGAAAGAAAAAGCAAAAAATCATTAGACGCTTAAATTTAATTCACATTTAAAATCATGCCAAGTTATTGGAACATCGTTTAGTTATATCAATGAAACAGTTCGGAGCACCAATGTGTTACGGCCTTTCAAAAATACATAAAAGATTTAATAAATTTACTCCACTACGCCCGATTTGTTGTGGATATGAATGTTGTACGATAAAAATCTCTGAGTGAATAAATGGATTTTTATCTCCTATACCAAAAAGGTTTTCGTGATATGTCCGTGACACATTTAATTTTATTTCTAAAATAAATAAATTTTCAGAACCATAAAAACGATTTTCATGATTACTTTATGGTCACTATGGAGGTCTCGTCTTTTCATCCTAATATTGAACACGATGAAGGGATTGAGGCATGCATCAAAGCTTTTGAGAAACGCAAAAACAAAATCATTCTGTCAAACCTTCTCCGTAGACTTATACATTTCGTCTTGGAAAGCAACACGATAAAGTTTTTCACCAAATCAAAGGATGTGCACCTACTAATGGCCGTTAACTTTGCTAAGGTCTTTATGACAAATTTCGAAGAAAATCTATTTGAATCTTTCAAATCACGGCACGCTGATAAATCAGAACATTGCCTGTGAGTTATTGATATTTTTTTAATTTGGGAAGGTACGTTTGTTAACATTTCTACAATTTTGTGTTATTTTTGCACAAAAGAATAATTTTCTATCACATAAAATTTACATCTAGTTTCTCCAAAAGCTAATGTGTAATTTTTAGACACTAGAATCATCTAATGATCGAATTATTTTGGAGACCTACATCACACATTTACCTACAGCGCCGTTCTGACCATCCTTATCACACAATGTAATCAAACCCGAAGTGCCAATTTTTACGCATAAAGTGAATTTGCACGGAGATAAAAGATTATTGTAATCATTCTAATAATTCCATTCGGAATTATGTTAAACGCGAATAGCAGCTGAAACAAAGTGCCAATTAAATATCTAAAAATGAAGTTTACCATGATCTTATACCAGAACAAAACACTGAAAAACGCAATAAAAATTCTGACAGAATCCCATTGGTCATCAACTGGCATCGAAATTTGGCTGGAATTTCGAAAACACAATACGACAGCTATAAAAACATTGCGCAAAACTATCCGCGATTTAAACAGATTTTTCCCAACCCGCTTATAGTTTATTTCAAAAGAAATACGAACATCAGACAAATTTTAACAAATGTAAGCGTCCACACTGAAACCAACATTGGAGTTTCAGATCGTTGTACACCCGAAAACATTCATAGAAATGGAACACTCTGTAGGTTGTGCAATAACATGTCAGTCAGTTTTGTGCCATACGTGATACACGCGTAGGCGATCATGCATCTTTCGATACATGACTGACGAGGAATATTTTTCCCGTAGTAGGTTGCCATTTCTTTCTGTGGTAGACCAGTTGCCAGTCTGTCCTGCTATTTACCCATAGCTGGGGGGGAGAGAATAGGATTCATACCTATCCCAAGGGTATTAGCACGTAAGTAAATGTAATGGATTCGACTGGAATTCGAACTCGGCTCCCCGATTTCTCCACCGTGAGTCAAGTTAATTCTATCCCAAATTCAAAGAGAAACATCACGATTTCTACAGATTGTGGCAATTGTACTTGATTCGCATTTAATATACGCCGCCCCCATGTACCAGACATGACTTGATTTATGTGGGCTGCACAACGGAAATATTAAATAAAAGATTCAATGGACACAGGATTGATTGTCAGACACAACAATGTGACATCAACGGAGCTTGCAGAACATCTTTTTTTTTCTTTTTTTTTTTTACAAACAACTTTGTAATTTCTACAAACATCAAAAGATTCACTTTCTGAAAAAAATATTCAGAATCTACCGAACTGTCGACCCTTAAAATGCATGAGGGTGGTTACGTAAGCAAATTATTAACTTCCCGGTCTGGAGAAATGAACAGAATGATAGGAGAGTTCCATAAGATTTATACTAAGCTATTTAATTAATTCCTCTTATTAACTAATCGACTAACGGAAAATTCCAAGATGCACAAGATCGCCATCATATTAAGCACGTTTCAGTTTTATGCTTTCACGCTAGAGGGCGTTTCAATCGTTTTGATGTTTTTATTACTAGTACAGCCGTTTCTCATTACAAGACAAGCAACGTTTGTACAAAAGCTGATAAGTTTTTGTAGATTTATATATATATATATATATATATATATATACATATATACTTGAAAATTTCTTTTTAAATATAACTTGAAAAAGACAAACATTTTGGTGAAATATTGTTTAACATTGTCAAACGCTATTTTTTTTAATTTTCGTTTTCTTTTTCTTAAGTCGCGCTTTTCTCTGAATTGTAATAATAATAATAATAATAATAATTTTGCTTGTTCCTTAGCAAGTACGTCAGTACTTACGCAGTAATGGACTGTTCTATTTGGATTGCAAAGAAAGACGGAAAAGACAATACAAAGATGCTGTTTGGTTTCAGTGAGAAAAAGAACAAGGAAACAAAATGGAGGCTATTCACATCTGCTTCAATGAAACGAAAAAAACTTGACACTTTTAAATCTATTCATTTAAATAATAACTGTAAGAGTCAACCTGTAAAAGGCCTGGGGATCATTTGAGGTAGAAGGTTGCGTTAAAGCAGTGGTTCCCTAATAATAATAATAATAATAATGATGACAACATTAAATTTAATCTACAGGGTGTTTCAAAAGTCTATGTCACATTCTAAGAACTCTTCAGGTTGTTTCAAAAGTTTATGTCACATTCTAAGGACTTTTCAGGATATTTCAAAAGTCTGCGTCACATTCTAAGAACACTTCAAGGTGATTCAAAAGTATATGTCACATTCTAAGAACTCTTCAGCGTGTTTCAAAAGTCTCTGTCACATTCTAAGAACTCTTCAGGGAGTTTCAAAAGTCTCTGTCACATTCTAAGAACTCTTATATCATGAACTACAAATGGTAGCATGATTGAATTGGTACCATTTAAAAACTAAAAGTGTCAAGTTTTCTTGTTAATTTAATTTTAATTTAATTAATTAAATTTAATTTTGTTTTTGTCTCTTTACAGTGCTTGTAATGTGACGCAAACTTTTGCAACACCGTGTACTTGTCATCAATATTTATGAGATAAATACCTAAAATAAGCTTTATAGTAAGTAAATGTCCAGAAAAACGAAAATGCCTTTGATACAACTGTATGAACAATAATAATAATCATAATAACAATATGTTAGAATTAGAAATAGTCTCTAAATACGTATATAAAATACGCTTTATAGTGGGGTCTGAAAAATATTCTTGTTACATCCTAATAATAGTATAACGGAGTCATATATTGTTTTTATACTTGTGCAGAAAATAAGCTTTGGAGTAAAGCTCTGTAAAAAACGAAAATAATTTTGATACATCGTAATAATAATAATAATAATAATAATAATAATAATAATATATTGTAATTATTGTAATCATAGACAATCTTTAGATGTGTACACAAAATAAGCTTTGGAGTAAAGGTCTGTAAAAAGCGAAAATACCAAAATATGTAATAATATTAACAATATATTGGAGTCATAGTTTAGTTTGATTTGGTTTGTTTTGTTTTACGGCATATCAACCTCAATGGGTTATTTAATGCCGACAACATTTTTAGGATAGATTCGTATGAATATAATATGTATTCTTTCGTTTAGATTGGTTTGGTTTATTTTGTTTGATGGCATATCAACCTCAATAGGTTATTTAATGCCGACAACATTTTTAGGATAGATTCGTATGAATATAATATGTATTCTTTCGTTTAGATTGGTTTGGTTTATTTTGTTTGATGGCATATCAACCTCAATAGGTTATTTAATGCCGACAAGACTTTTAGGATAGATTCGTTTGAACAGAATATGTATTCTTTGGTTTAGATTGGATTGGTTTGTTTTGTTTTACGGCATATCAACCTCATTGGGTTATTTAATGCCGACAAAATTTTTATTGCAGGTAATATGTTTTTCTTCAAAAATCTATTTCTGTGAATATTTTTCTTGAAGAAATCTATAGCTGCTCATATTTTTTTCAAAAAATGTATTGCTGTTTGTATTGCTGGTATTTTTTAAGTATTGCTGATAATAATCTTTCCTTCAAAGTATTAACACCTATTTTTACACAAGTTTGTTAACTATTTGCCCAAAGCTGAGACCCTAACAGGTGCTACCACCCCGGGTCAGGGTGAACCTGGGAACACCAGCAATTAAAAGGCGGTTCCACGTTCCTCAAAACCTCCTGATCAGAGGCCTTGCTGTTGGACGTAGTTTATCATCTTACCCAGGACGCGGATGTAGTTTATCGTCATACCCAGGACGCGGATGTAGTTTATCGACTCACCCAGGACGCAGATGTAGTTTATCGTTACACCCAGGATGGAGTGGAGTCATAGATAGTCTATACAGCTAAATGTGTATATCAAATAAGGTTTGGTGTAAAGGTCTGTATAAACCGAAAATCATATAAATAAGCCTTAATATATATATATATATATATATATATATATATATATATATATATATATATAAATATTAGTAATATACTGTGGTCATCGACAGTCTAGATGTGTACACGAAATAACCTTTCGAGTAAAGGTCCGTAAAACAAACGAAAATAATTTTGATACACCCTAATATATAAAAATATTGTGTGGTTATAGATCGTCTTTAGATGTATACATGAAATAATCTTTGGAGTAAAGGTCTTTAAAAAACGAAAATAATTTAATATATTGTAATAATATTTAATACTAGCAGTAGAGCCCGGCGTTGCCTGGAGATGTAACAGTAAGAGATAGATCAAGTATCGACCATCATAAAGACTGAAAAATAAAATTGACAAAGATTATTGTTTAAGGTTGACAGACACGCATGTCTTAATCATTTTTTTTTTATTTTTTTTTTACGAATTGGTCAAACCCAAACTCAAACAAAAACATTGTTTTCAATCGTTATAAGTCTACCGATTGAATAGAATTTTATTACAAACAATTGTCTTGTAAATGGAATTTTTAAAGCATTCTGAATGTAAAAATAAAGAAAAAAGTGTGCAAGACAATAAGAAACACTACCTGCCAAAAAAAAGTGAAGTTTTGTTGAAATCGTTTGAAAAATGTTGGAAATCCGATCCCATATATAAACGAACACACACACACACACAAACAACCAGCCTGTGTTTTATAATAAGTATAACTCAATATGAGTTGTCCCCCTTTCATTAATGCCTCTTAATCGTGTTTTCAAATTGATTTCGTGCAAAAACAATTTTGTTATTCCAAGTTTTGGCGCTGTCAGAATCACCGCAAGGTAATTTTACGTAGTTCTGTGAAGTTTTGTTGCAATCGGTTGAAAAATGTAGGAAATCCGATCCAATATATAAACGTACAGACACAGACACACACACACACAGACACACACACACACACACACACACACACATACACACACACACACACACACACACACAACCTGGGTTTTATAATAAGTATAACTCGATATGAGTTGTCCCCCTTTCATTCTGTCGACAGAATCGTGGTTTATCGTATTTTCAAATTGATTTCGTGCAAAAACAATTATGTTTTTCCAATTTCTGGCGCTGACAGAACCACCGCAAGGTAATTTTACGTAGTCCTGTGAAGTTTTGTTGAAATGGGTTGAAAAATGTAGGAAATCCGATCCAATATATAAACGTACAGACACACACACACACACACACAAAATCTGCGTTTTATAAGTAAGATAACATTTTATGTTATAATATAATTATAATAATATAATGACTCCATAGAATGAAAATAATTTTGATACATGAACTATGTATCAAAATTATTTTCATTCTATGGATATGTACCCGAAATATGGCTTAGAGTAACAGGGTTATAAAATACGAAGATACTTCAGATACAACTTCATATTTCAGGAGAAAGAGATTCCTTTGCGCAGTCAAGGCCAGTAAGAAAAAATCCAAGTAAAAAACTAACATTTCAAAATACTGATGAACGGTGACAAAAAAATTCGCCAGTAAAAATTTCTGAATTCTGATCACCTTTTATTTGTGCATTTTCTTTCAGACAGAAACAAAGCATCTTTCACTGTCAAACATTAAATACTCTCATATGGCCGAGTGGTTAGAGCGTTCACTTTCCAGGTTCGAATCTCACTATGGTCAATTTATAAGGAAGGTACCTTCTAGATGTTATTGCCCTGTAGAGATGATCCCAGCGTGCGGCATCTTTGCAAAGTGCCTGAAAACCATACCTTATGAGTATGAATTGGGCGGACGGAACTATCTAGGAGCATGGTTGTATTAGCACGAAATCGGAAGTCATCGTGACCGAGGATCTGAATGTACTGGCTTTGTTCAGACTGTTGATAATGCGCTCTCTCCCATAAAATGTGACTAAAGTCTGCTCATCTTAGTCGCCGTATAAACCACAGGTGGGCTCTGTGTGTGCTGAACAAACAGAAATGTGCCTGAGCAGGCTTCTGCAATAGGGATTGGGTAGTCGCCTTAGAAGACAAGCATTCTCGGATACGAGAGGCCAGCCATTAACAGACGAACAAACGAAAGACGAACAAACGGAGAAACATTCTGAAATCTTAAAGAAATGGAGATTCTGTAGAACGAATATCCGACGATTGTATCCCGTGTATAAGTCGAATTTTAAAGTTCATGCTGCAAGGTTAAAACTGGTAGTCAACCTGTACAAAGGTAATCTCTTCATAAGCAAGGTTTAAATCTGTACCGCATGTGATACAGATAAATGTTAGATTCAAATATCAAAATATACTGTAATTAATAATAAAAAACAGAACACTGTCATCAGCTCATTGATTCTCAACGAAACCGATATGATCTCCACTGGGTGGAGGGGTTGTGAACTCTCAAAAGGTGGAGGGCAGTAAGTGTTCAGATTTATGTGCATAATCTATCTGAACTTATGATGATACCGCGCTGATGGCAAACACAGAAAGAAAACTGTATACAATCCTATCTTTTTCTTTTTATGTGCTATGTCCTTTTAGGACGTAAGCCATTATGGCTCTCCACTTCCCCCTATCGCTTGTAGATCTCAATAAATTTCGTCCCTCTGCCACCTCCCCCAGACCAAATTTACACTTGCTTAAGCCCGCCAGGTATGTCATGCGTTGCTTTCTCTTGTCTCTATTCGACCTGTGAGTATCTGATTCTCCAGGCCCTCTTTTCTCAGTAAGTGTCTCTCAGCTGCCTCTTCCTAATGTTTCTCCTTATTTGCATCATCTCCAAGATCTCATCGTTGCTCACGCGCGCGTACCATGATATCCTCAGCATTTTTCTGTAGAACCACATCTCCATCGGTCTCCTCAAAGATGAAGAAAAGACTCGAGTCTCTTCATCTTTGAGGAGACCGTCCAACATTCGCTGTCGTAAAGAAGGACAGATGTCACGCAACAGCTCAGTATTCTTTTCTTTGTTACCAAAGAAATCCTCCTCTTTCGCAATACTCTGCTTAGTTTTTGGAATGCGTCCTTAGCCATACCAATACGTCTACGGATCTCAGTGTTGCACTTACCGTTCTCTGTCAGGATGATTCCCAGATATTTAAACTTCCGCACCTGTTTGATTTTAGTGTCCCTGACCTGCAAATCGCATTTCGGGCTCATCTTTTTATTGATGACCATGCATTCTGTCTTCTTGTAGTTTATGCTTAGTCCCTTATTCTCACTCTCCGTCGCTACCTGATAAAGAAGGTTTTGTAAATTCTTTTCCGTGTATGCTATCAGTACTGTGTCATCTGCGTATCTTATGTTGTCCTATACAACGTCGGAAAGAAAAGCGCGAAGAAAGGACTAACCATCATATGTATGAAAACAAAATATATGATCATTATTAATAAGGAAAGCCTAAGAGGGATGCTTCGAATTGAAAATCTTAAAATCAGACAAGTAGAAAAATCGAAATATCTTAGAAGTGTTTTGATAGGTGACAGAAATATGTCACGAAAATTCGAAAGTTCATTTAAATAGCAAAAGATTCCTTCCAGAAATCAAAGGAAAATGTAATTTTCCTGTTTCTTAATACTTTGTTTAACTTTTGAAAGCTGAACTGCTATGTAACATCAATCTGCATTATATGGCAGTGGATTCTGAACTATTTCCTCACAGATGTAATAAAGATTTGAAGCAGGATAAATGTAGTTCTACAGAAGGACGCTGAGAATATCATGGGAGCAGTGTAAATATATAACGTTCCTTATTTGGCTTTGCAACAATTAGCCAGTACCATCGCACGTTTCGATTTTCGTTCACGTCGGTGTGAACTAAAAACTAGGAGAGTTAAAAAAGAATAGGTGAAAACAAACTCCAAGCCGAGAATTGAAAATGTGAGCCTTGTTTCTAATAACAACAAGCAAATAAAATGCGTGCAACATCACGATCTAACATGCGCAAATGAAATATTTTCGTGGTTGTCTGTAAGGATTTTTACGAGTGCGTCAATAAAGGCAAACGCGTTAAGGAAACTTTCCTTACGGATAGATTGTAAATATTTATCATCTCATTGGGATGTTTTTTTGGTTTTTTTTTTTTAACTCCCCAACCTGATAGGATGTGGTATTATGGTGTATGGAGGATTGATTGATGGTGGATGAGTTTTTATGGTGAATGAGGAAATTGTAACGAGTGAATGGGTTGTGAATCCGATTAGCTCGGTATAAGATAGTGAAGATCGGCCTCAACCTATTCCCCCTTTTCGGCCTTGTGTCATAATTGTATTAATTTACAATAAATCTCAACTTTCATTACGGATAGAAGCTGCAAAGAGGAACAATCGTTTTATTTATTTCATTACGAGAATTTACAAAGAGAAACGATCAATTATCTTATCTTTATACCCTGCCCGGTGGCAAACGCTGCTGGTAGCGCCAGGGTTAGCGGTCCCGCCATAGCCACCGAAACCGTGATATCACCCCTGGTCGGCGGCTGATGAAGCCAGGGTATCGCACGTGGTAACAAAAAAAAAAAAAAAATATATATATATATATAATAGTTACTTTCATTCTAAGATTCGCTTGCGTGATTAGATACGTAGGTAGGTGACACTTGGGACAACTTTTGGTATATCGTTCTCATAGACAAGTTCTTCCCTCCTATCAACTCTCCGCACATCCACCCCATCCTGATGTGCGACTGGCAATACGAAATGTTGGCATCGAAACTGCCGATCGAAGCTACCCATCGATAGTAAAATCGATGCCAACGCAACCGACGACGTTTGCGGCGGCTGGGCAGTTTTGGGCCGTGTAGGCGCTCGGATGCCCCCACATTAAATCTGACCTTGTGTCACATCAAGTCACCGTGGGGAGACGAATAAATACTTGCTTCCCTGGCACATGTGTTCGTATCTGGCCGGAAGTTGAGTAAACGTTTCTCCCCATTTTACTTTGAAGAAGGCGCCCGAGCGCGGATATTCCAACTCAGCAGCAGCATCTTCTTTCGCACTAAGAGACGTGGGGTCGGTGTAATAACGACGCCAGTCTGACAGTGGTCACGAGGAATAGGACAATGTTTGTGCATGCCCCCATCCCTCATGTAAAATCGACCTTGTTTTAAATCCTGTCTTAGTGGGAATGCCGGATAAATATATTAGGTTGGTGCAAAAATAATGTCGTTTTCTCACATATGTTACTATGTGAGAAAGCGACAATACCTGGCAACGCCGGGAAAGTTGAAATTAATATCAGCTCAAGTCCTATACTCCTAGGCAGTACTTCTCTTTTGGGAGGGAATTTGGGCCGTCCCCAAAAGAGTAACTGTCGAGGGGGGGTTGGGCAATTTTTGTACGGCTTTTCCAAAATTCCATATTAAACTCCGACTTTGTATCACATTCATTTGCGGTGTGGGCTTGCGAATAAATACCAACATGACAATGCCGGAGAGGTTGAAATTAATATAGGCTTAAGCCACAGAGAGCTATCCCTGGGGTAATACCTCTCCTTCGGGAAAGAACTGGATTATTACTCGGCGTCTGAGGCTTCCCCAAAAGTGGAATTGCTAAAGGAACTTGAGCAACTTTTGTACGATTTTCCGGAAATCCTACATTAAATTCCGACCTTGTGTTGCATTCTGTTGAGGCGTGAGACTGCGGATAAATATCCCTACAAGTTCTAAATTAAAAAAAAGGAGTATTATATTCGTTTTCAACTCAGTCTAGACAACATGAGCTGTGTAAAAATATCGTAAATTTGGAGATATTTTTAAATCCTAAAAAATTAGATAATTATTGGTTGATTCGTTTTCTACGCCTTATCAAACCTTTATTTAAAGACAGAAAATATTTTTAAATTGTAATAATATTTTTTAGATAATAATGGCTTTAGTGATATAAATTTTACTAATTAACCCATATATTTTCTCAGTGGATTCATGTCTTTCCCAAGGGTATTTGTGCGTAAGTAAAAATAACGAAGCCAACGGTAATTGAAACTCGGCACTCCGATTAAAAATTCCGAGCCATTATCCATTACACCACCTGCACATCCAAGCCTACAGCACCTAGTATTCCCAAGCGGTCACCCATCTAGATACTGACTAGGCACGACGTTTGCTTTACTTCCGTGATCATACAGAAACCGATGTTGCAAGGTTATATGGCCGTAAGACCCCGGATGTCCGCTTAAAACCCTATACTTAACAATACTTAATGCTTCCAAACAAGTTATTTTTGTTTCATGCAATACAAGGGGAGTGATGAGCCTAAAGACAAAACATAATATATATTTAATATTCTGAATAGGTAAATATGCAGCTATATATAAGAAATGAACAAGACCGTATCACCAAAACACTCTGCTGCTGTCGTAAGATTTTATCAAAATTTTCGAAAATTATTCGATAATAAATAGAATTAATTTAAAAAAAATCTATATAATAAATGCGAATGTCAGTGTGTCACTGTGTCACACTTTTTCAATTAAAGGGACAAAACTCTTTAACTTTCAATAGCTCCTGTTACAGAAATTTTGGATCCCAAGTTTTTATTACTGCGATTGTTTTCGGCGAATTTTGACGTGGTTTTTTGCAACAAATTTTTATGCAAGATAACAATTTTTATAACTTGAAATGAATTTGGGAATAATTGAAATTAAATGTAAAATCCACCAAAAGTCACCCAGGTAATAAAAATCATTTTTTCTACGTAAAGCACATCAATTTATCTTTAAATTAAGTGGTGGCAGGAGAATTATCGTTGACCTTTTAAAAGGTAAGCTTAAATATTAATGCAGTGCATAAATGCAGCGATCAATTTTGAGTTCTTCTGTAGTCTATTGTTGCCTCTTGCATACGGCAGCAGTATGCGCCGCAAAAGGAAATCTACGCCAACAGAGAACCAGATTGCAATCAAAAGAGCCAAGGCTGCAGTGAGGATGAAGAAAGTCCCGTTCAAATGAGAACCCAGATCAATCGGCAGCTAGGAGAGCTTCCAATGCTGAGAATATGCAGAGACTTAGATACTCTCAAGCGCCTGAACAAGCCGAAGGCCCCATCAAGAGCCCTCTGCAGGAGCTAGTTTAAATGCAGTCCGATTAGGCAACTTTTAAGATAGTTGTAAAAATACTTTAAGGTCTGTCATTGAATTAAAATATACATACGTACACACAATGTACACATAATCTGAATGAAATTGAAATCTATATCTGAGGGTAATTTTTTCTGTCTAGGTAACAGATGTCTGGCCCTTTGAAGTCATTTTTATGATTCTTGTATTTAAATTGAATATTTTTTTCAATGGGCCAAAAATTTAGGTTAAAAATTTGCAAATCAGTGAAATCGTGATCAGCACTCTTTATCAAATGACGTTTAAGCGTTCCGTGTGTGAGTGATGACAATGCCCGTAAAGATCCACGCCGTTTGGCCCTCAGCCAATGTAATATGCTTCACCCCGACACAACAACAAAAAAAGGTAAGGAAAACGAAGATCACATGGTTCAGTACATATCGATTGCATTTAATTAACAACTACTGCAGTAATCTGGCCAGATTTGATTTTATATAAAACCCATAGCGCCACGAAAATGTAGAGGCGGCTGTATTTCTTGCTCTCAAAAGAACTTGTTTCGACACTTATTAATTAAAAATAAATAAATAAATAAACATTAATTCTATTTTATACTATTCGATTTGCAACCCAACAAAGAGTGATTAAAATATTTTTTCAATTATAGAAATCCATTCAAAGAATCGACTCGGTTGAGTCATTTAATATTAATGCCTGAGGTTTCTTTTATTCGCGGTTTCTCGTTTTGTGTTTTTAATTAACCGCGGCCAAAACCAGAAATAATGGTCATTAAGAGCAGGGGTAGCGACATTAAAAACTCTAACATACGAAAAAAGAAACCGTAAGGTTTTCTTCTAGATATAAAGATGAAAGTCCGCAATTTAATTTGGAAAGATAATAAAAATCTTACAATAATGAACAATCTGTCCGTCACATGGCTTTTTTTTATCATTATTAGTGTATCCGTCCCGTCAAAAATGATTACCGTATATTTTCGCGTATAAGGCGACCTTTAGATAAGACGAGGTAAAAAATACAGCAAATTTTCATGAATTTATCCTATACTTGTCATATAACACGACTGCTTATTGACTAAAAAGATGATGTTATTGGAAATGTTGTTACTTACTGTATCCTTAGAAAATTCAAAATAAATGAAATAACAAAACCGATTCTATCTCATGTTTATCCGACTCACGTCCCTTAAAAAGAAAACCATTGTTTTGTTTAAATTTCATCACGTGATCTTTTGCGAATACTGGTTCTTCTTCTTCCTCTTCTTTTCTTATATCTAAACAGATACAAACAGCCTGGTGTACTAATGGCCATTTACTTATACTTCATCGACAATCACAAAATACTGCTAATAGCAGTACGATAATGTGCGATAATAATTATCATAAATGTTATTACTGCTTTAATTAACGCTACCTTGACGATTATTGAAAGTTTAGCGAAAGATAGAGATTGCCGTGAACGCATTAATTTAAACATGTTTATATTTTTTCAGCTGAGATTGCACGGATACAAGTTGATTATATTGATATGGAATTATTATTCGAATAAGCAATTTATTATGAAGTTATACTAGTAATATAAAAGGTAGAAATGGCTTTATTACTTTTATCATCAGTTTAATGTGAATCTTTTTATATACATCATTGGTTATCGTACCGAGGCCGAGGTTAGACTAGCGACAAACATCACTCAATATTTAAGGTTTCTTCTTTAGAATTGTAGTATAAGACGGACTCCAATGTTTATAGGTGATTTTGGGGATTTAAAGTCGATTTATACGGTAAAGGATTCATTGATTACTCTTGGTATTATTTAAATCACTTTTTGCGCAAATGTTAAAGCGTAAAATGGAAATATATCTCGGAAGAAAAAGATGAGTAGCACAAAATCTATTTCAAGACAAGTTGAAGGAAGCCGATCACTTAAAAGACAAGGTATCTGTGTGCCCCATATGAAAGACTTGGACAAATAAGACTGCAATCTAAAAAATGAAAAGTAAAGGAACTGATTAATTAAACGGTTCATTTGACTCGGGATATCAGTCAGTTATGTGCCATGCGTGACACAAACGTAGGCGATCATGTATCTTTCGATAGATGACTGACGAGGTATGTTTTTCCCGCAGTAAGTTGCAATTTCTTTTTGCAGTAGACCAGTTGCCATTCAAGGCTATAGAACCCGGTCTGTCTTGTTATTTACTCATAGTTGGATGGAGAAGAAGAGGATTCATATCTTTCCTAAGGGTATGAGAACGTAAGTGAATGTAATAGATTCGACTGAAATTCGAACTCGGCTCTTCGATTCATCAATCCGAGCCGCTATTCATTATTTTATCTAAGTGCAACTTTAAAAATTATAATAAACTAGTGTACCCCTACCATCAAAAATGATAGTATTTGTTAGAAAGGTTTAATAGCGAGATGCAATGAAATAAAAGTCTTCAAACAATGAATTGAGATTCAATAAAACTGTAATAAAGAATACACAACGAAAATAGAGAGAAATGAGTCATTTAATTAATCCCTTTATATTTTTTCGATGTTCAATTGTACCTATGAGTCATTGATTACTTCTGGACTCATATAAATGGCCTTATGCTCAATATCTTTTCATGTTAAACATTTTGTTTTTGTGTATCCAATATAGCAGTAAAGCTAGACTTAGTTGACAGATGCTATTTAAGACGCATGCCGCGGAAACATTTTATAGGTCAGTCAGTTATGTGCCATGCGTGATACACGCTTAGGCGATCATATATCTTTCGATACATGACTGACGAGATATATTTTTCCCGTAGTAGATTGCCATTTCTTTCTGCGGTAGACCAGTTGCCATTCAATGCTATAGAACCCGGTCTGTCCTTCTATTTACCCATAGCTGGCGGGAGAAGAGGATTCATACATTTCCCAAGCAAGTAAGTGAATGTAATAGATTCAACTGGAATTCGAACTCGGTTCTCCGATTCCTCAATCCGAACCGCTATCCATTACTCCACCGTAGTGTGTAGTGTAGTGTAGTGTAGTGTAGTGTAGTGTAGTGTAGTGTAGTGTGTGTGTGTGTGTGAGAGAGAGAGAGAGAGAGAGAGAGAGAGAGAGAGAGAGAGAGAGAGAGAGAGAGAGAGAGAGAGAGAGAGAGGGGGGGGGTTCTTATCCTCACTATCATTCCCGGTCATCCCAACCTTTTGGAACATATATAATGTACATATAAGATAATGATATATATTTTTATATACCCAGAACAATATTGGCGGGAAATGGGTGACAAAGTTGAAAAAGTCCTAAAAGACGAAACGCTTCACAAGAAAACTTTTTCCACTATATCATACATTTCCTCAAATAATGTAAACATTATATACATTACGTGTTTTAGAAGATCCTAAAAAATTAAGGGTTTTAGACATATAAAACGTTAGGTAAACAAAACAAAAACTTTAGAAAGCAAATCAAATTGCGAAATAAATAAAGAAGAAAGTAAGATAAAAATATAAATCGGGATTTAAGCCTAAATTACTCGGAGATTGGAATGTCATCATAAAATAATTTATACTATCTTTTTAACAGTACTAACACCTAAACTTTATTCTTTTCTATAAGTATTTAGTTATTTGTTTTTGTACAACTAAGCTGAAGATCTGTCTATATTTCTGAGATGAGGCATTGTAACTATTTACACTATTTAAATTTTTTGACTATTGTCGCCATCTTTATTGTCATATTTACGACGTTCCGACATAAGGGAAATCAAGACAAAATGTCTTATTACGATATTACAATAGCCAATAATATATTATGTGTTTAGTAATATTACGTATATGAAATTAAATAAAAAGTCAAAACTGCATTAGCTTATCTCACCTGTTCTCGCGGAACACATGCAGACCTTTTGCGGAACCTTAGGGTTCCGAGGAACCCCGGTTGAGAAACGCTTCTGTAGATAAAAGCGTTTGGTTGAAATAATCCATTGAGTTGATCCAAAGAGTTGTGAGTTCAGTAACTGGCCACAGCAGCGGCAGACAAAAACTTGGAGCGATAGGTTACTAATTATTTACATTATTTACATTGTTCAGACAGTTGTCCTCATCTTTATTGTCATATTCACTACGTTTCGGCCGTTGTACGCACCGGCTTTCTTCAGGTGATTGAAATTTTGAACTGAACCCTTATTTCGTCTATCGGGGTAGATTGTTCTAGTTCCACGTGCTATGCCCCTTTTGGCTGTCTCAGTTATCTCCCTTTAACTCAACACTCCGAGTTTTGTTCACCACTACGGTAGAAATGTACTGAACTCGCAACTGTTTGGGTCAAGTTACTGGATCCAACCAACGCTTTTATCCACCAAGCCATATGTTGTGAGTTCAATACCTGGCTACTGCGATGGTGAACAAAAGCTCACGGAGATAACTGAGACATCTGGAAGAGGCATGGTACGTGGAAATAGAACAATCTATCCCGTTGGACGAAATAAAGGGTTCAGTTCGAAGTTCCAACCAACGTCGTGAATATGGCAATAAAGATGAGAACAACAGTCGAGCAATGTAATCAATGTAAATAATTACAATGCCTCATCTTAGAAATATAGACAGATAGGCGTTACTAAAGGGAAATAACTGAAACTGGGTTATCCAGAAAAGGCATGGCACGTGGAACGAGAACAATTTACCCAAGTGGACTAAATAAAGAGTTCGCTTAGAAATTCCAGCGTACAGCCCCTGAAGAAGGTTATAGCGTACAACGGCCGAAACGTCGTGAATATGATAATAAAGATGAGGACAACAGTCCGAACAATGTCAACAGTGTGAATAAACTTAATATCGACTGTCTTATTTTTATTTTCTGTTGTAACCTAAGGAAGGTTACTGAATAGAATAATCACACGAAGGCTGGTAATGAACGATAAAACTTAGGACAAGAACAACATATATAAGATTCGTCAGGGGCGTGTAGAAGTAGTAGTAAACTGCTAGAAGTGAGTCAAGTGAATTCCACAAGGTATCTCTAACTGCAGAATATCTACCAACCGACCCACGCAGTCAGATGTAGCACAAGGCCAAATTTAATGTGGGTATCCGAGCCCGTAAGCTCGGCCAAAAAATTCCCCGTAGACACCGTATAAAACGGGGTCGGGTAGCTGTTTCCCGAGACGAGACTTTGCCTTTGACATAGCCTCATCTGGGGATCCTCTCTGCCCTGAGAGTTTGACCAGCACGGCTAGAGAGTATTCTCCAACTGCAGGATATCTACCAACCACCCCACGTGGTTAGATGTGGCACAAGGCCGAGTTTATTGTGGGGTACCCGAGCCCGTAGGCGGGTCCAAAAATTCCCCGTAGACGGGATCGGGTAACTGTTTCCCGAGACGAAGCTATTTCGATATATATATATATATATATATATATATATATATATATATATATATATATATATTGAACAATAAAAAATATTAAAATCTTCAGACACACTGCGTTGTATATTAATATTCTTTCGTTTTTATTATTATTTCATTTAGATTCCTCGACTAGTTTCGGCCAATATGGCCATCATCAGGAGAAAAAAAATTCTGCTTTTTTGCTGCTGGCAGTGAACTACTGAAATGAATGTTTTGAAGGAGAAAATGAACTTTGGTCTGTAGTTTTCATTTGTTTTTTTTATTTTTTTTAACAAATTTCGGTCAGCCCTGTGTTGGTCAAACATTCTCTTTATATATATATACAGCTAGAGAAGAATCTCCAACTGCATATATATATATATATATATATATATATATATTATCGGCTGGGATAATAGTGTTTAACCCTTTGTGCCCTGACCGCCGCTTTACAGGTGGTAGATAAAAATGACGTAATGCCCAGCCACCGGTTGAACGGTGGATAAGCACTTGTAACTATTTTTATATCTACGGTGAAACCTTACATACCAATTATTTGTGAATTTTGACTCAGGTGCTTAAGTAGAAGGTTTAAAATTGTTCAGAAACGCAGAGCTCAAAGGGTTAAAGCCACCAAGCCTTACAAATACTGAGATCTCTCTCTCTCTCTCTTTTTCTCTCTTTCTCTCTCTCTCTCTCTCTCTCTCTCTATCTATCTATCTATCTATCTATATATATATATATATATATATATATATATATTCCAAAACTTACTTTCTTATATATATATATATATATATATATATTCCAAAACTTACTTTCTTATATATATATATATATATATATATATATATATATATATATATATATATATTCCAAAACTTACTTTCTGATATATATATATATATATATATATATATATATATATATATATATAAGAAAGTAAGTTTTGGAATATATATATATATATATATATATATATATATATATATATATATATATATATATATTAAAAAGAGAGAAACCGCAAACGTTTTTGGTTATAATGTGGATTTGTTTTAGTTTATATATTATATTTTATTCTTCATATTTCTGTTTCACGTGTTTAAGACATCTTTCATCAACACATCTATCATCACCACCTCTCATACCAAACATAATGGTTTTATTAACACTTAGGCAGAAATTCACTTTTGTCAACAGTCCAAAAAGGAGTTCAAGGCTCAATAACACATACAGGCAACGAACAATTAGACATTAAAAGAACATAGGGAAAATTAATTCCTTTTAAAAATGGATTCATTTTATTTGCCTTAAGAAGGCCACGGACCGGAAACCCGTGTAGCAGAAATATGAAGAATAAAATATAATATATACACTAAAACAAATACACATTATAACCAAAAACGTTTGCGGTTTCTCTCTTTTTAAAACACATTTTTCTCTCGTTGGAACAACTTTAAACTTTTCCCTATATATATATATATATATATATATATATATATATATATATATATATATATATATATTGAGAGAGAGAGAAAGAAAGAGAGAGAGAGAGAGAACAATAATAATCGTTCATAATTAAAATAAAATAGATAGTTTATCTTTGTTCGATCTGTACTCCGAATTTTGTTGACGTTTCATCCACTCCTCAGTAGATTTTATCATGAAATAATATAAAATCTGGTGAATAGTGGATTGTTACTTCCATGAAACTCAGAGTATGTATTGAAAAAAAAATCTAACTGGACTACTATATTTTTGATATGATACTCCGAGAATATATTGAAAGAAACTAACTGAACTACTATATTTTTGATATATCGGCCTCTAAATTCCTCACAGAATTGGAAGGAAATTAAAAAAAAAAAAAAGAAGAAATATGATCGTCCCGCTTATATCTGGTTCATAGCTTTTAAAAAGTGTTGAATTGTACATTGAAATAAAAGCCAGAAGTGTACGACTCTTATTAGTTGATTGTGATGTTTCAGAACGGTAGACAGAGGAGATCCCGACCAACAGTAACCGAAAAAAAAAGCTAGGATAATCGAAAAACAGCATATGTAGGGCAAAATGAACGTAGAGCAGGTGTATATAGAGCGGAAATACATTTGATACACGCTGGTATTTATTTATGTTTTTGGCAATTCATAATCAACTCTATATTTGGATGTTTATTTGACCTACAATAAGAAAGTTGAAACACGTATCTATGACCAATCAAGTTGATCGATATTGATTTAGGTTAAAATAACGAACAAGAAGCAGGAAAACGAGTGTGTGTATGTGTGGGGGGATTAATCATCTTCACTTTGCACCGGTTTCAACTTGCTTCAGTTATTTTTTCTTTTGTTTTTTTTTTAATTTCTTTTTTATCTGTTTTCATTTCTTTTCTTTTTTTTTTGTTTCTCTTTTTTTCTGGCCTCACTTTTTTCTTTTCTTTTCTTAATTTCTTTTTGTTTCTCTTTTTTTCTGGACTCACTTTTTTCATTTCTTTTCTTTTTTTTTTGTTTCTCTTTTTTTCTGGCCTCACTTTTTTCTTTTCTTTTCTTTTTTTTTTGTTTCTCTTTTTTTCTGGCCTCACTTTTTTCTTTTCTTTTCTTAATTTCTTTTTGTTTCGTTTTTTCTTTTTCTTTTCTAATTTCGTTTTGGCTCTCTTTTTTTTCTTTTCTTTTTTCATTTAGGTTAAATATCTCTCTTTTTCTTTTTTAATTTTTTACTTTCTCTTTTTCATTTATTTTTCTTTTTTTTTTCTCTTTTTCTCTCTTTTCCATTTCTTTTTAATTTCCTGTTCTTTCTTTCTGTTTCCTTTTCTTTTTTAGTTCCTTCCTTCTCCCTTTTTCTTCTCTCTTTTTCTCTTTACATTTTCCTTTCCATTTCTTTCCTTTTTCCTTCACTTTTTATTGCATTTACTTTCTCCATCTCTACTTTTCTTTTTTTATTTTCCTTTCATTCTCCCTTTTCCTTTTCTTTTTTCATTTCCTTTTCTTTCCGTCTTGTTCCCTTTTATTTTATCCTCTCGTCATCCGTTAGATTTTTATTTCCTTTTCTTTCTTTTTTCTTTTTTTCTTTCTTTGATGACAGCTCATCGTTTGTATAAAAATCATTTCAATCACCTTACTAATCCAAACCAATAGCACTCACTGCCTCTCATCCGTCCCTACCGCTCCTCCTACTGCCGATCCCACAACTGTCACTCTCCCTAATACAGCCCGCGTATATTCCTGATGAGAGCTTCAGTTCAATAGCTTTCCTGACCGGTTCCTTAAGAGCATTCCACTCTGGGGGTTATATCCTCTGTTTATCTCCACGTCGACCCACCTACTCTTCTTAGTTCTACCAATCTTATTTTCAGGGATCGTACTTTTTTTTTTTTTATTTATTTTTCAATCAGAAAATAGGTCATCGGATTTTTTTTGACATACTCTCGCCACAAACATTTGTTTTGGTGATCATTTAGGTGATACCAAGGCATAAATTCGTCAATATTATTTTTTATTTATTGATCGATTTATAATAACTAAATTTAGTATAGTCTGGTTCAAGGCCACAGGTGAAGAGCTCTTACTGGATGCAACAAATGTATAAGAATATGCTTACTAACCAGGTGGAGTAATGGATAGCGGATCGGATTGAGGAATCTGAGAGCCGAGTTCGAATTCCAGTCGAATCCATTACGTGCTAATGGGAAAGGTATGAATTCTCTTCTTCACCCCTCTCCCCCAGCTATGGATAGATCAGCTTCCGCAGAAAGAAATGGCAACATACTGCGGGAAAAATCCACCTTGTCAGTCTTGTATCGAAATATACATGATCGCCTAAGCGCATATCATGCATGGCATATAATTGAACCACGGAAAAAACTATGTTAATCTGAATTCAAAACCGTGAAACGAGAAACCACCCAACAATATTTCATGGTAATTCACATCTGATACAATAATGAGAAGGAATCTATAGGTATTCTGTGTCACGTATGGGCAACCTTTTTCAAACTGTGGGCCGTAAGAGGTATAGTACATCATAAAGCGGCCCGCAATACTAAAAGAATTAAGGTACCTATATACCCGCGTATCGTGCGTCCCCCAAATCTTCATTTATAAAATTGATTTTATCATGTATCTCGTGTATCATACGAGTTCCTTTTTTGACAGACCAAATTACAATAGAGTAACCTCTTTTCCTCTATCTCTTTATCCCAACTTCTAGTTAAATAAGTTAAAAAAGTAAAAGAGAAAGATAAAAGTATCGTTAGTAACGCTATACTCGTTGCGTAAACGCGTACAGCCATAAACACCCGAACGAGAAACAGCTAAACATCTTATAAACGTAAACAATAGAAAAGATGCAATGTTTGTATTTTATAATACGATACTAATATGTGAATATTACATGCATTATTATTGGATATAGTTAAGTAAAGCATCAGTTTTATCAAAATCATGTTTCCTTTAAATACAGCTGTACTTTTTGACTATAGTAAATGGATAGTTTTTTCAACGGTGTAGTCAGGGACAGCAGTACATACGCTAATTTGACATCTCGTGTATGATGCGACCCTCTTAAAATTAGCTTCAAAATTAGGAATTAAAAAGTCGCATGATACGCTTGTATATACGGTATTTTTTTTTTTTATTAAATATACTGCAGCCATTTCCCCAACAAAAACATTTGCCTTAGAAATGGGTCAGAAGTTACCTTTTTTTTTCGTTGGGAAAAAAATTCCTTGTATAATTAAAAAAATTGAACTCTTGGTATAATATTTTTACTGATGACAGCGTGATTAACACATTTTGTTGCTTGTGATTTATTTCTAATTTATTTATTTGGGCATACAAAGATACAGGGTATCCCGAAAAGACTGACATAATTTAAAATGTGAGTATATGTGTAACTACATGTCCCAGGCAAACGAAATTAAATAGACTTTATGTTGAACAATAAAATGTTGTATGCATTAATCTCAACTCTTCTTATTCACAACTGCATTGTTTCTTTCCAAGTACAAGGGTGGGCTGAACAGTTCGTTGGCTGACTATGGCAGACTATGAGAGCTGTGAAATTTTGCATGCATTCATTTCAACTCTTCTTATTAATATTAGGTTGGTGCAAAAATAACGACGTAATAATGTCGTTTTTTGACGTTGAAAAATACGTCAAAAAACGACATTACTACGTCATTATTTTTGCACCAACCTAATAACTGCATTGTTTCTTTCCAGGTACGTGCGTGGGCTGAAAAGTTCATAGGCTGACTATGAAGGAGTGATGCTAGAGCTGTGAAATCTTGCATGCGTTCATTTCATCTGCATTGTTTCTTTCCAGTTAAGAGGGTTGGCTGAAATGTTTATAGGCTGACTATGAAGGAATGATGCTAGAGCTGTGAAATCTTGCATGCATTCATTTCATCTCTTATTAATAACTGCATTGTTTCTTTCCAGTTAAGAGGGTTGGCTGAAATGTTTATAGGCTGACTATGAAGGAGTAATGCTACAGCTGTAAAATCTTGCATGCATTAATTTCAATACTTTTTATTAATAACTGCATTGTTTGCTTCCAGCTATACCGACATCTGACCGTCAAAGAAGACTGTTTATCGTTTTGCTTGAAAAAGCACACCTCACTTAAAAATACAACCTTGCTGGACTGGGACGCTCTTCGAAGCCGAGTAGTAAAGCACGTTGGATCAAGCGTTTGCTCTCCATGTAAAGGACGATGCAGTTTCGATTTCTGCGAAAATCAAAGATACTTGAACAAAAATAACAAGATATGAATTTCGAGCACAATACTCAACACTTTAAGCCAAAATTAATTAAATAATTCTTTTATTTATTTCTCGAATTTTCTTTATTTTCTCGATTTCTCGAATACACAGGCCGATAAATGTAATACACATCGTTTAAAAAATGAAAATGGGACGTCTATTTCAAGTACGAGTGACTGCTATAATAGTAATATATATGTATATATACGTCTTTCGCATGGTAAAAACGTTAAAATTTCCCTTGTGCGACGATAGCTTGGGGTAGAATATATGACTGATGCCAAATCGATCGGGTTTCGATCCCGGCTTAAGCAATTACATGTCTAGCTATGATACAGCAAACAGTCTGTCTGTTAATGACAATATATATATATATATATATGAGTTGAAGATCAAATGTAGATCAGGTATGGATAGGAATCCGTCAAGATGATAAAATGAAATAAAGAACAATGTAAAAAACGAACCTCAGTCTAACATGTTTCAACTTTATTAAGGCTTCATCAGAGATCGTAGAATAGAAATGAAAAAAATTCTGCAATGTTATGATTTTTGGTTAGTTCTCATTGGTCAGACACGCGTCACGTGTATAAATGTAATAGATAATATATATGTGTGAGGAACATTCAGGATGTTAATGTGTGTGATAGTGTAAGAGTGTGTAAGTAAAGAAACGCTTGTGTATGTAGCTGTATGTAGGACGGTGACGTTAATTCATGTGTGTATGTGAAGGACGTCTACAGATGTCACCCTCGTATTATGTCGGTGAAATGTAGCGATATCTTGTAAAATCATTTTGTATTTGGTTGGATTTTTATATTCTCGTGTATGTGTATGTGTATGTGGGGAAAGTCATATATATATATATATATATATATATATATATATATATATATATATATATATATGACTTTAACTGAAACACTGTAATGGTAGCCGACGCGTTTCGTGGACTTCAATATGAACTTTTTCAAGGCAAAAAACGAAATGAAGTAAACAAAGTAACTATTAATAACAAAACAAAACAAATTCTTCCAGTTGCTAAGAACATTTTGTTTTGTTATTGTTAGTTACTTTGTTTAATAAATTCTTTTCGTTTTTTGCCTTGAAATAGTCCATATTGAACGAAACGCGTCGGCTACCATTACAGTTTTCCTATTATCTTTTATATATTTATTTATAAATATTGTCTTTTTCTACAGGTTAACTCTGAGAAATTTTTCATATATATATATATATATATATATATATATATATATATATATATATATATATATTTCATAGAATAAAAATCCAAAATTACCCCATTCGAATAGCTATTTAGAGCACCTGATATTCCCAAGTGTCACTCACCTAGATACTGGCGAGTCGAGTTTCAACGTTGTTTAACTTCGACGATCGGACGATAATAGATGTTTGAATGTGATATGGCCGTAATCCAATTATGTAAATATATAGAATAAATAACGCTTGACACTAGACTTGAAGAAATTAATGTTGATTGATTCGATTTTTACGTCTTATTAACCCTTTGCAGGTTATTTAAAGCCATAAACAAATTCAAATTGTAAGGGTTTTTTTGATAGATGATAATGGTTTAGTGATACAAATCTTACTATTTAACCCATAGCTTAGGGGCGAAGGGATAGATTCATGCCTTTCTTAAATGTATTTGCAAGGCAATGAGAATGAGTCGACCTTGTGTGTGTAGCATGGCGGTTCTAGCTGTGAAGATCTGAACTGGTGAAACGTAAAGAACAGAGCTCGTCTGAACACTTTCAATGAAAATAGCCATAGAGTCGTGAGAGGCTCGCAACGTTTCGTCTGTGCGAAAGGCTTTGTATTTTGGAAAATAAATTCATCACCCGCAAGAGGTAAATAATTTTTAACTGAGGAAAGTGAAGGTTGGAAAGATTCGGTGTTTATTCCTTGATTTCCTTGGGGAACTCAAACAAAAAATATATAATCTCTTTTCCTATTAAAATGGTGCATGTCGGGAACTTTAATTTTGATAATATTAAATATCGTAAAGCCATTAAAAAGCAGAATTTTAAAATACTCAAGACCTATTTCAGTAAGTGGAACCAACATCAAAATATAGAGCAAGAGGCTCAGACGGGGAGAAAGTGACGGAAGGAAGATAAATTACTTTTTTAGATGAAGATGACATGACAAAGAAAATTGCTGTCTATAAAACTGACCATCCCGAGAAATGGCAAACAGAGGGAACGAAGTAGGCCTCGTAGAACGGGCATAGAAGACGGCCGCTGAAATGTGCAACCCACCCCTTACTTACTCCTCATCTCTACTTCGCTTGCTTATAGCAGTAAGAATAAAATTTGGTTTACTCCGAGAAATTGTTTTGTTCTTCACTGTTCTTCACAATCTGGCCGAAGGGTAATTTTGAAGCAGCAAGCGTTTGACTGAAAGTTACTGCATCCTGTCAACGAACCTGGTGTCTGGTCTGAGCTGCAATGCAACGTAACCCTCTACCTTGAGTGGCTTTTGAGACTTGTATTAGAGTCAGTATTGGGTTTTCAAATAAATTCGTTCTTGTTTTAGCCCATTGTTATTTGAATCAACATACAAAATATTTTTACCATAGTGTTTTATGGATTTTTGTAGCTACATTCTTCCTCAAAACTTTTGTTTACTGTTTTATTATTGACTACTTTGTTAAAATTGTTGATCAGTAATAGGATTAAAATGAATTTTATCTGACAACTCGATAAAAATAAAAAATCATATGTTGTGAGTTCAATCTTCGCTGAGCGCCTCGTATTGTGACCAACTATGCTGAAGCTCAAACAAGTCCAATCGAATTTGGGTCGCCTGTTGTGCATCGATGTTTGTCAAATCAATTTCACGGGTGATTACTTTTGCAATGAGTTCGATCTTCGATGCTTGTCCTATTTTTGTGACCTTGTAACAGTAGGATAAGCTTCTTTTTTTTTTAGCTACCGACGAATGCAAAAAGGACTTTCTATAAATCACTCCGATCAAATATCTTCTGAACGAGTCCTTTACTTAAATCTTCTAATAGCTTTTATTTTATTAAACGTCCATTTTTATGAATTACTTTCTCGACAATGTGAATCTTTTGTTAATCTCATTATTGTTGCAAAGCTGGTTTCTGAGCTGCATCCTAGAATTCTATCGGGCATCCCTCCGCATACGCAAACACACATACCTATGCACAAAGTCACTACAACAATGACTATATAACAATTACTACTATTAATACTACTGCTACCGTGGTTATGACTTGTACGAGTCGAACCAACAACAGAGTCCTAATTTCATCTTGAATAGATCAGCTATTTTCTTCACAAAGAAAGATCTCAATTTCCGAATGGGCGTCATTAATTTTGTACTAGAGGAAGATAACTATGTTTTTCAACCGATTGAATCTTTTTTCATCAACGTCTTCTTTTCTCTTCCCATCTCTCTCTCTCCCTCTCTCTCCCTCTCTCTTTCTCTCTCTTCATTCCTTCCTCCCCCACCAAGACCACACTTTCTTTTAACATTAGAATTTGATCAATAACCATTGTTGCTTGAACAGGAAACATCTTTTTTCTTTCTCTCCTTTTTTCTTTGGATTTCCCTATCGTTTCTTTCTTTCTTTCTTTCTCATGTTTTCTTTTCTTTTTTCCTTAAATCTTTTCCTATTCGTTTTTTTTTACATTGGATTTTTCCATTGTTTTCTTACCTTTCATTTTATTTTAATTTTAATTGTGCCATTCATTTTTCTTTGGATTTTTCTTGTTTTTTCTTTGGATTTTCAGTCATTTCCTTTCTTTCATGCTTGCGTAGTTACATAGGATTCTACTATAGTTTTTTCTTTTATTAAAGATATTTCTATTCTTTCTTTCTTTCTTTCTTATGATTTTTACCATTCTAGTCTTTTCTTTGCAGTTTATTTTTTTTATTAGATTTGTCATTTCTTAGGATTTCTATCTTTTTTTCTTTCTTACGATTTTTTGATTCTCTTATTTTTTTCATTCTTTCTCGTTTTTTTTTTTTTTAGATTTTTCATATACTTTCCTAGGTTTTCCGCAGTTTTCTTTCTTTCTTTCTTTCTTTCGTTCTTTCTTTCGTTCTTTCTTTCTTTGTCATGTCCTATTGTTTTTTAGTTTTTTTTTTCATTCATTCCTTCTTTCTAGGATTTTTTTTATACTTTTCTTTTCTTTCCGGCATTTTTTTTAGTTCTTTTCATATTCCTTCTTTTTAGAAATTTCCGTCAATTTCTTTTTTTTTATTTCTTTCTTTCGTTTTTAGGATTTTTTCATTCTTTTCTTATCGATCTTTTTTAATTTTTTGATATTCTTTCTTAAGATTTCCGACATTTTCTTCCACTCTTTCTTGCTTGCTTATCATTTTGCTTTTTCGAAAGATTTTTTCTTCTTTCTTTCTGTTTTTTTTTTCTTAGGATTTTCCATTCTTTTCTTTTCGGCCTTTTTTTTATCTTTATTTTTCATATTCTTTTTTTTAAGAACTTTCCGTTGTTTTCTTTCTTTCACTCTTTCTTTCTATTTTCCCACCTTTTCTTTGTCTTTTTCTTTTTTTCTTTATTAGGATTTTTTATTTCATTTTTCTTCTTTTTCTCTTTCCTTGAACTGTTCATATTTTTTTCCACTCATCCATACAAAGAACAAGCTACATTTAATTTAATTTTGTTTCATTTTTTACTATTTTTTTCATTTTCTTTTCTTTTTCTTTGAAAAGCGACTGTCGGTCAGTGAGGCAGAGACTGCTTAGCAGCACTCACCTGCTGACCCATTGACCTATCTGTGAACAGCTTCAAGGTGGATTGACGACGATCGAATCGATCTTAACAACGCGAACAACAGCAGCAGTATCATACCAAGCAGTTCAAAGTAGCAGTACAACCAACAAGCAAAATTCCGTAGCCTACCTTGTGGCTGAGAGATTTGCGTCTTCCATACCAACGTCAGCAGTCGGAGTTCGAGCCCAAATACAAAGATTTCGACACGTTTCTTTAGTTGGAAGATATACTAGTATTTGTCTTTGAGCCCTACAAGACAAATACAAATAATCCCAAGTTTCTTTGTCTCCCTTCAAAAAATTTCTTTTTTTTTTTGTAAGTCAGTACAATAATTTTAATTACGTACCTCCAAACAAACGTGATACAAGTGAATGGATTTTTAAAAATGAAAAATCTTTATTGAAGCTTTTATTTTGGTTTTAATTTCAAGCTAATAGATTCAATTTAATATTTCCAATAAGAAAAATACTTTGCTGTATTTCAAAACTAATTTAAATTGACTTGAAGGAGTTTTTTTTTTAAATCGCAAAATATCGCTGATCTTAGCCATCTGCCAGTACAATGCAATTCTATTTATTAAAAACATCTTTCAAAAATAAAATATACTGTTCCGAAACTTTATATGGGGAATATTATCTGATTTAAAGTCTAATTATTCTGATTTGAA
The DNA here is from genome assembly GCA_963932145.1 of Acanthosepion lycidas. NCBI lineage: Eukaryota > Metazoa > Mollusca > Cephalopoda > Sepiida > Sepiidae > Acanthosepion > Acanthosepion lycidas. The sequence continues at coordinate 22,774,135 of OZ010594.1, forward strand.
ACAAATATTACTTTTAGTTTAAAATATCGCAGAATTTTTTTAACACAGAGGTTAGTGTTTTGATCAGGTATTGACAGATTGACAAACAGAAGTTTATATAAATTTTCTACAGGGGACATATCTATAAAAATTACTAGAGGAATATCACATGAGTATCTTTTTTATATAATCTTTAACTACCTAGTAATCTTAAAAATTTATGAAAATATTCTCCGTAATCTAATGTTTTATTGAATTTTAGTTATTTTGGCTTTAAATTTACTATAGTTACCGCGCTTATTTTCTGATATTGTCGTGTATGGACATACGTATTTACAAAAGTCGGTACGTTTATACACATACACACAAACACAAAATTCAAAATTCTTTTTAAAATATTGGGAATCGCTTAATTGTAGTAAGTTTTTCCATTCATGATTAGTAAATATAGTTTTTACTTAATAACAATATCATCTAACCGATACAAATTAATGCAGAATTTTAAAAATTTAAATTAAAAAAAAAAAATGAAAACAATTCTTGTGAAACTTCATTATTCATCGAAAATTTTATTTTTCTTAACAAAATATTATCCATAATACAAGGTGAATCAAAATTATGTTAAGACTAACGAGCTACTTTTGTTTATATTCTTTTATTGTATTTTTCATGTATACGGACAAGTGTCTGCTTTTCTGGGCTTCTTCATGTGCCGTGTTCCCTCAGAAGAGAGACGATCATGGCCCTCTACAACTTCCTTACCTTTGTAGCTCTTAATAAATTTTGTCTTTTTGTTATTTCTCCTAAACCCTGTTCCGCCATCCATTTACTCAAACTCATTCTTTTTCTATGTGTTGTGTACCTTTAGGGTGTCGGTGATCATGGCTCTCCACAACTTCCTGTCCTTTGTAGCTCTTAATAAATGTTGTCTTCCTGTTATTTCTCCTAAACCTTGTTCTGCCATCCATTTACTCAAGCTCATTCTTCTTCTATGTGATGTGTACCTTTAGGGTGTAGGTGATCATGGCTCTCCACAACTTCCTGTCCTTTGTAGCTCTTAATAAATGTTGTCTTCCTGTTATTTCTCCTAAACCTTGTTCTGCCATCCATTTACTCAAGCTCATTCTTCTCCTATGTGCTGTATACTTTTAGGGTGCAGGTGATCATGGCTCTCTACAGCTTCCTGTCTTTTGTAGCTCTTAATAAATTTTGTGTTTTTATTATTTCTTTCAAACCCTGTTCCACCATCCATTTATTGCAGCTTACTTAAGTATGTCATGCGTTTTTCCCCTGTTCCTCTTGTCCTGTGAGTTTCAGATTTTCTAAGCCCCCTTAACGTCATTATGTGTCTTAGTGGCTGTATTGTCTTCCTTGGGGTGATACCGATTAAAAAACACAACAAAAAATATGAAGCGGAATTCGATAGGGAAATATATAAATTCCAAATCGGACTACTCTCCAAGAATTATTAAGCACATACCGAAAGGTATGGAGCGCTGACTTTCAAGAAATTCCTCGTCTAAAGATATCAAAGAAAAAGCGTATGAAACGGTATTGAGAGAGTACAAAACCAAATTGAATTTTAATCCTCAACCGAACTAGAAATTGAGAAATAGAAATAGGAAAAAGAGGGATTATATCGTTCAATGCCGCTTTTAATTTAACAGTAAGAAGTAATATAGAGGAAATATTTTTTTTAACTGCTCACTAAGCATTTCCCAAGGAAAATCTGATCTACACAAAAATTTGTAACAGAAATACTGTAAAATTAAGTTATTACTGCACCAACAATCTGGATAATACAATAAAACAATACAACACGAGGAAGTTCAAGACGGACACACATATTAATGATACGACATCAGCCCCTGCAACTGCTGGAATAAAAAAAAAGTGCCTTTTGGATGGTAACTGTAATACTGCAGAGGTGGAAAATTTCATAGGGCAGAACAAAGAGGGATGCACAGAATGCACATTCAAGAAAAGGTGGTATAACCATAGGTCTTCTTTTAAATTAGAGAGCCATAGGTGTTGTACCAAGGTGTCCAGTCATGTATGGGAGTTCAAAAAGCGATATCATAGAAGCCTTGGTATAAGATGGAATGTTCTGAGAACGGTTAAGTCTTGCAGTTCTGTTGACAATGTTTATAGGTTGCGTCAAGAAGAAAAGCTGGCTGTTGTGATATACCTGGATAGAGACAAGTTGGTCTGAAGTGATGTCCAAATGTAGACACGTTAATAAACATACTCTAGCCTAATACGAACCCGGATGATTATATTTACGAGATTCTGATTTCTTTTCTTCCTCTCTCTTCCAGTTTTTCCCACTCATTCCTCACCCCTCCCCTTCTGATAGTTTTACTTTGTGGCGTCAAGTTATGTTATATAAGCGGGCTTGAATAGCATTACGAATTAATTATTTGCCACTAGTAACCACCTGATGAGACCGTAGCGTTGAAAGCCGTGTAGTGTTGAGTGTGAATTTTTGCATATTTGTTCTATATATATATATATATATATATATATATATATATATATATATATATATATACATATATATATATATATATAGAGAGAGAGAGAGAGAGAGAGAGAGAGGCTTTTTTAAAAATCAACAACAATAACATTTACTGACTTTCGTTTATTAGACATTAAATTGTATCACTTAGTATCTTCCATAACTTACCTTGACTTTCAGTTAGCTTCAAGTATATTTATAAGCGTCCTTACATTTAACAATTCTGTAAAACTAACGAATTTTTTCTCGTGTTTATAAATTCTTTTTGCAAAATAAAATCGTAACATTTACTTTGATAAAAGCCATCAGAGGACGAAACGCGTCGGCTAAGATAAGTTTTTCTTTTGTCATATATATATATATATATATATATATATATATATATATATATTACAATGAATAATTCATTTAAAAAGTAGATTAGTAAAGTTAATGATATAAAATGGCGAAATCTCTTCGCAAACAAAATTTTAAAGTTGCATTAATCTACGAATCACTGGATGAATGTTATGATCCTTGTTTTTAATAAAAAAATGGGTATAAGGGTTTGTTTGTTTTTTTAAAATCTGTTAGTACTTTCAACTGTACATTCAGTCATCCTCAGGTATGGAAATTATTTTGTTTTTAGTAAAATCCAGGTCGAAAAATTACGAATAAATACGAAAAATTAAATGCAATACAAAATGTTTTTTTAGAAATGTGTTATTATTAAGGGATAAAATAATTTCCATGTAATTGTTTCCTGATACGAGACCCCGCCCTTCGACGTAGTCTCATCTGGGGATCCTCTCTGCCCGGAGGCACACAGTTTGAGCAACATACAGTATTTAAGAGTTTGAGCAACATAGAGCATTTACTACTGTACTTATGTGACTGGATTCACACCCATTATTCGTCGGTAGATATGCTACAAGACCAAAGTTGACTGAAAAGCAAGAAGCCGAAAAAAAGTTTCATAAGCGAGAAGTGTGATAGAAGAAACTGTTAGCATAGAACTTACGGTTGCATATAGTCATTTCGACTGTAAATTGATGAGACCTTGCAGCCAATCTAGTATTCCGCTTAATTTCATAACGTCTAGGTACAATAAATTAATCCCCGGAAAGTTTTTGTCTTACAGCGTCAATCGATAGGAAAAAACCGGGTTTAGCCGGCGCTAAAATAGCATTATCGTCACCCTTACTGTCAGAAAATATCGCGTCAGAAGCTATGCAATCGTTAAATAAATGAAATCTATAAATGGCTTTTTGGTGTGCCGTGGTTATTAGTGAGTGAGTTTGATTCTCACGGTGGAGTAAAGGATGGCGACTCGGATTGAGGAATCGGAGAGCGGAGTTCGAATTCTAGTCGAATGCATTACATTACGTGCTAATACCCTTGAGAAAGGTATGAATCGTGTTCTTATCTCCCCAGCTATGCGTAAATCGCAGGATAGATTGGGTTCTATAGCCTTGAATGACAACTGGTCTTCCGCAGAAAGAAATGGCAACCTACTGCGGGAAAGAATCAGCCTCGTCAGTCATGTATCACGAAAGATACATCATCGCCTACGCGTGTGTCACGCATGACTTTCCCTTAAAAAATTAGATATTAAACAGAGGTTGACATATGTTAAAGCCAAACAATCAAACGAAATGTTTTCACGGTGTTGTTTAATAAATAATATATTTCTTTAGTAAATAATCTCTCTCTCTCTCTCTCTCTCTCTCTCTCTCTCTCTCTATATATATATATATATATATATATATATATATATATATATATATATATATATATATATATATATATATATAATCTTATTCATAATATGACGGTTTTATATAAACATGTAGCTTGTGCCTAAAAGGAAAAAAAAATCCTGCCAAAACAAAACGCAAAAAAGATTTTATGAGGAACTACGAAATTAAATTTACCGCAATCGAAGACTTGTCATTAATTGTTACATTGTTTAGATCAAAGAGAGATTCAGGACAGAAAATTCGACAGATCATTAATAGGAAATTGGTTTGCCACTCTTTCTCTCGCTTCTGTATCGATTTGTCTTTCTATTTATAAAAAAAAAAAAAAAAAAAAAAAAAAAAAACTGATGAGGCTTAACGTGATATTCAAGTCTCTTGTTCCAAAACAATCCCTCCGCTCATTCGCTATCAATGTCTTTATTGTCGACCCGGAGACGGTGAATAGGGCAGGCTGATTTTTCATTTTATTTAGAAAATCAGTATTGCACCCGATGTAAAAGCTGGAGTTTGATATTTTAAGTAATATGTCCAAAAGTTACAATCATAGTTTTTATTTGTTTTTGAGCATTTAGTTTTAATTATCGTCTGAGAAAATGTACAGAAATACTTAATTTAATGCTGTTTTTTGCTTGCGAACTGATTTCAAAATTTTACTATTTCAAAAATAAATCCAAATAAAGTTGAGATTTTTGTTTATATTAAATACATTGAGTGGAAAATATATTTAAGCTTGAATTATGTTTATGAATCACCGCAAACAAAATATATAATGTTTTTACTGCATTCGATGAGTAAAAAGTGAGTAAAAATTGTAAAAGATTACAAAAATGGCGACTCTGTAAATAAGATCTTACACCATTTGTCATAATTAATCAAAACAAAAAAATAGATGTGTATATAACACCGTAATACTGCTAGGCACAAATTATAAGACAGAGGGTTTTAAATTTCTATTGTTTATTGAAAATAGCACTAAAATTACCGCACTGTATAATATATTACATCATTATACAGCTAAATTGTTCAGTCTAATTTCTCTTTTGAAGTAAATGAAGGTCTTATTTAATGGCAAAATTGTTTAGTAATAATGTGCTTGTGGCTTGCTTCTTGTTCATATACAATTTGTAAAGCTACAGGAAATTATAAGTTTTCCAATGCTACAATTTGAACCTAAACTTAATCTTTAAACACATTTCTTCAAAAATGGCAATAATTTGGACAAATATTTTGTGCCGTTATTTATCATGCCAGGCCCAAACTTTCAAATTGAGTGCAATCTCACGATTCCAAATCGACCTGCCCTAATGGTGAGCCGTTTGTGTGGCCTCAAGTTGACAATTTGAGGAAGCTCTAAAGAAGGTTAATTTGTCTTTTTAATCATTTCACCCCAAGTAGAGCAATAGAGCCACTAAGACACAAGGGGTTACTGACTGAGAGAATAGAGAGAACAATAATAGAAAAAGAAGATAACGATTGACATTGCAGTTAAATTTTTAAAGATTAAAGTTGACTGGGAAGCAAGAGAGCAAAAAAAAGTTTCACAGTCGAGAAGTACGAGAGAAGAAACTGTTAGCATAGAACTTACGGGTACATCTAGCTAGCTCAACTGTAAATTGATGAGATCTCAACGCCAGTCTGGTACTGCGTTTGAATTCAAAAACTCTAGGTCCCATAGCGAAGAGCTCATTTGAACAATTATCATGAAAGTATTTAGAAAAAAAAAAAAAAGACACAGAGAGACAAACTTAAGGCGATGGGAATGAGACTGGAGCTGAGCCACCATATCAGGGCCAATAATATTGCAGATTCTTCTTTGGATCTTATCAATGAAATCAAGGCAAATAGCAGGGGAACTGGGTCATGTGTGACATCAATATTCTAAGCATGATTGCGTCATAATTGGACCAACATCGTAAAATGCTACAAACGGTAAACATTCAGCTAAAAATTCGAGTTATGTTGGGTCTTGTGCTTATGAGACTGGGTGTCATGATGACTACATTGTGTTTCGTATATTTGTACCTGAGTGTCTCTTTGTTGGGGTACTGTTCTTTCACTAATTAATGACATCACAGATTTTCAGTTGAGATTGTTTCAGATGAATCAATAGATTTTTAAAAATCCTGATTGATTTTTGAGGAAATTTCCTTGCATTTGGCAATTAGACGTGGGTTGTTTTTATGGTCAATAAAAAAAATGTGAGGCCTTTAAAAAAGGTTAATGGTCAAGTTGTGATATGAGAGTTGCAATACGTTAAAGACGTATTTTGTCTTTGAGATACGAGAGAATAATATTTTTCAATTTGGCAAATGTTGCGGTTTGAGAAAGGTTTTATGAAGGCTAATCTACAAATATTATTCCCCTGAAAATGTTTCCACTTCTTTTTACGAGTGGACCAGTATATTTAAGTAGTTCTAGGTTAGTAGTAAATATGGATAATATTCGAATATAAGACGTTCTACAGAATTAAAACATTAATGATAATAATTTAAATATTCTTGACATTGGTATTTTAATAATATTGGTAATGTTAATATTAGCTGTTACCTTATAAGGAAACATTCATTGACCAAACAGTCAGTACTACTGTCGTGTGAAATTTATAGAATATTTCTATGAGAACAATTTTTTAGAAAAAAATATCGGAATAATCAAGAACCTATACTGGCAGCAAACAGCATGCATGCACATAGGGAACGAGTTAGTGAATATACGAAAATAGAGAGGAGCGTAAGGCAAGGATGCGTCTTCTCACCCGACCTGTTCAACCTATACAGCGAGACAATTCTGAGAGAATTGAACACTCTACCGGGATCTAGCGTTGACGGTCACAATCTTAACAACATAAGATACGCAGATGACACATTACTGATAGCAGACACGGGAAAGAAACTACAAAATCTCCCACAGAAGGTAAGCGACGGAGAGTGAGAAGAAAGGACTAAGCATAAACTATAAGAAGACAGAATGCATGGTCGTCAGTAAAAGGAAGAGCCCGAAATGCTATCTGCAGGTCGGAAACACTAGAATCAAATATACGCAGAAGTCTAAATATCTAGGAAGCGTCTTGACAGTGGACGGTAAGTGCGAAACTGAGATCCGTAGACGTATTGGGATGGCCAAGGACACATTCAAAAGCTGAGCAGAGTATTGCGAGACAGGAAGATTTCTTTGGCAACAAAGAAAAGAATACTGAGCTGTTACGTGACATCTATCCTTCTTTACGGCAGCGAATCTTGTACGATTTCCTCAAAGATGAAGAGGCGACGTAGATGTTGTTCTACAGAAGGATGATAAGGATATCATGGACCGAGCATGTGAGCAACGATGAGGTCTTAGAGAGGTTTCAAACAAGAAGAAAGCTTATACTTAATATCAGAAAGAGGCAGCTGAATTTTCTGGGACACGTAATAAGGAAATAGGGCCTGGAGTATCTGATACTCACGAGTCAAATAGAGGGAAAGAGAGACAAGGGAAAGCAGCGTGTGACACACCTGACGAGCTTGAGAAGGTGGATGACAGAACATGGTCTGGAGGGAGGAAGCAGATGGAAGGAGCTTGCTGAGAGCTGCAAAAAATAGAGGGAGAGCCATGATCGCCCACATCATGAAAGGACATGTCGCATAAAAAGAAAAAGAAGTTTCTCAAGTCCAGTAGCTGTTATCGTTCATTCCAATATTCATGTAGGTTTCCTTCCTAACCTTTTTTTTTTTTGAAGTAGTATGGAATGTCACCATCTTTATTATGTCATTATTGTCTGTTCAACTTACATGTGCTGCCAATATTATATGTTACGACAGTTGAAAGTGTTCAAGTGAAGTAGTTTCTGCTATTTGGTACAGTTCTTTGTTGTAATTCTGAAACGCCAGTCCAGATTGGCGACTGCTTGGAAATACCAGTTGATGTAAGGTTGGATGTGCGGGTGGTGTAATGGATAATGGCTTGGAATTGTTAATCGGGGAGCCGAGATCCAATTTAAGTTGGGTTCGTTATATTCACTTATATTCCCACAAATACCCTTAGGAAATGTATGAATCCACCTCTTCTCTCACAACTATAAGTTAATTAGTAAGTCCACAAGGTTAGAAGAAGCCATTTTTTCAATCATTTATCGTAAAAAGCAGTTGTTTACAGATGACAGTTTAGATATTTCTTAACGGATTTGACACCGTGCATGACATCCATATGAATTTCTCGTTTGTTTTTTTGTCACAAAAATTAGTTTAATAACACAAAACTAGTAGGCAAATCCCCAGGACAACAAAAAAGATATTAGGTTGGTGCAAAAATAATGACGTAATAATGTCTTTTTTTGACGTTAGAAAATACGTCAAAAAACGACATTATTACGACATTATTTTTGCACCAACCTAATATAAATTGACAAATGTTTTCGATTCTTGTTAACTTTCATTTTAAAAAAGGTAGTCAAAGATACAATCACATTTTTAAGGCAATGGAAAGATGAGAAGAAAAAAAAAACTCATCAATCTCTTTTTATTGATCTCTCTCTCGATCTCTGAAAAATAGATGAGGCTTAACGTGCTATTCAAATATCTTTTTCATCACAAACATTTCCGCCGCTCATTCGATATCAGCATCTTTTATTGTTGATCCGGAGCTGGTGAGCCATTTGTGTAGTTGCGATTGAATAGTGAACACTGAATCATGAAATTACGGATTCTATGATTCACTCAGTAGATCAATGTGTCTATTGGCGCGCTAAATGTTTGTATAAAAGCATTAAACATTTTGATACGGATTATCAATTTTATTTGTTCAAATGGTTTCACGTTTCTGGATGTGAATTTTATATTTCTCCTTTTAATCAGGATTGATTTTAATCCAATCGAACTTATTGCTCATAATTTCACGCCACGAATAAGGGTGTCCCGCACTTGAATAATCTGCTATAATCTTGTCAATTTATACATAACACCACATTGCAGATTGTCTGAAAGAGAACAGTAATGATTTAAAAAAAAAAAAAAAAAAAAATCATTATTTTCAAATATTTTGTTAATTTTATTTAATTTTTAATTAAAAATTTAAAAAGAGAATAATAACTAAAATGAGAAGTAAAAAACCTATTAGTCTAATTGTACTGGTAAATTACTACCTTTCTTTTTATGTGCCATGTCCTTTGAGGACGTAGGAGATCATGGCTCTCCACCTCCCTCTATTCCTTGCATCTCAAATAATTTCCTTCCCGCTCCTACCTTCCCTCAGATCACTCTCGGACATCTACCCGCCAGGTATGTCACGCGATGTTTTCCCTTGTCTATCTTTTCCTCTATTCGATCCGTGAGTATCAGATTCTCCAGGTCATCCTTCCTCATTATGTGTCCCAGAAACTTCAGCTGTCTCTTCCTGATGTTACATATAAGCCTTCTTCTTGTTTGAAACCTCTCTAAGACTTCGTCATTGCTCATACGCTCGGTCTATGATATACTTAGCATCCTTCTGTAGAACCACATCTCTGTCGCCTCGAGTCTCTTCTTCATCTTTGAAGAGATCGTCCAACATTCACTGCCGTAAAGAAGGACAGATATCACGTAAGAGCTCAGTATTCTTTTCTTTGTTACCAAAGAAATCATCCTGTCTCGCCATGTTCTGCCCATCTTTTGGAAATTACTATAAAAAGTTTTTAAAAAATGACTGGTTTCATAGAGTTTCTAAAGAAACAATTATAAAAAATGTATAAAGCAAGTTGAGCATTGTAAAAAAAATACAATTTCGTCTGTTTTGAAATAATTGATTCTTTTACGTGTTCAGCTGGTGAATTAGTAAAAAAAAAACAAAAAAACAATTACGTCAGCGGTAAAAATAAAACTACCATTTCGGACTGGCTTCTACTAAAACTAAAAAGCTTTTAATTCCACTAAAAACAAATATAAAAAAAAAAAAATGAAATTCTTTTTAAGTGCACTTACACAACCCTGTTTTTACCTTGTATTAAAAATTTTCAGTTATCATAGAATAAAAAAATAAATCTAATTATTCCCTATACCAATGGTTTTCGAAAGGGGTTCATATGGACCCTGGCGTCCATGTAACATTAATGGGGTTCATAGGTGGCCATTTTAAAATGGTTTATTATGAGTTATTTTACTAATGTACATAAATGATCCATAGAAGTTGTTAAATACAAATTTATATTCATTAAATTAGTTTTACTTCAAAATAAAGCATATACATTTACTATTTCTGGAATACAATTCCTAAACTTATCTATTAATAAAAAATAAAATACGCGTTTTTCCATCGAATAGTTATGGGGGCCCACTAAAAAAAAAAAAAAAAAAAAAAAAAAGAGTAAAAGTGGTCTATGGGCCAAAAAAATAAAGATTGAGAAGCGTTGCCATAGACTTTCGAACTTTTATCGTCACCATTACTTTTAGAACATCATTTTGGCCGATATATTCTCTGGCCATCTTCAGATGTTTGTTATTTTTGTTTTTTTCACTCCACATTTTTTTCTCTTTCTCTTCATCCTTTCACCATAAAAATGCTTAGAGGAGAGGATGTTTAATTGTAATTTTAAAAAAATAATGAAACTAGGAATGCCATTAAAATAAATTTAATGGTTAACCCCCAAACTGGAATCAAAATACTATCAAAGCGTAAAAAGAGGATTTAATACCAGAAATAATTTGTAAATAATTATTTCCAGCAATAAATTTTTGAAGGAAAAATTATTACCAGAAATAGATTTTTGAAGGAAAAATCATTACCAGAAATAGATTTTAGAAGGAAAAATTATTACCAAAAATAGATTTTTGAAGGAAAAATTATTACCAGAAATAGATTTTTGAAGGAAAAATCATTACCAGAAATAGATTTCTGAAGTAAAAATTATTACCAGAAATAGATTTTTGAAGGAAAAATCATTACCAGAAATAGATTTTTGAAGGAAAAATTATTACCAGAAATAGATTTTTGACGTAAAAATTATTGCCAGAAATAGATTTTTGAAGGAAAAATTATTACAAGAAATAGATTTTTGAAGGAAAAATTATTACCAAAAACAGATTTTTGAAGGAAAAATTATTACCAGAAATAGATTTTTGAAGGAAAAATTATTACCAGAAATAGATTTTTGAAGGAAAAATTATTACCAGAAATAGATTTTTGAAGGAAAAATTATTACCAGAAATAGATTTTTGAAGAAAAAAATATAACCAGCAATACATTTTTGGAGAAAAAATATTACTAGTCATAAAAATTTTGTCGGCATTAAATAACCCATTGAGGTTGATATGCTGTAAAACAAAATAAACTAAACCAAAATTGCTTTATTTTATGAAGATTGAAAAAAATATTTTTCACACAGTTTAAATTATCGGCCCATTGATCATTCCACATAAATTCTACATAGACTGGTTTGATGTCACCGGTGAATAGCTTGTAACGAGTCTAAGATAAGTAAGAATGACGGCTTGGAATGGGTTGTCAACCATGGATTTTAATGTATACTGAATTTTAAAATCGTTCCACCTAAAGCAGACAGTGAGGTGAAAACGCTGAAGTGATCCCTTTTATCATAATGAAAGGGATCACTTTAACACCGTGGTTCCCAAAGTGAAGCGCTCACAGGGGAGAATTTTAATTTTTAAGGTGGGGGGTAATTCAAGACTGAGTTATATTTTCTAATGAGTCTATGTGGGTAAGCTAATACATGCGAGGCATATACAGTATGTATACATAAAATATTTATGCGTCTGTATGAACCTCTGTTATTACACACACACACACACACACACACACACACACACACACACACACACACATATATATATATATATATATATATATATATATATATATATATATATTAAGCGTTTCACCCCAAGCAAGGCGAGAAGACGCAAGGGGTTACAGAAACTTTGGAGCAAGATCAAATAGGAGTGATAGAGGAAAAGATGAGGAGAAGGATGGTGGATAGATCAAGGCAACTGGAGATGTTGATTGACATTACATTTGAATAGCTGGAGATTATAGCTCTCAGGGAAACTGGAATAGGGAAGGGAGTTCCACAGGCGAGAGGTGCGAGACATGAAGCTATTGGTGTAGAAGAGACGGCTACATTTAGGAGTTTCGACAGTGAAAGGGTGAGAGCGGGATGCCAGCCTCGTAGGGCCCTTGAACTCATGAAGTCTGGGAACCAGCGAATGCAGCTCCTCGGAGCAATTACCATGAAAGTATTTGTAGAACAGACAGAGAGAGGCGACGGCGCGTCTGTGAGAGAGCGACTGTAGACGAGATGCCAGAACAGGGCCAATTATATTGCATATCCGCCTCTGGAGCCTATCAAGAACCCCGAGGCAAACAGAGGGGGCTCCAGACCAAAATATGGCAGCAATACTGCATGCAAGGGCGAATTGTTGATAGTTAGAACGTTTACTTTCTGACCACAGACCCGGGTTCGAATCTCACCATCGTCGATTTGTCAGTCTGGAGGTGGTGGGGGCGATCCCAGCGTGCGGCAGCTGAAACTGAAAGCCATCCCACGAGTTGAACCAAGCCTTGTTTGTGAGTAATATTGGGTAGACGGAACCCTTGGAGGCCGTCGATAGCTATGCTAACTCGAAGTCACAAGCCATCGTGACTGAGGGTTTGAGCGTACTGGCCTTGTTCAGATTGTTGATCACATTAGATAACACGCTCTCTTCCAGAAACTGCAACTAAGGTCTGCTCAGCATAGTTGCAGTATAAACCACAGATTGGCTCTGTGGGTGTTGAACAAATGTGTGAGCGTCGGCTATTGGAATTGGTTAGCCGCCCCAACAGACGGTTATCCCCGAATACGAGTGGGCAGCTATTATTATTATATATATATATATATATATATATATATATATGTTTGTGTGTGTGTGTATTTATATTAGTAACATAATATTTTCATAAAAATTCTGAAACGAAATGATACTATTGCTTATATGCAGTGACAAGATCTTAAGAAAAATTAAGTTAATGGCTTTTTCGGTTTCTTCCACGTGAATAGGTGTTCACTTTTTGAATAATAAGATTTAAAATGTCACAGAGGGTGGGGCATCAGGATTTTAGAAATGCTTAGATGGGATATGGCCTTTTACATCTACGATACTAAAAGTGTACACTTTAGATATTAAAGTGATCGACCCTTAAAACCAGTTTAAAGAGGAAGATGTTACTGTGGTTCAAATTCTGAACGTTCTCGACTTCTCTTTCTTACGCTTCCACTTTTCCCGCGTTTATTGATTTTTTATCATTAATGCTAGTTTAAGACATTTTTTATGTTTATACATTCTTTTTATAGATACAAATATTTAAGTAAATGCTCTGTTTATAATAAACAGTATTAACGTCATTTAACGGCCTGAATGTCCGAGAAATTGTCATAAAAAATATGCATCCTCCGACAGGAATCGAACTTGTATCCTATACGAAACTGTCATATAGCCTGACGTGCTTGTACCCATTTCGCCACAAAGGAGAGTCGATTTTACTACAATTTTCCATGATTTTCTCACGTATATTCATATCTGCTCGATGCGTATCCAAATGTAAGGACGCATATTTTCCATGACAATTTCTCGGACATTCAGGCCGGTAAATGTTGTTAATACTGTTTATTATAAACAGAGAATTTACTTAAATATTTGTATCTATAAAAAAAAGAATGTATAAACATAAAAATGTCTTAAAATAATTGTCGGACTTTGTGCATTTCATACTGTATTAACGTTAGTGTTTCAAGTGGTAACCACATCCATCTTTTAAGTTTTTGTGCCTATTTACCAAATATCATTTTAGCCGACTAAACACAAATTTTGATATTGATTAATGTTTTATCCTTCTTTTCTCTTTACATAGAGTCTGTTGGTAGCGTTTCTGTGGTGCATAAATCATTCATTTCTTGGTTCATTCATTCAGCGATTTGAGTTTCCTTTATCATTTTCTTTATATTTCTTGGATACCTAGACTTTATGAATTTAAGCATACTACTAGAGTGGCGGGAAGATCTCGTCATCTTGCAGGTGAAATTACTAGATGTAACCGTAAGTTCTATGCTAACAGTTTCTTTTCTTACACGTCTCATTTGTGGAACTATATTCCTGGCTTTTGCTTTCCAGTCAACTTTGAGCTTCAAAAAATTAAATGCAATGTCAGTCGTTATCTTTTGTCTTCTTAATTCTTGTTCTTTTATTGTACTCTCTCTTTAATGATGTTTTATTTTTCTCAACCCGAAACTGTCCAATGATCCATTTCCAGAACATCACTGACGACACCCTCTAGCGCTAAAAGAGCGTATATTCAAAGTCTCACGCTCAATAACGCTTTGCATCTTAGTAGCTTTATTGTCTTACTTGGGGTGAAATGATTAAAAAAAATGTTCTCCATCATGAGAATCGCTTACGACTAAATGGTACTATGGCAGGGATTCTAAGAGAAGGAAAAAAAATCTCTGACTTTAAACCAACTAGGCTTAATGGCATCTATTGTATAATTGGAACTCTTTAGATTTTCGAGCTTTGTCTTCTCATAGTGGATACTTCTACCTCGTGAGAAAGGTCCAAGGGAGCTCGGGCAGCCAGCTTGTGAAGGAAAACACCGAATTTATGTCTCAGTTCGGTGTACTGACTTCGATTGCTGAAAAAAAAAAAAAAAAATCCCGGTTTTCCGCTATCTTCATCATATTCACAAGATGCTTTGAGATTATTTCTAGTGTTCAAATTAGACGTTGCACTCAGAACACCAGAAAAGACAGGTGCATCTGCGGGTTGACCGAAACGACGACCCCTATCCACCAGGTACAGATTCGTCACTTCATTGAATGTCAGTGGCTGGCCCCGACAATTAAATAAGCGGTCGATTAAGCTGCGCTTAGGATGTGCACACGTGTGATAATTGGATTCTGGTGGCTGTTTTTTCGGAAAGGGGAATCAAGTTCGAATTCTAGCCAAGTTCATACCATTCACTTTTGCACAGATACCATTAGGAAAAATATGAAGCCATCTCTTCTCTCCCCAAAATATATAAAACCTAATGTACGCAGCATGACTACCCGTCCGATAAAAGAATACTAGGCCTATTATTATTATTATTATTATTATTAGTGAGTGAGTGAGTGACAAAAAAACAGGTAGAAAAGAGGCCATAGGATACAAATATATGACCAGACCCCGAAAAACACGAAGAACGGATGTGTCTCCTCGAGGAGGTACCCTTCCCATGAGAGAATATTGCGCCTCAAACTCACACTTGACCTGAAGTAGAACTCTTACATACAATCCATCGCTAAAGATGCAGGCAAAATGTTCGAATCTTTGTACCGCTCCAGTAAATACCTTACTATGCTATCCCTTACCATTATAAAAGCCAAATCAGGTCACAAATGGAGTACTGTTGCCATATTTGGGCGGAAGCTGCCAGACCTCACTTTCCAGTCATGAGAGTTCAAAATTGTCTCAGAGTCCTTGTTGGAGAAGAATTAGTTTCCACCCTCCAACCTCTCTCTCACAGGCGGGATGTGGCGAGTCTCACACCGCTCTACCGCTACCACCATGGAAAGTACTCGGAACTACATATCTTGGTTCCGCCAGGTCTAAGACCCACCATGCCATTTACATTGTAGCAAACCACCCATATTCCCTCTGTAAGTTCCACTCAAACAGCTTCTTCCCTCGAACCACTACTCTGTGGAACAGACCCCCCAAAAGGATGTTTCCCCGATCACTACAATCTTAACTTGTTCAAGGTTCGTGTTAACCGTTATCTTCCCCTCCTATCCTTAACCTAACTCTCTACCTTGAGTGGCTTCTGGGCCTTGTACAAGGCGAGCCATACGGTAAAAAAACAACAAAAAACAACAAAAACTAAATATAAAGCCCAATAGACCCAGCATGACAACCCGTCCAATAAGAATATACTAGACACATTATTATTATTATTATTATTATTATTATTATTATTATTGCGTGAGAAAGCAACGAGCCATCAAACAGGCGCTACGGCGCAAATATATAAGGCACAATATACCGATCATTACACCCAGCTGCCCAATCGGCTGGGGCTTCAGAATACGCTGATTACAACTCTGTAGGTTGATATACCATTAAAAAAAATAAACCAAGCCAAACCATTACACCGAGCTAGAAAAGGAATACGAGATACATGCATAACAGCAAAATATTGGCGATATGGTGACAGGTTTTGATTTCAGGACGGGACCCAATTAAGACTATATTCATTTCGCGGCCGCATCCTTCGAAAATTTCAACCATCTCGACTTCCACCCATGATGATCCACTATTAGAGCCAGTCATGAATGGAAATGCACAGTATGTAAGCCCCTAGGGGACATGTCTAACTGGTTATGGACCAGTTGGATGATTTTGTTTAGTGGTATATCAACTTCTATGGGCTATTTAATGCCAGAATCTAAATATTTTGAATGCAATTATATGCCTTCATCTACAGATAAAATGTATTGTTGGTCATTTTATGATAAATAGGTATTGTTGGTAATTTTTCATATAAAAATGTATTCCTTGTATTTTTACTATTAAAATCTAATTTTATGTTTTCCTAGTGTTTTATTTTTGTTTGGGAGTTCAATATTTGCTCATAGCTGGGACCCCGACAGGTGCTACCACTATGGGTCAGGGTGAACCTGGAAACAACAGATCTTAAGAGGTAGTTCTACGCTCCATAAAACCTCCAATCAAAAGCATTACTGCCGGATGTAATTTATCGTTATACCCAGGACACGGATGGACCTGGAGACAACAGTAATTAAGAAGTGGTTCCACGCTCCTCAAAATCTCTAATATCCCGATCACAAGCTTTGCTGCTGGATGTAGTTTATCGTTATACCCAGGACTAGGATGGACCTGGGGAAAAACAGCAATTAAGTGGTGGTTCCTTGCTCCTCAAAACCTCCAATCTCCCGATTAGTGTCCATGCTGCCGGATGTAGTTTATCATTATACCCAGGACAAGGGTGAACCTGGGAACAACAGCAATTAAGAGGTAGTTCCACGCTCCTCAAAATCTCCAATCTTTCGATCAGAGGCCTTACTGCCAGATGTAGTTTATCGTTATACCCAGGACTAGGATGGACCTGGGGAAAAACAGCAATTAAGTGGTGGTTACACGCCTCTCAAAACCTCAGATCTCCCGATCAGAGGCCTTGCTGTCGGATGTAGTTTATCGTTATACCCAGGACTACGATTATGATCCAGTAGTTACAAGCAAATTTGTATTAGTGAATAGGATATTTACCGTAGCTTTTTTTTTTTTTTTTTAATCATTTCCCCACCAAACAAGGTGATAATGCAACTAAGATTGCAAGGTGTTACTGAGCGGAGAAGACTATGAGAAAATTTTAGTGAGGAGAAAGGGCAATGAAAGATCAATGTCCAGGAAGACAGATAATGGCAACTGACATTTTTGAAGATTGTAGGTGGTAGGAAAACAAGAAATTGGAAGAGAGTTCCACACGTGAGAAATGCAAGAAAAAAACTATTAAAAAAGTACTTACGATTATATCTAGTTATTTCAACAGTAAAAGACCTAGTAGGCAAGTACGTTTAAATTCATGATACCAAGGTAGAAAAAGTTTAAAACAACTGCCATGAAAAAATTATAGAAAAGGTAGAAGGGCACCACGTCACTGCGGTGCCAAAGCGACTGAAGTCAAGATGCCAGGTAAGGACCGCTAACATTACAGACTTCTCTTTGGATTTTGTCAAGAATCTCGAGATATACAGCCAGAATACCAGACCTGCTACGTCAGCAATATTCAATGCACGGAAGAATGCTAGATTTATAGACGGACAAGACGGATTCAAAAGAAAGAAAAATTGCCTGTTACGACACAGTGAACCAACCTTCTTAACAGCAGTGATCTAAACTGTTCTACTGAGGCTGTTCGCAGTTCCTGTCGAACTCTCTGCCTTTGGCAGAGAGGAGCCCGGACGAGGCTGTACCGAAGGGTAGAGTTTCGCCCGGGGAGGTAGACATACCCTAACCCGTTTATACAGGCTCTACGGGGATTTTTTGGCCGAGCCTACGAGCTCGAATGACCACGTTATACTCGGCCTTGTGCCACATATATCCCTCGTGGGGGAGAGCTGTTAAATAGTAACAGTGATAGACTGTTCTACGAAGGCTGTGACTGTTCGAAGCTCCTGTCGAACACTCTGCCTTGGGCGGAGAGGAACTCGAACCAGGCTGTGCCGAAGGGCAGAGTCTCGTCCGGGTAGGTAGACAGAACATTTACACGAGTTCTACGTGGATTTTTTGGCTGAGTCTACTGGCTCGGATGACCCACGTTATAACCGACCTTGTGCCACATATATCCCTCGTGGGGGGGGGCTGTTAAATATTAACAGCAGACCTAGCAATTAATTCAATAATATTTCTTTTATTTTTTTAATCAATTCACCCCAAGCAAGGCGATAATGCCACTAAGACGCAAGGGGGCTACTGAAAGTGAAAGAGAATGAGAATTTAGAAAGAACTGTAAACCCAATCCTAAACAGGAAATAAAGGATAAACATCAACTCGTGAAGAGATCGGAGAGGAGTGTGAACCAGTCGACAGGCGAACCTATCTGTTCCTATTGATATTGCCCCCAAGACAAAATATATACGTTAACACCTCTTATATGTTAAGATCAGAAGCCATGAAAAGCATACCTTGTGTAACACCCGGGCATTTAATATTATTATTGTTGTTTGGGTGTTATATTTCCTACGTTGTATCCTGTAGAGCCAAGCCGAAACTATGGTCCTTAGGCCATATAGGAGAATTGCCATTTAATTGAAAGCACTTTTCGATTTTCTGGACAATTTGCATGTTGATTTTACCTGGGACACTGTTAGTAACATTGCCCATTCCTTTTCTCACGAGGCCTAGTGCTTCAGTTACTATTGCTACAGTGTCAGTCTTTATTCCCCACATCCTGTTAATCTCGATCTCCAGCTCCTTGTATTTGGACAATTTCTCGATAATTTTCATGGAGCTGTTTCGCTCAAATGATACAGCTATGTAAATAAGCACACACTTTCTGAATTTCTCGTCTTTTATGATAATATTAGGTCTGTTGCGTTTTATTTTCCTATCAGTTTGAATTGGCATGTCCCTGAGGATAGTTACATCGTTATTTTGGTTAACTGTGTCTGGTTGGTGCTCATACCATCTCCCAGTGGTTTCGATTTTGTGCTTATTATTATTATTATTACAATTATTATTATTATTTTCTTTGATTTCTGTTGTATACACATTTCTTTCCGATCCCAACCAGAGACCTAAGGTAAGAAAGGGTTTTATGACATTTTCTACTGATCATTTTGGTAAAAGTAAACTACGCAAAATCCTAAGATCACACACATTTTACATAGATAAAGTCCTTCTTAAGATGTAAGCTGTACTTCTGAGTACAATTGTTTGTATTTCTTTAAGGCATGGCCTAACAGGAATCCTTTCAATCAGCCTATCGAAACCTTTTCAATCAATCCCAGGGCTCTAACTACAGCTGGAAATATTTATATCCCTATGTGCCACATTTTGAGATTTCCACTTCAAAATCCTTGTATTTTGATAGTTTTTTGAAGGGACTGTCATGCTAATAAGAAAGCATATTCTGTTCTTGTGGTCTTTGATTATCATGTCTGGGCGATTAGATTTGATTGTTCTGTCTGTGAGTATTGTAAAGTCCCATAAAATTGTAACCGGATCTGGGTGGCGGTGTTCATACCAATTTCTTTCAGTTTATCTCTCGTAACAGTTGCATATTTTCCAGTGCATATATTTGCCCACTCTATTATTATTATTATTATTATTTAGTTTCTAAGCAATTGTCAATAATAATAGAAAAAAATACTGGCGTTTCTGTTTCCAAAATTGGCCACTTGTCATTTTCATGATATTGATGACATTCGATCAACGATTCGATAACGTCCCAATTTTTCTATCTTAATTACACGTTGTCATTGCAATTTATGATCTATAATTTCCCATTGCCTCTCACCATCCAGCTGCGTTTCGAATTTTGTCGCCATAGCAACAACGCTATCCGCCAGGCTAGCGTGTTCGACTATGAAACATTGAAGGAAATTTTCTTCGTGCGCATGCGTCGATATTCAGATAAAATATTAGTTTCGTCAGATAGATTCCAAACATTTGCTTCAGTCACCAAATTTGCTTATTTTTTCCAAAGAGAAACCGAAAATATTATTCAAGATAATTCTCATACTTATTTATCATTTTCTGCCAACGTGTAAGCAATTATAGATTCGTTTGTGATAAAATGACATCGGTTACGAATCGAAGAGGTTTTGTCATTTAAATCCCATTATCATCTGGGATGGTTTCCTTGGTTCAAAATGCCCCCTTCGGCCGGCATGAATGCTTACTGGTGTATTTCTTTATCTATGGGGAAAATCCATATCAGCACCTAACGACGTGTACGTAGTCGCGGAATTTCGCTACGTGTTCTTTCGAACAATGTGTAAGCAGTTTTTTTTTTCCATCGATTTCACACCAAACAAGTAAGTAAAGCCACTAAGACACAAGGGGTTTCCTGAATGTGGAAGAATTAGAAAACAGAAACCTTACTAAAAAGCGGAAACAATAGAAGAGTAATCAGGAAGACAGTCGATAACGATTGACATTGCATTTAAATTTTTGATTAGCAAAGTAGGCTGGGAAGCAAAAAGCCGGAAGAGAAGTCCACAAGTGAGAAGTACGAGCAAAGACACAGTTAGTATAGAACTTCCAGTTACATCTAGCTATTTCAACGGTAAGTTGATGATACCTTGTCACTAGTTTCGTGGCTTAAATTCATAAAATCTAAGTACCAAAGCGAAGAGCCCGTCCGATCAATTACAATGATGGCTGTGATATATGGATGGTTGTGTCATAGGAATCCTTGCTCTTTCATTGTCTTCTGTTCATAATAGTATATTTTCTCTAACACTCAATAAATCTTTGGGTCTTTTTTAAACGATTTCGCCCCCAAGCAAAGAAGTAAAGCCACTAAGACACAAAGGGTTTCCTGAATGTGGAAGAGTTAGAAAACAGAAACCTTACTAAGAATCGGTAACAATAGAAGAGCAATCAAGAGGACAGTAGAAAGCGATTGGAATTGCATTTAAATTTTTAATGATTAAAATTGGCTGGAAGAGAGTTCCACAATGCGAGAAAAGAAATTGTTAGCATAGAACATACGGGTACATCTAGCCAACTGAGTTGCAAATTTGTGAGACCTTGCCGCCAGTTCAGTAATTCATAAAGTCTAGGTGCCATGAGCGATATTTATTTGTAAATATTTGTAAAATGTAGAACAAAACCAAAACGTGGAATAGGGAAAAGAACGGTCTTCATCTGTCTTAAATTTAAACTTAACTAAAACACTGACCCAGGCATACCACAATATTTCTAACACCAAAACAACGCATTGTTACTTATCTTTTTTACTACATCCACCTAATACCTCTTGGTCTCTATGAAAATCCAAACTAGCCCCTATATGTAAAATTCATTGTCTGTGTGTGTGTGTGTGGTGGGGATGAAACAGCAATTTAAAAACTAGCCCCATTGAGTATTTACAATATGAAAACAAAACTATTTAAAAAAAACAAAAAAAAACAGATAAAATAATGTTAGTAATAAAACCTTGAATGTGGCAGAAACATCTGTTCACTGGACGAAATAAATACAGGACTTTATTAATATAAAACATTCATTCATCCCATGCACTCACTCAAACACACACACATTCAGACACCACAACAAATACGAAAAAAACACCCGAAATCATGGCGAAGAGCTCATCCGAACTATTACCATGAAAATATTTATAGAAAAGGCACGGGGGGGGGGGGCAACTTGACGGCGGTGGGAAAGTCGCCAGATCAGGATTAGTAATATTGCTGATTCTTCTTTGGATTTTATCAAGGATCTGTAGATATATAGCAGAAGCCCCAGACTATATATGACAGCAATATTTTAAGCATGAATGAATGATAGACTTGTAAATATGTTAGATAAATTCTGAAGAGAAAAATTGTCTAGCACGACATAACGATCCAACTTAGCAGCTGACCTAGCAATGGATTCAATTTCTGATAGAATCGATTCCATTTTCGTCTCGGAAGTTATCGTTATTTCGCAAGTTGATTGGCTGATTTGTTTGTTTAACGGCATATCAATTGCTTATGGGTCATTTAATGCCGATATCTTGATTTTACTTTGAAGTAATAAAAATATATGTTATTCTAATTTTATAATGGAAGATGATACTCAGCATTTGTGCATATGCATATTTGGGTGAAAAGAGGCGGCGATTTGTGTTTTATGTTATAGTTTTGATGAAATTATATTTTAGAATACAGTTTAAGAAATTGTAGGATATTATATTGATTAATGTCATGAAAGAGTTCTTTCATGTTGATTAGTTGATTTTGTTGGTAAATTTTTATATAATAATATATTGCTGGTATTTTTACTATAAAAATGTATTTTTATACTTTCATAGTATTTTGTTTTTGTTTCGTGGTTCAGTATTTGTCCATAACACCGACACTAACAGATGCTACTACGCCGGGTCAGGGTGAACCTGGGAACAACAGCAATTAATATGTGGCTGCATACTCCTCAAAACCGTGAATCTCCCGGTCAGAGACCTTGTTATTGGATGTAGTTCATCGCCATACCCAGCATTATATTTCGCGGAAGTACTGCAGGAAGCGGGAAAAGTGATCATCAGATGACATCACGTGGGCCGTAGAGAGTGAAAATCACAGACGTTTCCCAATGAACGAGAACAGTCTTTCAATAGTCTATTGAGTTTCATTCCTAGTGCATTTAGTAGCAAGTTAGTGCCACAAAATATATAATAATTATGCTTGTCCCGCCCTTCTTTAGTTCGCACGGCCGTTACGCCCTGTCAATACCTCATAAATAATAGATTATTCCGTTTTGATTGCGGGGAAAGTGAAAAAATATATTAAAAAAATGCTACTTGATTTCAGTGAAACAAAAGAAAATGTTTAACGTCTGCTAATAAATAATGACGAAAGACATATTAAAGACGCTACTTGGTTTCAGTGAGAAAATGAACGAAAGAAGGTAAGATAAAAGTGTTTATGGTCTGCTTCAGAGAAATAGAAAAGTTGTCACTTTCAGATGTTTTCATTTGTACCCCCTTACTTCTTAAAATAACGACCAACATTCATATTGCTTTTACAATATTTTGTTGAAACTGTTTACTTGTCATCTTTAACGATACGATAGAAGCATTTCTACGCATATCTTATTGTTGTAGAACTCACATGAGCTTATTCAATCCTTAACTGGAGAATTAAGATTCGTCAGAGATTTAAAATAGGAAAAACTTCAAATTTCCACGAGATAAAACTAGTTACTATTATTGTGTTATACTTGCAGTCATTTTTCAAAAGAACCATGTCGCTCCATATTACAAACCTGCTCATAATACAACTAAGGGCCAAAATTGGAGTCATATTTTAAAATGTTTGAATTTCAATAATTTTGGCAGAAAAGTTAAAACTTAAAGAACATTCTGAATAAATGATTTTCCAGTAATTTTGTAGTATAAAATTTTGCAGCATAAAATTTGCAGTATAAAATATTGTAGTATAAAATATTGTAGCATAAAATTTTGTTGTATAAAATTTTGTAGTATGAAATTCTGTATAAAAGTTTGTAGTGCAAAATCTTGTATAAAATATTATAGCATAAACTTTTGCTGTATAAAAAACACTTTGTATAAAATTTTGCAGTATAAAATTTTGTGGTGTCAATATTGTAGTATATAATTTTCTATAAAAGTTGTAGTATAAAATTTTGTATAAAACATTGTAGTATAAAATTTTGTATAAAATTTTGCATAAAATATTGTAGTATAAAATTTTGTATAAAATTTTGCAATATAAAATTTTGTAGTATAATATATTGTAGTATAAAATATTGTAGTATAAAGTTTGCTGTATAAAATTTTGTAGTATTAAATTTACCTGTATAAAATAATTTAGTATAAAATTTTGTAGTATAAAATTTTGTAGTATAAAATTTTGTATAGAATTTTGTTGTATAAAACATTTTAATATAAAATATTGCAATTGATTCTATGGTTGTTTTTTAATTGTAAACTCGATTAAAATCCAAAATACTTTTTACAAATATGTTAAGTACATAAATTACACATAAAAATAAATTTTATCAATATACTTCTTGTATGAATAACATAAAGAAAAATATTAAATTAAATTTATGTGCCAAATAATAGCATTTTTAAATAGATTTAACAATGTGACAACAGACATGACGAAACAAATGTGCGATTTTAGATCACGGACATATACACATGCATATATATATATATATATATATATATATATATATATATATATATATATATATATATATATATATGTGTGTGTGTGTGTGTGTGTACACACATTATTAGAGTATTTATACATGCATGTACACTTATACGTAGTCATCGATATATAGCCGTGAATATTTACATACATGCATACATATACTCACGCCCATATATATCATAGTGTCCTTTTTATATGTATACCTGTACACACATATTCATACATATATACATATATCTGTACACATCCATATATGCACATGCGCCCCACATATACTCACACGCCCACACCTTCATAAAAGCTTACAATATATCTATCGGAGTCATTTTTTTTCTTTAATTTTCCACTTTGTTTCGGGTATCATACATCCTACAAACACAGATGTCTGTTTATGGATAACAATCTCACAGAGAAAAATATTTATAGATCGCGACGTCTATAAGAAAGTTGTAATTAAAATTTATATTATTACATTATTCCAAAATGTTAACACCATCCTATAGTGCATAATATTATCTATAACTAAATGTACAAGAATGTCGTTTTTGATTAAAGTTTAAAAATAATCGTAGATACGTAAAAACTGCGTATATTGTCAAAAATTACTTTTTGCTACGTTATAATTGTTATATTGCGCCAGATCAAAGCTAAGCTTGGAAAATCACTATATATTACTATATAAAATATATTGTAGAACAGATATATGGATCTTGACTTGTATAAAAATACGTAAGCTGTTGGCACACTGAATGATTTTAAAATCCTAAGTCGGCACATAGTTAGCAAAAGGTTGCCGATCCTTGCAGTGGAAACAGGGCGAGCAAAAACTGAGCAGTACTAACAGATCGTGACATCTATCAGAGAGAATGGAATTTAAATTTTTATTATTGTATTATTCCAAAATTTTAACACATCAGCAGATACCTATTAATATCAACAATTGAGAACAAATAGTTATTAGTCTCTCTATATTTCTGAGATGAGGTACTATGTACATTATTCGGACTATTTTCCTCATCTTTGTCGCCATATTTATCACAACCTCAAGGACACATAGCACAGTGGATAAAGGCGTTGGTTAGATCCAGTGACAGGACCCAAAGAGTGTGAGTTCAATACCCGGTTAAGGCAGTGGAAAACTTTCAGAGGGAAAATTAACAGGAGATAACTGATAACTGACATCCATCAAACATGGCACGTAGAACTAGAACAGTCTACCCCAGTGAGCGAAATAAAGGGTTCAGTTCGAAATTCCAACCACCTGAAGAAGGCCGGAGCGTACAACGGCCGAAACGTTGTGATAAATATGGCGACAAAGATGAGGAAAATAGTTCGAATAATGGAAATAGTTATTAATTTTTAAAAAATTAGTAATTAATGTACAATTTTAAATTTATTAATTAATAAAATCAAAAGAATCAGAATCGCTTTTGTATCCGAATTTTTGTCAGAATCTTTGTGTAGTTCTTAAATTTGCTTTAAAATCTTTTTCATCATTTTCATCAAAATTAAGATAGCCATGACTTAGAAGAAAAAAACATAACGCCCTTCGCGACAGTCCTCCTTTTTGATAATCTTCTATCTCTAACTAAAGTGCGTATTTCAAATATATCATCATCTGATATTCCTTTTATATCAGACATTTTGCATGGGATGATAACAGATATTAGAAGTTTAAAAAATTACCATGAATACGTAAAAAATGCGTATATAGCTATTTGCGTTATGTTATAATGTTTATTACCTAAACAATAATAATAATGAATATTTTTTTTTAAACATTAAAGTATATTTAATCACATCTTCCTAATAGCAGTCGCATTCTTTAAATTAACTTTATGTGACAAATAACGGTATTTTTTTTAAATTAATCCTAATTGCATTTATCCTCGATTCTGGGCAAAAAAACAAAACCGATGATAAATGCAATATCAATCGCTATCTATTGTCCTCCTGATTACTCTCTTCTCTTACAGCTCATCATTAATGTTTTTGTTCCTAATTCTTCCACACCCTGTAACCCCTTGTCTCTTAGTGTTCACAAAATGTTTACAGTAGAAAGGGCTAAATATCACCGTAAGTTCTATGCTAACAGTTTCTTCTCTCGTACTTCTCGCTAGAGGAACTCCTTTCCGGCTCCATGCATTCCAGCAAAATTTAATCTACAAAAATTTAAATGCAATGTCAATCGATATCTACTCTCCTCCTGATTGCTCTTTTCTCTTTTTGCTCATTATTAATGTTTCTGCTCGTAATTCTTCCACACCCTGTAACCCCTTGTTTTTTAGTAATATTACTGCCTTCCATAGGGTGATACTGATTAAAAAAAACAAAATTTTCGGAAGAAAAGTCTGTTAAAAATTAAGTGTAAATTAAATGCTATCAAAATTAACCTTCTTAAGAGAGTTTTCGTAATATTTCTAAGAAGATAGACGAGCAAAAAAATCAAATTAATTATTTTTTGAAAACCAACTAAAATTACTGCCTTATCTTGATCTTCAACATACTTCTACTGAAGAGCCTAAAAGAAATTGAAATGCGTCGCTCCCGATAGAATGAGAACAGTTTTAGTTGCACCATGGTAAGCCTGAAGTATAGAACATCATTAGATTACCTTAATCAATAATAAGCACAGTTGTCAAAAAGTGTCGAAAATAGTTATGGCTGTAGTGAATCCGATTCTTACTTAAAGACTGCTCCGCCTTTTTGGCCTTGTGCCATATTGAGTTAAACTTAGTAAATCTTTACGATGACCTTTTGGTGATATTCAAAGTTTTCAATATATGTTATTATTATAAACATTTTTAGTGGGTACACGTGTTTGTGTAGATATCCGGTTTAAAAAAAACTCATACACATACATGTACTGCAAATTGAGTTATTTTACGCTTTAAAATGTGCATGACAGCGATTCAACTTGTACACGATGGCATGTTTTGAACTCGAAAATTTGTGCTTAAAATTTTAGTTTAAACTAAAATCAAGTAACTAATTTACGATCCCCCGAAGAGTTATACAAAGAAAAAAAATGGCTTGTTTGGTTTGGTTATTTTGTTTTGTTTTACGGCATATCAACACCTCAATGGGTTATTTAATGCCGAGAAGATTTTTATTGCTGGTAATATTTTTTTTCAAAAAATGTATTGCGAGTAATATTTTTTTTTCCAAAAATGTATTGCTGATAATATTTTTTTCTAAAAATGTATTGCTGGTAATATTTTTTTTCCAAAAATATATTGCTAGTAATAATTTTTCTTTTCCCAAAAAGTATTGCTGGTAATAATGGATTGCTGCTAATAATTTTTAAAAAAATGTCTTGCTTATATTAAAACTTATTTTTACACTTTCATAGTGTTTTGACCCCAGTCTGGGGGTTAACTATTTGCCTATAGCTGGGACCCTAACAGGTTTTATCACTCCGTGTCAGGATAGACCTGGGAACACCAGCAATTAAGAGGTGGTTCTACGTCCCTCGAAACCTCCCGATCAGAGGCCTTGCTGCCGGATGTAGTTTATCGTCATACCCAGGACGCGGATGTAGTTTATCGTCATACTCAGGACGTCTCGTTATTTCTTACCCCTCTTCAGAAGTGCAGTCGACGTATTCTGAAGAACCCACCCGGCAGGGTATAATTCAGATGTAAGCTAGTAAACTCGGATCTTAT
Source organism: Acanthosepion lycidas (assembly GCA_963932145.1). NCBI lineage: Eukaryota > Metazoa > Mollusca > Cephalopoda > Sepiida > Sepiidae > Acanthosepion > Acanthosepion lycidas. The sequence goes on from OZ010594.1 coordinate 22,802,431, forward strand.
TCCATGGACGATTACTACCGTAGGGAATCCACTACGCACTTATAGATTGCTCTGAAAAATGACTAATAATGCATTTTATTTGTAGTTGAAGACATACAATTGCGTTCAAAATATATTTAGATTTCATCATTAAATAACCCATAGAGATTGATATGCCGCTAAACAAAATCAACCGACCAAACCAATCAAGATATTTAGATTTTGGCATTAAATAACCCTTAGAGGTTGATATGCTGCTAAACAAAAACAACCAACCAATGATAATATGCAAAGTTTTTAATGTAGTGTCAGAGGAAGCCACTCTAAATAAAAATACCCTCCTCTTTTTAGCTTAAGAACAAGGTCTTAAAGTTATGCCTCCTATTAAGCATTGGGTCTTAAATTTCCGACACTTATATTAGTAGTAGCTACCAATGTATATGTCGAAATTTTAAGACTGCTTACAACTGCAAAATATTTTCTTTTTATAACCCTTAGGAGGATCGTAAATTAGTTTCTTGAAATTATTTCAAACTAAAGTTTTAAAAACAAATTTTCTAGTTCAAAACAGGCCAAGCTGATCTGCAGCCTTTTAAACTTAACCTAGGTTTCAAAAACTCGACTTATACACGAGTATCTACAGTAGGCTGACATTTGGAAAAGGCTTTTCCTAGAGAGCGGAAAATATTTTCTTGGTATTAAAAAGGCTTTTCTTCTGTTGATATAGCACTGTGAGATGTACGATAAGAAGGCCGAATTGTAAAGGTTAATTAGGAAACGAATGCAATAAAATGCATATTTGGTCTACCTTTTTTTTTTTATCACCTAAAAAGAAAAGCTGTAATTTCGGCAATTCGAATCGATCAATGGCACCTAGTTACCTTCGCGTTGAACAAGAATTCCCACCTGCTTTATTTGCTCACCCAAATGTTTCATTAAGGAGGACACACCCCTTACCTGAAAAAAAAAAGAAGCAAAAAGAAAATTGTCTAAATAGCAATAAAGCCAGTAGAAAAATGCTACCTCTTTTTTTTATTAGGTTGGTGCAAAAATAATGTCGTTTTCTCACATATGTTACTATGTGAGAAAACGACATTATTTTTGCACCAACCTAATAGTTTTCATTTTGGCTTCGTCTACTCTCGACTATGATTGGGCTCACGTATAAACATCATATATATATATATATATATATATATATATATATATATATATATATATATATATATATATATATATATATATATATAGTTTCGCTTTGTGTCTTTAGTATTTCAAGACTTCACTAGCATAAGCCCACTTCTACAGGCCGAGTGGTGACTTTAATTTAGATTTAGTTGTTTTCATCATTGACAATTTGCATTTGTTTTCTTTTTGATTGCATCTGTGGCGATTGAGGAAGGGGGGTTGATACTGAACAAACATACGACTACTTTGTTTTCTTTAGCCACCAATCCATCTTGGCTGTCATTATCCTCACTAAGGACAGTAAATAATACCGATTAACAGCGAAAAGGGTCAATCGGTAAGTCTTTAAAAGTACATATATACTTCCTATGCAATAACTGTTGCCTGTATCTTTTAATCATCATCATCTCAAGCAAAGCAATAAAGCCACTAAGACGCAAGAGGCCACTGAGTGCGAGAAAATATGAGCAAAAAAGGAAACAGTATTAAGAAGCGAGAACAATAAAAGAACAGGTATTAAGAAGACAAAAGATAACGATTGCATTTACATTTTTGAATATAAACTGGAAATCAAGATGTCGGAAGACAGTTTGTTATATAAGAATAAAGTGTCGCTGCCGACACTTGAGTTTGAACATAGATCGCCAGTGAGCAAACACAGGCGATCCCATTATTGGATTAAGTAGACCATTCCCCATTCGGATTAATACGGTGGTTACTTGTCGAGCAAGTATTATCAAGCAAGTACTATTAGTGCAAGTGATATTCGAAGGCGTCTGACACCAGTATTGCTCAACAGCGTTACTATAGTTGTATCTGCGATTTCAAAGTCTCTACTACAACGAGCATTACGAAAGTGACAACGAGTATTCGTTGACATAACAAAAGAGTCCACATGTGAGAAGTGCGAGAGAAGAAACTGTTAGCATAGAACTTACCGTTACATCTAGCCATTTCAACTGTAAAATGATGAGACCTAACCGCCAATCAAGTACTGCGCTTAAATTAATAAAATCTAGGTATCAAACAGGAACCTTCATCAGTATAATAACAATGAAAATATTTATTGAAAAGACATAGAGGAGCTATGGGAAAGTGACTAAAACCGAGATATCAAGTCAGGACCGATAATATTGCAGATTCTTCTTTGTACTTTATCTAGAATCCCTAAATACATAGCAGAAGCGCCAGACCGGATGTGGCAGCAATATTCAAATGGATAGACGAATGATAAACTTAAAAACGTGAAGAATCTGAGATTAAATATTTTCATTATTCCACATAATTCTTTTTTATGTGATGTTACCCTTCAGGATACTGATGATCATGGTCCTCCACAGTTTCTTATTCTTTTTGGTTGTAGGTAGTGCTTCTCTCCTTACTTGTCTCCTTATTATACATAGATTTGTCTGTCGTTTTTTAACGAAACTTGTATAAAAGAGGGGTTGCTGACCAAATACACAATGCATTGGTAGCTACGGCAAGAGGACCTGCAGTTTCATAAACAATGCAATTAGTAAAGGATGGACATAGATTTATTTTTATTTATTAATGCGACAGATTGTTGTTACTTAAACGTTATTTTTAGTGGATACTCATATTTGTGTAGACGCTCCGTTTATTTATTAGGTTGGTGCAAAAATAATGACGTAATAATGTCGTTTTTTGACGTTAAAAAATACGTTAAAAACGACATTATTACGTCATTATTTTGGCGCCAACCTAATATTAAACAGTATATTTATTTATTTTCGTCTGCTGGCCTGAATATTCGAAAAAAAAAATCTATCCCCACTCTTTACAAATTGCTTTGTTTACGTTAGGATACGATATTTGAAGTATCAGAGAAAAATCTGTGTTTAAACTTTGCTTGGTCATCGACGCACTCTGTATCCGAGAGGTCAAAGCCCATGAGATTTAATGACGGTTTCGCCTAGGGAACGCAGGTTCGAATCCCGTCGGAGAGCGCATGTTTTTCTTTAATAAGATTTCTCAAATATTCAAGCTGGTAGACGAAACTAAATGAATATAATGTTTAATAAATAAACGGAGCGTCTACTCAAATACGAGCATCCGCTAAAATAGCATTCTTTTTCTTTTATATATGTATATATATATGTGTGTGGGGGGATATAACAATCAATGCAGTATAGTAGCAGTTTCAAGCGATCTTCAGATCATGTATCACAATTCCTTTATCGGGCTTTATATGTATGTTACTGGAGCAAGAAGGGATGTCAGGCAAGGACGAACCCAGCCCTTCTCAGTCCTATTGTTTGGGGTTATTCATTGAAGCTTCATATATATATATATATATATATATGTATATATATATATATATATATATATATATATATATATATATATATATATATATATATATATATATATATATAGCTGCGATATCTTTAACCCCAAAACTTTTGTCAAAATACTATGAAAGTATAAAAATAGATTTTTATAGTAAAAATACTAGCAATATATTTTTGAAAAAATATATAAATATTACTAGCAGCATATTTTTCAGGAAAAAATTCACCAGCAATACATCTGACTCTCTTCAAAAGCCTTTTTACAAAAATATGCCAATGAAACCTAATCTACAAACTGATTTCTTACAAAGAATACATATTCTTTTAATACGAACCTATTCTAAAAATTCCTGTCGACATTAAATAACCCATTGAGGTTGATATGCCGTAAAACGAAATAAGCCAAGCCAAACCAAACCATACTCCCTTTACAAAAATACGTCAATGAAACCTGATCTATAAAAATGATTTCTTACGAAGAATACATATTCTGTTCATACGTACCTATGCTAAAAGTCTTGTCAGCATTAGCCCATTGAGGTTGATATGCCGTAAAACGAAATCAGCCAAACCAAACCAGACTCTGGACAAAACCCCTCTTTACAAAAATACGTCAATGAAACCTGATCTCCAAACTGATTTCTTCCAAAGAATACATATTCTATTCATACTAACCTATACCAAAAATCTTGTCGGCATTAAATAACCCATTGAGGTGTTGATAAACCGAAAAATAAAATAAATCAGACCAAACCTTTATCTTCGTTTAATGGATATTTTTAAAGGGGGCTCCCTCAACCAGCCTGTAACAGAAAACATAAGAATATATATATATATATATATATATATATATATATATATATATATATATATATATCGATTCGCCGTACTGATTGCAAAGTCGTGATAACTCGACGATTAACATTTAGTTTCTCATGCTGAATTTGTCCCCATCGTTAAAGGCGGATACTGCTTTGCCTCAAGTACTATCCCCCTGTGCGTACATATGCGCTAGATCTTTGACTTTTTAGCCTCGGTTCTTAACATTGTCTAGTCGACGGATTTCTCTTATTTGTCATTGTGAGAAATGAAAATGACTGGAGTCGCAGCTAATGTATGCATTTACTGGATCTTGAAACTGATCTAAGCGGGAAGCCGGCTTTCCTCGCGGTAAAAAAAAAAAAAAAAAAAAAAAAAAGACAAAACTATGCGATGTCTATAAGTAATCAATGTGCGGCGGATTAGATCAAGATTATTGATCAGTGCATCTGAGACTGAAGATATGTGTATTTAGGCCAAGATATTTCAAGATATCTGGCTACTTCTCCCTCTGTGCGACTCGGCTAGCTTTAATGTACTCAGTAAAATCAATGCGTTGCTTGTGGGGGTGCACGTACACCGAAAAGAACTTGACCTCTCTCTTTCTTTCTCTATCTCTGCGCCCTCTCCACCAAACCTACTCCACCACCATACTTCCTTCCTTCCATTCCCTTCCCACTCTCTACTTCTCTCTCTCTCTCTCTCTCTCTCACACACACACACATACTCTCTCTCTCTCTCTCTCTCTCTCTCTCTGTTTCCCTCAAAATCAATACTATCTCTATTAACAAGATACTAACAGTTTTATTCCGAATGAAAAGAATAACTATCATGCCAGTTATTGTGCACTGATTTTTCTAAATGTGCTATTATTATTTTTTATTACTTTTACTCCAGTTATTTCTTGCTTATTATCCAGAAAATCATTCATTTCCGAAGATTTTTATATTAATTAGCCTACGTAGAATATGTACTAATATTATCCTCTTTACGTTTTTTGAAATGCGAGGTTTCGACTATTACATTTTTTGGCCTTCCTATATTTTCTGAAGTTCTTTTGACTTTTTACGAAAAATTTATATTAATATTGTTCTCAAAGTTTTTTTTTTTCTTTTTAATTCGAGGTTGCGACCATTACATTTTTTGGCCTTAATCTATTTTCTGAAGTTATTTTGTATTATCCTCCGTAGAATTTGTACTAATATTGTCTTTAGGGGGTTTTTAAAGCAATGTTTCGGCCATTAAGTTTCTTGTCCTTTCTCTCTAAATATTTTCATTATTCTTCATATTTACTATACCCGTAAATTCATCAATGTTGCTTTTATCTTATTGCTTCGGCCTATGTAATATTTGGCCTTACTCTCTTGTCTGAAGTTCAGAAATTAAATATTTTCCTTATTCCACATATTTCTGATGCACTCAAAATGCATACCGTCCCATTTTGGGGGTACTATTGTGTAACCAAATACAAGTATCTTCAATTCCCCCCCCCCCGTCACATTTCTTATTTGGTACCGGACAATTATTATTTCACGGGGTACATCCATGGGCAATTCTTGTGTATACAGGCAATGATTAAATTATTTCCTTCACTTCTAAGCGAACCCGGCCCTTGTTTTTGCACAATGTCAGTTTCTTCATTTTCGAATATCGCGTTTTTGTATCTTGACGTCAAAGTTCGTGTAATAGTGTCATTCATTGGCTATTTTTGTATTGATTTTATAACTTATTGATGTTATCATTTTCGAATATATTATATTTGCTCTACTCTGTATTGAGCACTTTTTAAAATAGTATTTTTGGTTATTGGAATTTATTCCGTATACACCAATACGTATTGTATATATATATATATATATATATATATATATATATATATATATATATATAGTGCCAAATGTTTGCAACATTATACAAAAATGTTTTTAGGTATTTCTAATACAGTTACATTAATTAAACTTTTACTACTTGTAGAAGATATATTTAGGTATTCAGTCAAACAATCAGATTTTTAAAAAAAAGTTCAAAAATGTATCACACGAACAAAAACAGATATTTACCGTAATTTCCCATGTATAAGACTCATTTTTTCTAAAAAAAAAATACTAAGCGAAATCAGAGGTTCGTATTATGCACAGCGACAAAACATCTTTAAATCGTAAAATGAAATAAAAATTATCATAAAACAATTAGAATAATATTATTCTATGTTTAAAACCATTTTTAAATAAGAGTAGGAAACGCTGGTCGTAATGAAATTGGGAAGGTACAATTTATAGTGTTTGATTACCAAACTAGGGGTGCGTATTATGCGTGAATAGAAGCATTTTCCCACACTTTCAGCACAATTTTAGGTGTGCGTATTATGAATGATGGCGTATTATATATGGGGAATTATGATAGTAACTCAAAAGTTTACAACATATTTTTTTTATTATTTACAACAGCTTTTTTTTTTTATAAAAGAGTTCAAATTTTTTAGTAAAATTTCCAAATTATGATGGGGTTGTTTTTAGAACGTTATGATTACTTTTAAGAATGATTAAAAGTATTGCGTCATTCTTTTTCTGTCAACCGTCCTTTAAAAATTGACAAAATGTCGAAAGAAAAAATAATTGATCAAGACCTCCGTAAACGTATTGTTGATCTTAATACAAATGGACTTGGTTATAGGAAGATATCTAGTCAGTGAAATGTGCCATTGAGTTCAATTAGTACGATAGTTTGTCACTGGAAGATGTATCATTCCATTCGTCTCCACCCACCTGTGGTCGTCCTAGAAAGGTAACGGAACGTACGGCAAGATTATTGACAAGAAATTTGGCAACGAGCCCCGAGTTACGCTTAAAGAAGATCAGGGAAGAATAGAAGTAAGTGGAGTAAAAGTGAGCACGGATACCAATTAGTCGTTCACTTCGTTGATATGACATCTTTTCCGAGGACTCCGAGGAAAAAATACTTCTTAAGCGAAAACTCATTCTTACTTGACTGGATTTTACAAACGAGCATTGTATCAACATGCAGCATTTTGAGAAAATGTACTTTGGTCAGACGGCCTGAATGTCCGAGAAATCTTCATAAAAAATATTCGTCCTTTGAAAATTTCTCGGACATTCAGGCCGGTAAATGTTGTTAATACTGTTTATTATAAACAGAGCATTTACTTAAATATTTGTATCTATAAAAAGAACGTATAAACATAAAAAATTGTCTTAAATAATTGTGAGACTTTGTCCATTTCATAATGTATGACGTCATTTGTTTACATTTGGATACGCATTGAGCAGATGAGAGAAAATCATGGAGAATGAATGAGAGAAAATCATGGAGAATGAATGAGAGAAAATCATGGAGAACTGTGTTTAAAAACAGTAAATTTCTCGGACATTCAGGGCGGTAAATGTTGTTAATACTGTTTATTATAAACAGACCATTTACTGAAATATTTGTACCGATAAAAAGAACGTATAAACATAAAAAATGACTTATATATATATATATATATATATATATATATATATATATATATATATATATATATATACGCATGCAAATCCATAGTGTTGGTGCGACCAACGGAAAGTCTGACAAGTGAGCAAAAGAAAACTCAAATAGAAAACAATCAAAAAATATTACCAAGTACAAAAAAAAAGACTATACAAGAACGGAAAATAAACAAACTAGGAAAAAAAGAACCAAAATGCATACCCCTACCAAGGCACTAACTAAAAGTGCTTTCTGCCGAGGTTATTAGGGCATAGCAAAACACTTCACTGCGTCACACCTCAAGAGAGACAAAGTTTGGACCGCTATTTAAGTTTCACGCTCACGCAATCGTCAGGTAACCATAACGTTCTGGTCTCCTAGTGATCACAGTAGCGTGAAACGTAAGTAGCGGTCAGAACTTTGTCTCTTTTGAGGCACACACACACACACATACACTCACACACACGCACCCCCACACGCACAAATACACACAAAAAAATTACACACACACACCTGCTCGATTCTATCTCCTTCCTAAAATGCACAAAAATAACATCCCAGGAAGGCCGGTCATTCCATCATTTAACTGTCACACAACTAAAATATCCAAATACATAGATCACTATATACGGTCCCTGGTTAAGGAAGTAAACTCCTACATCAGGACCACAACAGACCTACTAAACAGAATTAAAGACCTACAAACAATACCAGAATATGCAACACCTTTAACTATTGACATCAAATCTCTTTATTCCAACATCAAACACAACGAAGGTCTAACCGCCCTTAAAGAAACATTTAGTAAAAGAACAAAACAAGAACACCCTCCACAGAAGTAATCATATAATTTATGGAACACTTCCTCACATTGAATAGTTTCGCTTTCAATGAAAATTTTCTGTGGATGATCTACAGCTTTATAAGAGCCAGATCAGGCTGAAAATGGAGTACTTTTACCATATGTGGACAAGAACTAACCAGCCCTGAATTTCCAGTCTTGATATAGTTCCAAAGAATATCCCGAGCCTTGTGGGATGTGGAGAATCTCTCACTTCTCTATCGCTACTTCCAGGGAATGTATTCGGATGAACTGCGTCTCTTGGTTCCACCTGCTCTGACCATCACGGCTACAACCAACTATGCCATTTACATATTAGAAAACCACCCACATTCGCTCCGTATTCAATCGGCGAGAAGTAAGTTCCACTCAGCTTCCTCCTGCGATTCTCTAGTGCCAGTTCACACGAAGGATAGTCATATATATATATATATATATATATATATATATATATTACAATGAATTTTACCAAAAACAAAACAATTTCGATGCCTGAAGATGACTGAATGTACAGTCGAAAGTACTTGCGTATTTAAGAAACACCTTATACAGCTTATAATTTTAAAAACAAGGATCATAACATTCATCGATTGATTAATACGTTAATGCATTTTTAAAAATTTTATTAACGAAGAGATTTTGCCATTTTCATATCATTAACTTTACTAATTTACTTTTTGTATGAATGATTCATTGTAATATAAATTGAACTGCACCACACACACACACACACACACACATATATATATATATATATATATATATATATATATGAAATGAATTAAGAACGAAAATTAATAATACATGTTCTATTTATACGTTATTTCTATCAATGCAAATATTTAAGCAAATGGTCTGTTTATAATATTAACAACATTTACTGGCTTGAATACCCGTGAAATTCCATAGAAAATATGTGTCCTCCGTTAGGAACCGAACCTGTATCTTACACGGAACCGTCATATAGTCCGACGTGCTACACCATTAAGCTACAGAGGAAGCGTATGGTTAGCAATATAAGAGTGCACAGTGAGTGCTGTTGGTAATAAAACAATGCTTGATGTAAAATAACTGAGCTAAAATTATACTATTAATAAACATATTTCTTCCTCGCTGTTTGGTGAGATTAAGTAATAATTATGTCCCTTTTTAATTATCAAGTTTATTCTTCAAAAACTGAGGTACATTTTTATTTTATTCAATTTTATGTTCACGGTTATTTGCAATGACTCCTTGCCACTTATCAGTCAACTCCTCGATTACTTTTCATTAACGTTCCGCGCGTTTTCGATGGTAGAAAATATTCGACAGACTCTTGAATCTGGTTTTCCCCATCAAAGCTGTTTGCAACCTTCCAAAAAGGTAATAATCGGTTGGTGCAAGGTCGGGTGAATATAGCCGGTGTAGCAGGGCACACTAACCAACTTCCAAAATGTTTCCTGCGTTTTTCTTGCTCTGCATTCGGCTTTGTATTGTCATAGTGTGACACTGAGATCCAAAGACGCATTTAACGAATCTTTGGAGGTATATATATATATATATATATATATATATATATATATATATATATATATATATATATATATATATATATATATATATATATATATTTGGACAAGGAATTGACACCAGAGAACATAAACACTGATTTGAAAAAGCACGACGTCATTTTTCTTTTCCTAAAGGAATACTTTTCGGACAACACTTTTTCAAAGGTAACTGTTGACACAAATCTGATAAAACAAGAGAGATGTTTGCAGTCTGGGGAATTAGGTGGCCAGATGTAAGGGTTGATGTAGAAATTGTCTGACAGGCATGATTGGATACTTTTGCATGTACGCCATGGTGCAGAGTCCTGTTACCAGACATATATATATATATATATATATATATATATATATATATATATATATATATATATATAGGTGCCTCCAAAGATTCGTTAAAAAATGACCATATCATGATGTAAAAATGATCCAGACATAATGAAAACGTTTTATCGTCAAAATTTTTTGTAATTATTAAAAGTAAATACCAAAGGTTGTTTTGATTATTAAATTATATTTTTTAGCCTTTTTACAACTTTAAAAATTTTATTAATTTTTTTTTTATCTTGTTTCAACAAGTGCCTATAAATTAGTATAAGAAATTTTAGCGTCTTTTTGAGGTGAAAAATACATTGATTTAGAAATTCTTTGAAAAATCAAATCATTGTCGAATTTTTATGAAACTTTCAGGACTTATTCAAAAATGAATGACATTAATTTTGAAATAATTCTTTTTTGTAGCTCTTAATGCTTATATTAGTTATAAGGAAAAGTACTCTGAGAATTTATATCATGAAATCATTCTAGCCAGACAGGACTTCCCGTTACAGAAACTCCACTCAGAATTGTAAAATAGAATATACACTCAAATTAAGATGTTATTTAATTAGAAAACATTTTAATTGGTTTTATAAATAAGATATGTTATAGACACCATTGTCTGAAGAACAAGTTTTTTTTTCGATGAATAATTAATTTTTACAAAAATTGTTTTATTTTTTCAATTTTAATTATTCTAATTTATAAAATTTTAAATTCTGCATTAATTAGTATCTGTCAAGTGATATTGTTATTAAATTAAGACTGTATTTATTCATCATAAAAGCTCGCTACAATTCAATGATCCCAGTATTTTAAAAACAATTTTTAAATGTGTGTATTTTTAAATGTATGATTTTTTTTTTTTAAATAGGGATGTTCAAACGTGTCATTATCAGGAAATAAAAGCGGTAATTAGATGAAAGTTACAATTTATTGCCAATTTTTAAACATTTCCTCAACAAGCGTCTTCGTAAGTTAGACTATAAAGCTAAAGTACCTAAAATTCAATGAAATATTAGATTGCTTACTATATTTTCCTAAACATCTGTGATACTGGATAGGTTAAAAAATTATATAAAAAAGTAGTTCACGTCATATTCATCAAGTAATTGTTACAAGTAATCAGTTTAATTAACATTTAAATCATCTAATCTTTCGCAAATAAAATTTCAGAGAAGTAATATTTAGACACCTCCACGAGGGTTACATATGTCACAAGGCCGGGTTTAACGTGGGATTTCCGAGCCCGTAGGCTCGGCCAAAAATATTCCTTCTTCGAACCCGCATAAACGGGTTCAGGGGCAGTCAACCACCCCGAACGAGACCCTGCCCTTCGGCGGAGCCTCGTCCGGGTTCCTCTCCGCCCGAAAGCAGAGAGTTAAACTGTTACTTACCCCGGAGGCAAGGAATCGGAAAAAGTAATATTTAGTCACCCCACCACGAGGGTTACATATGGCACAAGGCCGGGTTTAACGTGGGATTTCCGAGCCCGTAGGCTCGGCCCGGCCAAAAATATTCCCTCTTTGAATCCGCATAAACGGTTTCAGGGGCAGTCAACTATCCCGAACGAGACCCTGCCCTTCGACGGAGCCTCGTCCGGGTTCCTCTCCGCCCGAAAGCAGAGAATTAGACTGTTACTTACCCCGGGGTCAAGTTTCAGAAAAGTATATTTTATTTTTGAAAGATTTTTTTTTTTTAATAAAGTGAAGTACGATGTGTTGACATATTTGTTAATCTGGATGATTTTAGCGTTTTTACTTACAATAAAAAAACTAATTCCAAGTTTGAAATACAATAAAATATTTTACTGATTGGAAATATTAAATTTAATATAACAGCTTGGAATTAAAACCCAAATTAAAACTTTAGGAAAGATTTTTTCACTTTTGAAAATAATTTTAAAGCTTAAGTATCGCTTTTCTTTGTAGGCACACACACACACACACACACACACACACACACACACACACACAGACACACACACACACACACACACACACATACATATACACACACATATATAAAAATGCATTTTTCCTCACAATTAGCACGACTCTGAGGTTCATGCAGAACGCAACGTTCAGATGCTGGATTAAAGTCATTATCCAATTCCTGAAGATTTAGCGAAGGTACCGGTGTGGAAAAAATATGTATAGTTATTAGTATTAGGTTGGTGCAAAAATAATGTCGTTTTTGTTTGTTTTTTTTACGTCAAAAAACGAGATTATTTTTGCACCAACTTAATACATATAATTTAGAGCTCTGTTATATTCCATCGAGCACTATTTTATTAACACACACACACACACACACATATGTTTATATCTAATACTTATTAATTTATATTTAATATATATTTTTTTTTATTTAATTTTATTCAGTAACTTGACTTTAATAATCATTTTACTAATTATTACTTTAATTATTATATTATATGTATTATTATTTGTATATTAATTATTCTTTAATTTTAAATGTTACCTTTTTACTTACTTTTCCTTAAAGGTTTTTTATTAAAATAAAATAAATCTTCACTAATTTTTAATTTCTTTTAAGTAATTTTACTCATAGAAACTAGATGTTAATATTTTAAAATATAGGTCAAGGTTATTTTAGCACGCCCCCTTCCATCACCATGAAACTGTCTAAACAATCTGCTGCGTCCTCTGTAATATTCTTCTTTCTCCTTTCTTTTTTTCTTTTTTTCTTTTACTTTGTCAACTTTCTTCTTCTTTCTTTATTCTTTAAATGTTTAAATTTTTAAATCTACTATTTTATTTTATTTCTTCACACCTCTGTTCTGACAAAACCTACAAGTAAGATCTTGTAGGATGAAATAGCTATTCAAATGGGGTAATTCTGGATTTCTATTCGATGTAATTTATTTATTCATATACGCTCTGTTATCATAAATATATTGAGCTCTCTTTGTGGATCAGTTTTAATATTTTATATTATTAGGATTCACTTGGATTATATAACAAGAGATTATTGCCTGTATATATATATATATATATATATATATATATATATATATATATATATATATAAAAGTGAACATTATAGTCAACACTTAGAGGCGACAGGCTGTTTCATGCTAGACGCAATCATATCAGGCCGCAAAAACAACACTCGTGGCCTGATGATTGCGTATAGCATGAAACAGCCTGTCGCCTCTAAGTGTTGACTTCAATGTTCACTTTTATATTTACACACGCTCTATCTGATATTGAGCACTTTATCCCATAAATATAGCACACCTTAAAAATATATTTCTTCATATATATATATATATATATATATATATATATATATATATATATAGATAGCACAACTTCTATGTCTATCAAAACAAATTGGTACCCATGAAAAAAATTGAAAAAAAAACGAAAGTACTAGAAACATCCGAAATAAATCGTCCAGTGACTTAAGATTTTAGTCCAAAGAAAAAAAACCAAGCGAGTAATAATGACAAAACTTAGAGTGCTCAGTACACTAAGTACAGCAGGGATAAATGAAATAAATCCTAAAGAGCCAGAAACAACCTACCTAGGTTTCACCTAAACGGATTTTCAGGGTAAGATCCGTTTCTTACCCTGAAGATCCGTTTTTGTGAAGCCTAGGTAGCTTGTTCCTGGCTCTCTAGTATGTATTTCATTTATATATTTATATATATATATATATATATATATATATATATATATATATATATATATATATATATCAAATATGCGGTGCAGTTCAATTTATATTACAATGAATCATTCATTTAAAAAGTAGATTAGTAAAGTTAATGATATAAAATGGCGAAATCCTTTCGCAAACAAAATTTTAAAGTTGCATTAACCTACGAACCACTCGATGTATGTTATGATACTTGTTTTAATGATTATTAGCTGTATAAGGTCTTTTTTTTTAATACGCAAGTACTTTCAACTGTACATTCAGTCATCCTCAGCCATGGAAATTATTTTCTTTTTTAGTAAAATCCGTTAGCATCCGAGACGAAAAAATTAAATTAAATTTTTTAAACTTATTCAAAGTTCTTTTGATGTTTCGGGAATGGACTTTAAAGCCAAAGTATGAATGTTGGTACCATTACTGAAAGCCTTAATGATCTTTTTCCTCTCACCATTGCTCGGTTGGGAAGGCATAGTAGAGCTGAAAGAAAACGATTTTAACCTGTTCTCTTTCTAACTGAATAACTCAAAGGGTTTTCAGTGATTCTTACGATAGTGTCTGTGTGTGTGTATAAAAATTCAGAAAAATATATCTGTGCAAAGACAATAGAAATGAAAACAAAAAGAAAAAATGATCTTAGCCAATGCGTTTCGTCCTTTGATATACTTTATCAATGCAAGTGTAAGAATTTTACAAGTATTTATACACAGAAGTAAAAATGTTAGTTTTGTAGAATTTCTACATTTAAAAATGCTTATGTATAAACTTCAGGCTAACTGGAAGTCAAAGTAAATTTTGAATTCAAATTTCTTCTAGACTGGCTGCGATCCAGTGCTATAGAGCCTAGTCTACCCTACTTATGGTGGAGGTGAGGGAGAAGAAATGTTTTTCATGCCTATCCCAAAGACATTAATGCGGAAGTGAGCGCAACAGACTTGGCAGGAATTCGAACTCTGATAGCTGGTTCCATTTACCATGCCGATAATCGTCACATTACCTATAACTTCCACACTAAAACCCATAGACATTAAATAGATTATATTGTAGATATTGCTGTTAATACGTGGGTAGCGATGTCAGTCATGGGAGAGCGGTTTTCGCGAGTGATAGCTCACCCGCACTTCAAATGGCTCGGTGCCATTTTTACATGGACTGATGTACACTTGGAAATTCTGTCTTTCGTAATCATCCTCATGACAGAAGATACACACACACACACACACACACACACACACACAAGCGCATAAATACACACACACTAGACACATGCACACATATAAATACACACAGCATAATCACACACACACGCATAAAAACACACACACGCATAAAATATACACAAACATAAACACACACACACGCATAAACACACACACACGCATAAACACACACACATAAACACACACATACACGCATAAATACACACACGCGCATAAACACATACACACGCATAAACACATACACACGCATAAACACACACACACAAACACACATACACATAAACACACGCAAGTGCATAAGCATACACACATAAACACATGCACACGCATAAATACTCACACACATAAATACACACACGCATAAAAACACATACACATAAGCACAAACACACGCAAAAATACACACTCAAAAACACACACAAACGCATACACACGTATAAACATACGTAGACACATAAACTCACGCACACATACACACACACACACATAAACACACACACACACACACAAAGACATACACACACACATTCTCTCTTTCTCTTTCTCTCTCTCTCTCTCTCTCTCTCTCTCTCTCAGACACCTACTCATTATCTCTCCCTGGCTTTCTCACTTCTCGCTCCTATTCCTTACTCTCTCATTCTATATGTCTTCTCTTTCTTCACATCCGATCTCTTACGTGTTTTTTTTTACTTCATGTAATTTCTTTCTCTTTTTCGTACTCCAGATGTTTTTCTTTTTTGTTCGATGCAACGTATTAAAATAAAAAACGTTCTAGATTAAGAAAAGCGAATTAAGCTGCTATGTAGTATCTTCACAGACGAAGAAGCGACTTGAAGCGACAGAGATGTGGTTCTATCGACGAATGCTGAGAATACCATGGACAAAAGGTGTGAGGAAAGAAGGAAATATAAACGAAAAGGAAGCGTATACTTACAATCAGAATGAGAGTAATGGATAGCGGCTCGGAATAAGACATCGGAGAACCGAGTTCGAATTCCATTTGAGATCATTGCAATCCCTTATAAGCAATTCTCATTGTAAAAGGTACAAATCCATCTCCCCCAGCAATGGGTTAAATCAAAGGGCAGACTGGACATATTAGCCTTTGTTGGCAATCATAGGAGAAGGACAGATCTGAATTAAAAACTGTATGCGACACTGGGACTAAATCATGAGTTGCTCTTTGCTAAGGCATAACACCTGGAATCCACTCCTGTCAGGGTTATGATGAAAACATCGGCAGCAGGATTTGAGAGGTGGTCAATGGCCGAATCTAACAGACCAGATTTGTAGCATTGGTATACTGGACAATGGAAGGGACAAAATTATTCCGAGTCATATAGAAACTGCAGGAACACGGTGTGTCCTCTAATATATACGACGGAGATTTGTTTCTACAGATGATTGCTGAAAACACCATGGACAGAACACGTGAGTTAAGAATAAAATAAATACTACAAAGAAATGTATACTTATAATCGGAACGAGTTGAAATTCCTCTGACACATAATGATGAAAGAGGACCTAGAGAATTTTCAGAAATTAAACAGTATTAAGAGATAGAAAGATGTCCCTTGGAACAAAAATTGATGAACTGCTGTGTTGTAACTAACCTCCTATATGACAGTGAACGCGGGACAATCACTTCATAGACGATGAAGAAACTTAAAACGACAGAAATGGTGTTCTAGCGACAAATATCGAGAATAGCATGATGCATGTGAACAAAGAAGAAATCTTAAGGAAAATTGGAACTAAAAGAAAGCGTATACTTACAATAAGAAAGAGACAGTTGAAATTTTGGGTCACTTAATGAAGAAAGAGGGCCTAGAGACTTGTAGAAACTAAGCAAAGTATTCAGAGATAGAAAAATATCCCTTGAAATGAAGAAAAGAGTGCTGAACAGCTATATAGTATCTCTGTCTATAAAAGGCAGGATGTGCGTGCGTGCGTGCGTGCGTGCGTGCGTGTGTGTGTGTGTAACGAATGCACGGCCACAATTTTCGACGGATTTGCACCAAAATTTACATGCACATGCTCCAAGTTAGCGGAAACGGCAAAACCGACTTTGCATTTCCCAACTCCGATCGATAGTGGAAATAATCGATTTTTTCATGCTTCTACAGCAGTTTTCATGTAGTTTGCGGCCATTTTCTACTGGCCAGAGTGAGAGTCTATAGCTGGCTGCCACGAATAGGCAGGAACATTCTATTGGCCAGCGTGAGAGCCAACAGCTGACTGACACGAATGTTAACTAGCATGCTAGCATGAAAACAAAAAAAAATCGATAGATGCATTCGTGACAAGTGGGAAAATTTAAATCTGCATGGCACTTTACTCCAATTGGCTCAATGTTGATTCTGATTCCGCAGAACTGGGTTGTGCGTGAAAAAGTATTTGTTGTTAACATTCTTTTTTCATTCGGTTTTTCCAGTTACGAGTCCTTTTTTTTAAAACTGATCGTTTTGTGTTCATTTTGTTTAGTTCTTTTTTCGTAACAGATTTAATGTTTAGTATAGAGCTTAGAAAAAATTCGCAGTGGGAGATAGGCAAGAAGTAAGGCATGTAGCAACATCAGCACTGCAAAGGGCACTTCTTTAAAGACAAGGAAGGGCAAAAATATTTTAAGTCAAGTGATAGCGATTGCTGTATGAGTCGTACGATTTTTGAATCAAGCACGGGCAACGCCGGGCCATGCTGCTAGTCTAATCTATATGTCAGTGAATGCTCGAGAATTTCTTCACAGATAAAGAAGAGACTTGAAGTGACAGAGATATGATTCTAGTGCATAGAGAACAGCAAGGATATCTCCAAGAAAATAGGAACTATAAGGAAACAGATTTCTGGGTCACCTAATAAGGAAAGAAGGTCTACTCTACTACATCACAATTTTTCATAAGATAGTATTCAAATAAAATACACATTTTCTTATAACCTAATTATATACAATAATGTCTCATATGCAATATAGGTGAACAATTCAACTAGAAAAATTCAAAATAAATACGATGTGTCTAAGTACTTTGTAACGAAAGAGGACCTAGAGAATTTTCAGAAGTTAAACAGTATTAAGAGATAGAAAGATGTCCCTTGAAACAAAGATTGATGAACTGCTATGTCATAACTAACCTCCTATATGACGTTGGATAATCTCTTCATAGACGATGAAGAAACTTAAAACGACAGAAATGGTGTTTTAGCAGCAAATAACGAGAATACCATGGACAGAGTATGTGAACAAAAAAGAAGTCTTAAGGAAAATCGGAACTAAAAGGAAGCGTATACTTACAATCAGAAAGAGACAGCTGAAATTCCGGGTCAGTTAATGGCGAAAGGTAGCCTAGAGAATTGTAGAAACCAAACAAAGAGATAGAAAGATGTCACTTGAAACAAAGATTGCGAAACAGTTATGCAATATCAAATCTTCCAGTGAAGGCTGGACAAATTCCACAGAGATGAAGAGACTTGAAGCAACCGAGATATGGCGCAACTGACAGATGCTGAGAATACCATGGACAGAACATGTGAGCAACAAGGAAGTTTTTAAGAAAATAAGGACTAAAAAGAAACAAAATCAGAAAACAAAAGCTGAAATTTGTGGGACATATAGAGCGTTTGGAGAATTTAACACTTGTATGGCGTATTGATTGATTAACTTGTTTTTTATGATTTATCAACTCTTTGCAGTTTTTTAAAGCCAGAAAATATTTTTAGATTGTAAGAATTTTTGTGATACTAATAATTTTACTGATACAAGTCCCACTAATTAACCCATAGCTGGGTGAGAAGAAATGGTTTCATACTTTCACCAAGTGTATTTGCGCGTATATAAAGAACCTGACTTGAACTTGAATCCGGCTCTCCAATTTCTGTTTTCCATTACACCACCCGCACATCCAAGCTTACAGCACCTGGCATATCCAAGCGGTCACCCATCTAGGTATTGACCAATTTGGAACTTGGATACGACTCTCCGGTTTCTGCTATCTATTATACCACCCTCACACCTAAGCTTACAGCACTTGGTATTCACAAGTGGTCACCCATTTAAGTATTGACGAGGCTCGACGTCTGCTTAACTTGGGTTATTGTACGAGAAGCGGTGGTATAGCCGTAAGATCGTCGGACATGTTGAAGGCGAGAGAGATAGAGGAAATCTGCTTAACGAATTTATGCGAATGAGTAGCAGGGTATAAGATGAATAACGATGGTGAAGAATTAAAAGTTACTCAGACGAACAAACAATTCTAGTGCTTACATCCTTAGAGGGACATCGCAATTAAAATATGTTTTAATGTGCTTTTATTTCTTTACTAACCGAATTACCCGCGCCTTGCTGCGTGTCACACATTATTTTTTGTAAGAAAATGATCATTGGTTTTAAATCATTGTTATAATTTGTGGAGAAAAATGATACATTTTAATATTACTCAATGATCTTGCCGATGTGACCTCTATCTTCTGGATTTCTCCTTCTATATTTTAGTCAGGAGTCATTCTCTTGTTCATATTTAGATTTAATTTAAATCAAAGGGGAAAAAAACATTTCAGTCGGTGGCGGGTACACGTGTGGAACCTCCTTTGATCAAAAGGAAATATACTTATCCAAGTAACCTAGGAGTCATTCCCTTGTTCAAATTTAAATTTAATTTAAATCAAATTAAAAAAAAACAAAAAAACTTTCACTGGTGGGGTTGTGCCCCACGGGGAACCGCTTTGATCAAAATGTACTTGCTGATGTGATCTCCATCTTCTGACTTTCTCCTATATTTTGATGAGGAGTCATCCTCTTGTTCAAATTTAAATTTCATTTAAATCAAAGGGAAGAATCAGTGGGGGTGGGCGGGGATCCTCGTCGGTCAAAAGTAAATATACTAATCCAAATATATATATATATATATATAGATAGATAGATAGATAGATATCATTAAAGAGTATATTTCATTACGTTAATGAATACATTGATATCTATGGGGGATAAAAAGAAGGCAACACCAACAACCTACATTTATTGTACGTGTAAAGCGATTAACATTAATATGTTTTTAAATTGTCTGTTACTTCAGGCCGTAAACGACCATGGCTCTTCACAACTTCCTTTTCTTTATTATCTGTGTTTCTTGGAAAGATGGTGGAGTAGTTGAATTCAGGGTTGTCCTTCTAGACTAGAATGACTTTCATCCAGTGCTAGAGAGGTTAGTCTAGAGGTAGAAGGGAATATATGGATTCATACCTATCCTAAGGCCATTAATACGTAAGTAAACGCCACAGACTTGGCAAGAAATTGAACTCTGTTCGCTGGTTCCAAAACTGCAAGAACTAAAATTGATAGCACGTGTAACGCGAGGAAAACGTAATGATATAATCAAGATATCAACTTTCCATATTCCCTTAAAGAAAAGGTTAGCAAGGAAAACTCCATTAATGCTAGAAATAATAATAAAGGTAACTGGACTTGAGAAAGTTATTTTCATGAAAAAATGTTTTAAAAGAAAGATTTCATAAATTTCAACCGAGATTAACACGAACTGTTCGGCCAGTGAACGGCGAATGTTTGCCGTACGGAAACGGTTAATCTCATCATTGCTATTGCCATCGGAATGCATTTGAAATAATTTTAATATAGTAATCCATGAAAATTGATTCCTAATCTTAATGATAGACACAGAAAGGAATCTGCAGGAACTCCTAAAAAAGGTAGTGAAGGAAAGAATAAGGGACTAATGTTTGGGAAATACCACTCTAATATTAAGTTGGTGCAAAAATAATGACGTAATGTTGTCGTTTTTTGACGTATTTTTTAACGTCAAAAAACGACATTAATACGACATTATTTTTGCACCAACCTAATACTTGTCGGAAATTGCAATACGTAATTTTTTACAGGTATTATCCTAATAGCTTAATATTAAATGAGGCTTGGGTCTTATATGAAAAAAGGCAACGGTAATGCTGAGATTAACCGTTTCCATACAGCAAACATTTGCCATTCATTGGATGAGCAGTTTGCGTTACTCTCAGTTAAAATTTATTAATTAGACTTTACTATAGTAAAATAATTTTTCATGGATCCCTATATTTAAATCATATTCCAATGCATTCCCAGAGCGAATGTTTGCTGTATGGAAACGGTTAATCTCTCTATTACCATTGCCATAGGAATGCATTGGAAATGATTTTAATCTAGGAATCCATGAAAAATGAATCCTAATGTTAATGGCAGACAGAGAAAAGAAACTGCAAGAACTCGTAAAGAAGGTAGAGAAGGAAAGCAAGAAGAAAGGACTAAAATTAAGTAATACTGGTCTAATACTTGTCAGAAATTGTAATATGTAATTTTTTACGGGTATTATTCGAATAGTGTAATATTAAATGAGGCCGGGGTCTTATATGAAAACAAAGATGATACGTCTTCAATCAGAGTTAAATCGAAAAATCTCTCAATTTATGGTAGTTTTCACTTAAGTGTTTTATTGGAAACTTAATATGAAACTACAGACTCGCCCAATTCTCGAGTAAAATCATTTTTCATGGCGTCCTGGGTATGACGATAAACTACATCCGCGTCCTGGGTATGACGATAAACTACGTCCAACAACAAGGCTTCAGATAATGTTTTCGGAAAAATAATGTTGCCAGCTATACGTTTTTGAAAAAATAATGTTGCCAGCTATACGTTTTTTGGTAAAAATAATGTTGCCAGCAATGCGTTTTTGATATAACAATGTTGCCAGCTGTATGTATTTGAAAAAATAATGTTGCCAGCTATATGTTTAATAGTACTCTATATTTAATATATGTATAGGTATATGTGTATGTATGTATATGTATATATGTGTGTGTGTGTGTATATATATATATATATATATATATATATATAATTATTTATTTAAAAATATGATTCCAACTCGCTACATAAGAGGTCTCATGTTTCAAAACAAGAGCCGAAAACTTCAAAATTTTTAAATAAATAATTATATTTATGCTCTACTTTCGTATCGAGCACTATTTTTAAAAAAATAATAACAAAAATACTAAGGAACTTTGGATTATTCACCAAACCAGTTTCTTTCCTATTTTCTACAATATTTTCACACACACACACACACACACACACACACACACACACACACACATATATATATATACCTTAATTTGGCATTAAATGACCAACAGTGGTTGATATGCCATAAAACCCAACCAAACAACCATTTTTCATGGATTCTTATATTAAAATCATATTCCAATGTATTCCTACAGCGTATGTTTGCTGTATGGAAACGGCTAATCTTGCCATTACCATTTCCATAAAAATGCATTGGAAATGATTTTAATATAGGAATCTATTAAAAAGGGTTTTACCATAGTAAAGTCTAATTTCCGAGAAACTACTTTAAGAGAAAGAATTCATAAATTTCAACCGAGAGTAACGTGAACTATTCGCTCAATGAAAGCCGAAAGTTTCCTGTATGGAAACGGTTAATCTTACCACGACTATATACACTTTAAAAGAACAATATTGCGGATGTTTAAAAGAGGTTTTAATGTCCTTTTATTCGTTATATCGTTAAACAGTATCTTTCATTAAGTTAATGAATACATTGATATCTATGGATGATAAAACGAGGATATCAACAACAACATACTTTTATTGTGAATGTTTTATTTTTTTGTTCGTGTTTGTTGTTTTACTTTCTGGAGTTTAATTTTGCATGTCGATTTGAACGTTGTACCTCCGCATTCACCGTTCGTTTACATCTTTCCACTGTCAATTAGCTAATGTTCGCAAAAAGAGCCATCTGACTGACACCTTTCCCCTCTATTCGGTGTTATCATCGCAATATACTAGTACACGTGCACCCGCACGTGTGGGAACAGGTTGCATCGATGAACTCATTACCGGCAAAGTGCTGCTGAGGACGACGCAAGTCCCTAACTCGTTCTTCTCCAAAAAGAAAACTCAGACATGCTTAATTTACTCCCACGCGTAACTTACCCTTTTCATTTCGTTTCTGTCGATGATGTAGATAATTTGCCTTTAATCAATTTATGAAGATACGGCGACTTGGACAGTGCGCGTGTCTACGTCTGTACATGACATACGCCCTGGCCTTTCGATGATGTGACGTGGTTACGACACTTTTATTTGTTTTTTTATTTATTACAAATGAGAATTAAAAAAAAAAAAAAGAACACGTTATCCTTTCAAATGAAATTTTATGGGAACAAAAACCTCGACAGACCGAAGCAGTTTAATATTTTTTACTTTGATTACGATTATTATCGATAAAAAAACAATTTGTCCAACCGTAAATAGAAATAATGAACTTTTCTCAGAAATACGCGATGTCGTAATTGTGCAGGTGGTGTAATGTATAGCCGCTCAGGATGAAAAATCGGAGATCTGAGTTCGAATTCCAGTTGAGTTCGTTACATTGCCTTATGTGCATACATACCCTTGGAAAATGTAATAATCTATCGCTCCCTCAGCTATGGGTTAAATAACAGAATAGACTGGGCTCAATAGTCGTGGTTGGTAATCATAGAAGGATAACTCTGAATTAAAAGCCGTATGTGGCTCCAAATCATGAGTTGCCCTTAAGGCGTAGCAACCGGACCCTATCACTGCCAGGATTATGGTCAAAATATGTCATCATTAGCAGAATATGTTCCTTAATAAAGGACAATTATAGTCAAAATATATGTTGTCAATAGCCGAATAAGTTCCTTAATAATGGTCAATGGGTGAGACCTACCGGATAAGAGACATCTTTTAAATTTTTAAGAGGCATCTTTTAAATTTTTAAATGTATCAAAAAACCGCGCTACGCCTAATACAGCCGTATGGATGGGTGACGACTGAGTGCTGTACCAGTTGAGATAGGGCGTCACATGAACCTGAGTCCGCTAGGCATAAAAATTGTAACTAGTCATAAAATATTGAAAACAAGCCACATTACTACAGTAAATTGTGTTACTAATAATACAATATGTATGGTCGTCTGTACTGTTTGCTGAGATACCAGTTTCTTTTAGATTGCATTCAGTTTTTTTCTCTGTTGCTTGTTTTATACTACGGGTAATATTCAGTGAAATATTTTGCTTTGTCTACATCTACTCTGTCTATATGGATTAATTTATATTTATTGTATTTTACTAATTGCTTTATATTAGTTTCATTTTTTATATGTAGCAACATTCATTGATAAAAATGTAACAGTATTTCTTATGCTTTGTCAAATTTAATTTCATTTCCTTTGAAGGTTAAAGTTACAATATACGTTTTCATGCTTTATTCTGGTCTACAGTTAACACATTGTATTTACATGTACGAAATCATAATTTTCCTCGACACCAAACATTTTTTAAATATACTAGCAGTAGAGCCCGGCGTTGTAAGAGATAGATCAAGTATCGACCATCATAAAGACTGAAAAATAAAATTGACAAAGATTATTGTTTAAGGTTGACGGACACGCATGTCTTAATTAGTTTTTATTGTTTTGTTTAGTTTTTTTTTTTTTGTTTTTTTTTACGAATTGGTCAAACCCAAACTCAAACAAAAACATTGTTTTCAATCATTATGAGTCTATCGATTGAATAGAATTTTATTATAAACAATTGTCTTTCAAATGGAATTTTTAAAGCATTCTGAATGTAAAAATAAAGAAAAAAGTGTGCAAGACAATAAGAAACACTATCTGTTGAAATCGGTTGAAAAATGTAGGAAATCCGATCCCATATATAAACGAACACACACACACACACACACACACACACACAAACAACCTGGGTTTTATAATAAGTATAACTCGATATGAGTTGTCCCCCTTTCATTCTCGCGATGCCTCTTCATCGTGTTTTCAAATTGATTTCGTGCAAAAGCAATTGTGTTTTTCCAATTTTTAACACTGTCAGAACCACCGCAAGGTAATTTTACGTAGTCCCGCGAAGTTTTGTTGAAATCGGTTGAAAAATGTAGGAAATCCGATCCAATATATAAACGTACAGACAGACAGACACACACACACACACACACAGACACACACAACCTGGGTTTTATAATAAGTATGATTTCAGTAAATATATGATGTAACATGCTAAAAGATTTTTTCCCGAAAAGATATTTTTCAGTATCTTTCTATATTTCTGAGATGAGGTATTATGTACACTATTTACATTATTCGGACTATTGTCCTCATCTTTGTCGCCATATTTATTACAACGTTTTGGCCGTTGTACGCTCCGGCCTTCTTCAGATGGTTTGAATGTCGAACTGAACCCTTTATTTCGCTCAATGGGGTAGACTATTCTAGTTCCACGTGCCATGAATTTCTGGATATTATAAAATTCATACCCAGATGTCCTCAAGGTCACATGGCACAGTGGATAAAGACGTTAGTTAGATCCAGTGACAGGTCCCAAAGTGTGTGAGTTCAATACCTGCTTAAGGAGGTGGAGATATTGGAGAGGGGAATTGACAGGAGATAACTGACAACTGACACCCATTAAAAAAAAACAGTCTACCCCAGTGAGCGAAATAAAGGGTGCAGTTCGAGATTCCAGCAACCTGAAGGAGGCCGAAACGCTGTAATAAATATGGCAACAAAGATGAAGACAATAGTCCGAATAAAGATATTCTTGTAAAATAGGGAGGCGTCTTATGTGAAGGCGCGTGTTACTTGAAAGCAAATATTGGAATTATTCCGATTCAGAGGGAAACTGCGAGAACTCACAAAATAGTGTCTTGTGTGTTTCCCAATAGGGAGGTATGGTGGTGTAATGGAAAGAGGCTCGGATTTTGGAATCGGAGAGTTCGAATTCCAGTCAAGTCCATTACATTCACTTCCATGCTAATACCCTTGGGAAAGGTATGAATGCTCTTCTTCTCCACCCCAGCTATGGTAAATAGCAGGGAAGACCGTGTATAGCCTTGGATGGCCACAGGTTTACCGCAGGAAAAATGGGCGAAAAATCTGCCTCGTCAGTCATGTATCGAAAGATACATGATCGCCTAATGCCACATAACTGACTGTTATAAGCGAAACCCCCATGATGAAGCTTCTTGGCGGATGATCTGTTTAACAAAATTATACTTACGTTATTTGACAACTTAAAGATGGCTAAAAATCCGCCCTGTGTAGGTTAATTTTTTTACCAAAATCTCATTCTTCTTATTTTGTGTACCGTCTCGCTGCAGGAGGTGGACGATAATGACACTCCACAACTTCCTCTTTGCCTTTATGTATCATCCTTTTACAAAGGCCCTTTACATTGCTGTTTCTTTCTGACTGTAAATATTTGCAATCAGAGCACATAATGAGGAAGGACGAAATACAATCTTGTACTTTGGTTTGTTTTGTTTTACGGCATGCCAACAGCAATCGGTTATTTAATGCCGACAATTTTTATTGCTGGTAATATTTCTTTCCTTCAAAAATCTATTTCTGGGAATCATTTTTCAAAAATGTATAGCTGGTAATTTTTTTTTCAATAATGTATTGCTGCTAATAATTTTTTACAAAGTATTTTTGGTATTAAAACCTATTTTTACAATTTCATAGTGTTTTGACCCCAATTTGTGCGTTAACTATTTGCCCGTAGCTGGAACCCTGACAGTTACTACCACCCCAAGTTAGAGTGTACCTGGGAACACCAGCAATTAAGAAGTGATTCCATGCTCCTCAAAACCTCCTGATCAGAGGCCTTGCTGCTAGTTTAGATTTGATCGGGTGACAGCAAGGTTTATGGTTTTTCATTTTCTGTAATATATTATAAGTTTTACATGTTTTTCGGGAATTACATCAGAAATATTAATGATTTTTCGAATAACGAATTCTCCCTGCTTATAATTATTGTGCATCTGATTGCGGTAAAATTTATTGATGTTTTCTAGTCTGATATTTTTATTAATGGTTTCGTGTATTTTTTGTGAGAATAATCTTATTTGTTCATCAATGATGTAGCTGGGGAAATTATTGTTGACTAATGTTTTATGTGTTTTAGTTCACTCATACATATTCTTTGGGAAGAGGAATTTTGGTGTGCTCTATTTTACAACTGCTATTAAGCATTACTCTTCAAGTATGAATTGAGTTCTCCGAGCTGCTGGGGTATTTCACAAAATGTTAAAATTCGCTTCCTTTCTGCCGTTTCTTCCTACAGGTAAGACATCTGACTGATGTCAAATCAGTCGGGTTTCAATTCCGACTTGAAGCAACAGGACGTCTAGTTACACTGAAGAGCTGTGATACAGCGAAATAGTCTGTCTGTGGATTGTTCTGTGTGTGTGCACGCGCGTATGTGTATTCAGTGTATTAAGGTATCAAGAATTGTTTCAAACATGTTTCATTGAACAATAGCATCAAGGTCTGTTTGTCCAACATTTTATTTAGTTTTCTAACTACTGATGAATTAGGAAATACCAGGTGCTGTAAGCTTAGATATGCAAGTGATGCAGTGGATAACTGTCCGGGATTGTAATCATTACTGGCAAACGGAATATACCTTGTTGTATTCAAATGTGCTTTTCCATGTATTTTAACCGTAAAGTAATATTTTCACTAAATTCTGTCAATTAATCTATAATTTTACTAATTTTCTTGGATATAAATCACTAGGCTTGATATTTGATTTTTAAGATATTTTGAAATTGTTTTAAATTTTCTGTCATTATTTTACAATCAAAATGGCAGATCGAAGGTAAATTAAACGTGTTTTTAAAAATCTCTTAAAATCTGACTGAAATACGTGTGTGTATGATCGGATGTTGTTTATGCGTTTCCACAGTTTTCATCCGATTTCGATGACATTTTTTTTTGTTTGATAGATAATATTTAGTGGCGGTTATGAGTCCAAATTACACATTCCCCTCCTCTTGGCCAAATTTCAATCTTCCTCGAGTGAGGTTACCTTCTCCATTGTATAAGGCTTACTATTACAGTTTTAAGGCATTGCTTTCATTGTCGTTTATAGCTGTTCACAATTTATTTATTTTTATTGTCCTGTCAGCTTTTGCTTTGCATTCACCATAGTAATAAATAAGCTTTCTTTTTTATCACTCAACATTTATTTTTCCAACTTTTCCTAAAGTTATTCAAGCTGTAGATTTACAGCGTTCTCTTCTGATATTTGCCTTTGCATTCCATTTGACAATTCATACTTGCCTAAGACATGCCACCAAAGAAAAGAACTTGCTTAGGACGCAAAATTGATTTTCTTTAGGTGTGATGTGTGCATTTTCCCCCGAAATATTCCATGCCAAAATCTGAGTGCATCCAATACGTGGGTGTGTCCAGTAGGCCGGCAAATACGTTATACATGTTCACACGCAAACGTACAAGTACACAGTTTGAATGAAGCTAATTTCCCTGTCTGTCAACAACAAATGGTCAATGGGAAAAGACAACGATAAGAAATGTGCGAACCTTTGTCGAAGTCAGTTTATGAGCCCTTCATATATTTGCTATGATATGGACAAACAATTTAGATTTTTCTATATTTCTGATAAGGTATTTCCATTATATACACTATTTCCATTGTTCAGACTTTTCTTCTCATCTTCGTTGCCATATTCATGACGTTTCGGCCATTCTTCGCTCCGGCTTTCATCAGGATCTGTTTATATTTCTGAGATGAAGTATTGTAATTATTTATACTATTTTCATTGTTCGGACTGTTTCCCTCATCTTTACTGTCACATTCACGACGTTTCGACCCTATATATATATATATATATATATATATATATATATATATATATATATATATATATATATATATATCGGTTCTTGTTGTTTTTCTCCATATTCTTTTGGGGGACTCATATTCTGAGTTTGCCATGTTTGTTGTGGGTCATTTTCAGGAGACACACATGTCCATCTCATAATGCGTTACACAGTTCCGCAACAAGTGTACAACGGCCAGAACGCTACGAATATGGCAAAAAAGATGACAACAATTCGAACAGTGCAAATAGTGTAAATAATTTACATTTGATTATATTGTTGTCGGCAAATCGACAAGTATCGAACGCGTTTTAAATTATTTTACATACGTTGCTATGGTTTACTTCGACCAAGTTTTTGGCAAGTCCTAAATTTCGAAATTTTCAGGGCTTGATAGAGAATAAGAAATGTTGAATGTAAGTGGCAAAGGTTTTTAGTTTGTAGGAGGCAAATTAAAGAAAAAAGGGGACAAAAAGCGAGAGAGCTAAGACAGGAAGTTGAAAAATTGAAGGGATTGAGGCTATAATGATTAAGGTTATATTAGTGTAAAAAAAAAAGGGACATAAAATAAAAGAAATAAAAAAAAGAAATAACATAGGAAAAACAGGACAAAAAGAAAAGAAAAGAAATAATTCTGTCACGTGGGTCGTGTTTGTCATATGAGCCTTTTGGCGGGAACGGGTTGTGGGACAAATTAGGCAGAGTACAAATTCATCGCATAACACAACCAAAATTTTTACTCGTGACGAACTCAATTGAAATAATTCGAGTTTATTTTCCTGGCCTACTTATGAGAAAACCAGGTCAGGTCAAAAATTCGAAATACGCACGTCCACGCGAGTACGCAGCCTCTATCTCTGTCTTTCTCGCATACGCACTCACACGCACGCGCAAGCACACACCCACACACCTCACATAAGCGCGCAAACACACACGCATACTCACACATCTTACACATACTTATACATCCGTGCGCGTAGATGTACACACGAGGAAACGCTCACACGCAGTCACACACATACCTGCGCACACAAAAACGCATGCGTACGCATACTCACACAATAAATGCACTCACACAGCAGCTACGTACAAATATCCACGCCTCACACACACATTTAAACAGCGCATGCACTCACATAACTCCCGCGTACACGAATACATGCACACACATAGAGGCGTACATATACTCATACAACGCATGCACTCTCACAAAACCCGTGTACACATACAGGCGCCCCTACACACAGACATACACATAATTAATCAGCACATGTATTCACACAACCCCCACGTATACATACACACACACACATACGCGTGCATATACTCACACAACGCATGCACTTATACGACACCTGCATACACCTACACGCGTACACATACTCACAGATCACATGTACTCACATCACACCGCTCGTACATCTACACATGCGCTCAAAAACACACGTACATATACTCACACAAAACATGCATTCAAACCACACCTGCGCACAAACACACATACACATACTCACACATACATACATTCACACCACACCACACACATGCGCTCGCACAAACACACGTACACATACTCACACAACACGTGCACTCAAGTACACTTACACACGCACTCATACGATACCGCGTTCACATATATTCCCACAACTCGAGCGCATGCACAGCTAAATATATACATTCACATACAGATGCATACGAAGCTAACTACACATTTACACGTATACAGGTGTGCATATACACAAGTACTCACGCACGCGGACCTAGCTCCAGGTTCAGAATCGAACTCGCGGTCTTTTTTTTGCGTGTGTGAATGCGAAACAAAAAAAATATACGGAAAATATTCGCATATTAAATGATTCGTGATAAGTTGGACAAAATCGTGTGAGCCGGAACGTGGCTGAATCAAGCTGACATGTGACCTTTTTGTGTCGTTGTTACTCATGTCTCAGAAGGTCAAAAGCGAGTAAAGGCTGTTTAACAGCAAACCAGTGAAAAGGAAACCAGGTTTTCAACAGATGTCAATGGCGGAAGTGTATTAGCGCCACCTACAGCAAAATATTCCTCTTTGAAACATTTTGAATGAGTGAAAATGAAGCGTCTTTTTCTATAAAAAAAATAGAACAAAGAGGAGGGTGTGTACCGAAACAAAGAACAAACTATCGCGATCCATTCGACAATTCTTTTCAAGAAACGATAAGCGCATGAATAAATTTGTTTTACATTGAAAAACGCTTTTCACAGAACCAATCGCACATTATTTTTTAGACATCCCCTCCAGCATCGATTGGCAAAGGGAGGAACCAGGACAGCTGGCGGAGGAATAGTTGCAGGTAATGACGAAACCAAGTTTCAATGCAAGGAATGGTCCTTACGCGTATTTTTTTATACTAATATTTATTCAATACAAGGACCAAGAGCCACACAAGGTAGAGTTTTACTGTAGGGTGTTGTTGTCCGAGCACTTTCCATGGTAGTAGAAAAAGAGAGACTCGATACATCTCGATGGAGTGGTTGGAGGGTTAAAAATAATTCGTTACCCACAAAGACGCTTTTGAATTCTCTCAAGACTGGAGAGTTAGGACTAACAGCTCCCAACCCAAATATGGCAACAATATTGCATTTCCGGTCTGATCTGGCTATTGTAAAGGTAGACAATAGCAGGAGGAGCAACGTCCTCAAAGGAGCCGTCCATTTTACTTGCATCTTTAGGCGTGCATCGTATTGAACCAGCTCGAATTGAGGGGACATCCGTTCATCATGACTGGCGGTAGTTCGGGGTTCGAACGTCGGCGATGGCATGTAACTAGTTTGGTTTTTGTTGGGGAAAATGTCTGGTGAATAAAACCGTAACCTGAATATTAAGTCAATTATTATGCAAAAAAAACCTTCCCTTTCCAACATAATCTTCTTTCTTGTAAATGTACTTAATTCAGTAATGGATATTAAATCACATCGTTCAAACAATAGTGAAACTTTCAGGTTAATGGTAATGGCTATAATAGCCGCTACCTTATAAGAAAACCTTCTGCATCCATTGTCCATGTAGCCATTGCTCTTCCAAAATTTATGACATTTTTCTATGTAAACAATTTTTCGGGAAAATAGTTTTCTCAAGTCCAGTAATTGTTATTGCCCTTTCCAGTCCTGATGTGGTTTCCTTCCTAACCTTTTGTTTGAAGTAGCGTGGAATGTCAACATCTTGATTAGGCTATTATTTTCTCTTCGAGTTACTTGTAATATCCATTTTAGTTGTTGCTGTTTGTGGAAGTCATCAGATGATGTAGTTTCTGTTATTTGGTACAGTTCTTTGTTTGTGATTCTGTAGCGCCAGTTCACAAGTTTTGAAGAAGGATATTCATCACTAAGATCTACAGGCTTCATTTTCTCAAAACCACATTTGACCATTGTATACAACTGACTGATTAGATATTTCTGAACGACTTTTGCACTATACATGGCGTCAATATGAAAGACTCGATCAACCAAGACTATTTAAGAATATAAGTCGAGATTTTAGGTTTGTGTTTTAGTTTTCTACCAACCTGTGGTGTTAGGCGAAACTACACCTAGCGCAGATTATTCTATGGTCAATTTGCTTGTTACCTATTCTAATTTTGTTATAACCAATCCATACATCGGAGCATTTGAAGTGTTTAGTATTTACTAATCCAACATCCTGATTTTTATAATGGATTCGTGGTAGGTGTTATCAGAGCTTTCATTTCAATTCCAGATCATAGTTTTTCATTTCGAAAGGTTTGTCTTGAAAATCACCAATATTTTAAAATGCTGACAACTTTACCTTCAACGAAAAGTTACAGAATTCAAGAAACATTGTACTTAATCATGATTTATATATATTATGTAAAAGAGTGTGGGAGAGAAACAAGGGAGAACGAAAGGAAACAAACACCATTTTAATAAACGTTACTTTCGTTAAGAAATTAGGTGTGCCATTTAGAAAGCCATTCGAGCCGCATCTGGCCCACGGGCCAGTTTGCTCATGATTTTTATAATGGATTAGGGGTAGGTGCCGTCAGTAGATTCATTTCATTCCTAGCTGTTAGTTTCTCTTTTGGAAAGGTCTGTCTTGTGTTAAACTTCTTCGGATACTTGGTAGATGATGTTGAATTTCTGTTCAAGATCATTCTTATCGCAACAATGAATACCTATGTTATCAGCATAGTCCTTCTCAACACCAGTATACTAAGCTCGAGATAGAAAGCAGGAACGAATGACGTGTGAGGATGTCGACTTATTGATTCACATTCGCACCAGCTATAAGTAGTCTTAAAATATAGAATTTCATCGATTATGCATCTCAAACAAATATAAATCATTTTTTTTTTCACTCAATGAAGCATTAATAACCGTTAGCAATTTTTACGAGTGTTTCTTCTATCTTCATTTAATGGAACAAATATTAGGTTGGGGCAAAAATAATATCGTTTTTTGACGTTAAAAACTACGTCAAAAAACGATATTATTTTTGCACCAACCTAATATCATTGACAAACCAATTTTCCCCGATTCATTCTTCAGTCCAAAATGCGTTATTTCAACGACGTGTGCAAAACAAGAATACAACAAAGAGGATTCCCATAGACTAAGAACATCGTTGGAAAGCACGCATTAGATGCAAGTGTGCGGAGGACTAAATGAAAGCCAGGAACGATGTTCAAAAAGGGGAAATTTTACTGAATGTAAATGTAAGTGAGGAAACGTTATTGAGGCGAGAAGAAAATGAATAAAAAGAAATAATAGGGTTCAAGGTGACAGATGATGGCTGATGTTGCGTTTAATCTTTTGAAGATTGTCGTCGACATGAAAGCAGGAAGAGTGTTTCATAAGGGAGAAATTATGGTTATATTAGGTTGGTGCAAAAATAATCTCGGTTTTGACGTATTTTTTAACGTCAAAAACCGACATTATTTTTGCACCAACCTAATATCTGGCAATTTCAACAGTGAAATTATGAGACCTAGTTGCCAATCCAGTACTGCGCTTAAATTCGTGAAGTCGTGGTACCAAAAAGGAAGCTCATCAGAACAATTATCTTGAAAATATTTATAGAAAACACACAGTGTAGCTACGTTACGGCGGTAGGAAAGTGATTGAAGCCGAGATGTCAGGGTCGGACCGATAACGTTGCAGATTCTTCTTTGCATTTTCTCAAGAAACTCATAGCAGGAGCATCAGCTCAGATTTGACAGCAATATACAATGCATGGACGAATCATATACTTATAAATGTGTAACAGATTCTAGCAAGAAAAATTATCTAGTTAGTCAACTTTTCTAGCATCAGTTCTAGTAATTGATTCAATGTAGACGTTCATATTTATGTCAGTAGAAAACGTGAGACCAAGAAAGGGCAATGTATTGCACTCCGGGGGTTAGCGTCGGTCATGCTGATTGAAGTCAAAAAGTTTCTATTTTTTCCTTTTTCTATTCAATTTCATTTGGGATGTGGGGAGCGCTAAAAAGTTTTAAAGGTGTTAAAGAGGGCAGTTTCGTTTTGGTGGTGTTAAAAAGAATAGTTTCGTTTTGAAGGTGTTAACAAGAGCAGTTTCGCTTTGGAGGTGTTAAAAAGAGCAGTTTCGTTTTGGAGGTGTTAAAGAGGGCAGTTTCATTTTGGTGATATTAAAAAGAGCAGTTTCGTTTTGGAGGTGTTAAAAAGAGCAGTTTCGTTTTGGTGGTGTTAAAAAGAATAGTTTCGCTTTGGAGGTGTTAACAAGAGCAGTTTCGCTTTGGAGGTGTTAAAAAGAGCAGTTTCGTTTTGGAGGTGTTAAAGAGGGCAGTTTCATTTTGGTGATGTTAAAAAGAGCAGTTTCGTTTTGGAGGTGTTAAAAAGAACAATTTCGTTTTGGAGGTGTTAAAAAGAGCAGATTAATTTTGGAGGTATTAAAAAGTGCAGTTTCGTTTTGGAGACGTTAAAAAGGACGCTTTCGATTTGGAGGCTTTAAAAAGAGTAGTTGTTTATGCAATTTACGCACTGAATGTGTTAAAATGTGACCGAGCTATGGGTTGGTTGGGATGCTAATTCTGTAGAAGCTACAAATGTTAGAACAATGTGACAAAGACCATTTTTAAGCAGTTAATCCTGGACAAGAGATGTCACAAATACATTCATGAGTGACAGTTATTCATTGGCTATTTATCCAACTTGTAAATGGGCCGTCAATTTAGAATGATGTACTTGCGTCGTAACTAACATCCTGTTGTAATCTCTCTTAGTTTTCCCACTCTCCAACTAATTCTTCCTGTCTCTCTCTTTTCATCTACTTCACAGTCCTTCTCATCTATCTCCCACTTGCTCTCTCTCTCTCTCTCTCCCTCTTCTACTTTAGGGATTTATTCAGGGCACCTTTTTTTTCTCAAATATTAGAGCTACGTAGTTTTGTGCTTTTGTGGTAACCAACATCTCACTCTAATCTCATTCCGCTTCATGTTCTCTCTCGTACTTTCTCTCCTTCCTTCTTTATTTCTTCTTACCTCTCCTCTCCCTATCCCTTATTCTCTTTAACTTCCTCTCTCTCACTCTTTCTGTCCGGAGTTTATTCAGGTACTTTTTATTTAATATGTACCCTGTATGCATGTCTACTAATCAGTGTTCTCCGATAATCACTTTCTCTCTCGCCCTTAATTAATCTCTCTGTCACCCTCTCTTTCTCTGTCTCTATGTCTCCCCATCTCTCGTCCAGCATTTATTAAGGGTACTTTTTTTTCAGCATTAGAGCTACGTACCCTGTTTGGTGATTTTCTAAGCACAGCTTAGATGTGGCACAAGGCCGAATGTATTATTCTGTGAGAATCGAACTAACTACTCAGTCGCAATTGTTCTAACCATTAAACCACGTCGAGGTTGCCAATATTAGGTCTTGTCAGCTACGTGCCTTGTGTGGATGTCTACTAATCAGCGGTCTCTGATAATTTCTTTCTCTCTCTCCCTTCTCTCTCCATTACTTAATCTCTCTATCTCCCTCTTCTTTCCCTCCATCACTCTTTTCTCTTTAAGGGTACTTTTTCTTTAATATTAGAACAACCTACCCGGTATGCATGTCTGCTAACCAGCGTTCACCGGTAGTCACATATTCTCTTTCTTTTCTCTCCTCATCCCTTAATCTTTCTACTTTCCTTTCTCTTGCCGTCCCTCTCTCTCTCTCTCTCTTTCCATTCTTTCTTTTTGCCGTTTATCTGCTTCCGAAATGTATTCAGTTGCATTTTGTCAAATATTAGAGCTCTTTACCATAGGAATTTGCCTGAACTTTTTGAGTTCTTATTTCTTATTCGAAAATTTGAAAAATACAATAAAAAATTAAACAGACATACCTTGCCGCTTCTATTTAATCAAACTTATTTGGATTTGGATATATATATATATATATATATATATATATTATAAATTTACTAATTTAAAAATATGGTTCCATCGCTACACAGGAATTACCATGTTTCAAAAACAGAAACTAAACCTTAAATTTAATTATATTATTAAATTTAAGATCTTTATCTCTGATTCATTTTCAAGCGATTTCTGGAATAACTAATTTTGAAATTTACTGTGTTTATAAGCGCATACACATTAGTTGTCAAGGTTACGGGAAGACCTTACTGTTCTTTCTCATTATTTTAATATATATATATATATATATATATATATATATATATATATTATTTTATATGCGCAGTACTTATTGGAAATTGCTCAATATCAGTGATACAGCTAACATATTCAGTTGTATGGATATGGGTTTGTGACCCTGGGTTTCATGCATTCGCGGTCATCAGAGAACGTCTGATGATCGCAAAAGCGTGAAACCCATGGTCACAAACTCATATACATACAAATGAATACATACATACATACATACATATATATATATATATATATATATATATATATATATATATATATATATGTATGTGTGTGTGTGTGTGTGTGTGTGTGTAATAACGCGTGCGTATATATATATATATATATATATATATATATATATATATATATATATATACACACACAAGGGGCGACGGATACATTGTCGCTATTTTATACTTTTAATGTTGCGCATGCGCGTTGTTTGTTTTAATTTTATCGACTGCACAGTATAGTAGGGTTAGTTGGGTACTGTCTGTGAGGAAAAAAAAGCATCATGACGCAATTTACGCCTACAAAACTTTGGATGCGGCATGCTGTACTGCTTGGCATTCTCACCGGAAGTTCCAATACGAACATTTCATAGTGTTTGGGTATCACCCTGAGAACAGTGCAGAGGATTCAGATGGATAAGTCTAATGGTAATTACGAAGGTGTTTGGAGTGATCGTTGGTGATGGCGATGTTATGCCTCCATTTATCTTCCCACACTGCCTAAAATTCAACACCGGGTAGTGCTGCCCTTGGCCAAGAGAATGGCTGCTAGAAGAGCCTATCTCTGGCAACAGGAATCTGCACCATGCTACACAAGCAGGAGAACCCAATCATGGCTGTCAGACAATTTCTGCGACCTCATCACCCCTTTACATCTGGCCACCTAACTTCCCAGAGTGCAACCTCATTGATTATTATGCGTGGAGCACAATTGTTCGAGAGACCAACAAACTCTCTCTCTCTCTCTCTCTCTCTCTATATATATATATATATATATATATATATATATATATATACACACTGTCTCTCTCTCTCTCTCTCTATATATATATATATATATACACACTCTCTCTCTCTCTCTCTATATATATATATATATATATATATATATACACACACACTCTCTCTCTCTCCCTCTATATATATATATATATATATATATATATATATATATAGAGAGAGAGAGAGATAGATAGATAGATAGATAGATAGATAGATAGATAGATAGAGAGAGAGAGACAGGTATGCGGAGGACAAAATCTGCCAAATTCACATTCTACCAGTGCGACTACAGAACCACTAAACAAAGGTGGATTAATAAAGAAATATTTTTCATCAACAAGTTCAAACCAATACTTAATTTATTGCATAAATAGATTGTACCAAATTGTACTTATCATAAGCGGCATATAAAGCCATTTAAGCACCTTGATTTTTTTCATTTTTTTTCATTTGTTTAAAACATAAGCGTCAACACGTGGAGATATAATCATTTAAAAACTTTTTTAAAAGCTAAGCGAAACCGGTTAAAGTAAAAAAATAAAGCAATAAATTATTTTTCTGGAAAAAAGCAAACAAAAAAACATTGAAAATCCAATTGTAAGTAACACAGTTTTAATTTTAATTTTTCTCTAAAAAAAAAATATATACATTATAAATAAATATAAATATTAAGCGTTTTTTTCCAATGCTTATTTTAGTCTCCTCTCTCTCTCTCTCTCTCTCTCTCTCTATATATATATATATATATATATATATATATATATATATATATATTATAAATTAATTGATTTAAAATATGGCTTTTCAGCTACACAGTTCTAACCATGTTTCAAAAATGGAAGGTCAGAATTTAATTTTGTAATTAAATTAAAGTTCCATTTCATTCTCAAGCGAATTTTGGAGTAACTTTTAAAACTACTGTGTTTTAAAGACACAGCCTCTGTAAATTTACATTGAGCACTATTTTGTAAAAATAAAAATATCTATAAGAACACCGGATTATATATCTTACTGTTCTTTCTTTTTATTTATACATACACACACACACACACACACATCTTTGCAAATGTTTCTTGAGGTGTAAGTTTGGTAATTGGTTCCATTCTTACTTCAATGACTCTAAGAGTTCTTTTCCATTTTTTCAATTGAAAAATTTCACTCTTCTGTCAAGTTAATTCCATGCTAATTTGGGGGGGGGGTAGCTTCAAACTTTTGAACTGTAGTGTATATACAGTGTAATTGAAAAGTAACTCCCCCATTTTAAAATACTATATATTTTACAAGAAATGGATATGAGAGGAAATTGTTTAGCGTGAGGTTTTTATTTAAAATTCAATATGGGCACCAGATTTCGCTAGCAGCTTCTCGATCCGCACTGGAATTGCGTCAAGTGACTTCACGAGAAACTCTTGTGATAACTTCTTGTATTCACTCTTCAAGTTCTTCCAAAGTCAAAGTCAAAATATAGCAGACTTGCTCCTTTAACCAAGCCCAAAGAAAAAAAAGTCACAGGGTGTTAATTCAGGACTCCTGGCTGACCACACATACATAAAATTTACTTTTCAATATATATATATATATATATATATATATATAGGGTGTCGAATGTTGATCTCGCAAGATGCAACATTGGTGGAATTCAAACTTTTCTGATGCAGTCACAACTTCGCTGGTCTGGTCAGGTTGCAAGGATGACTGACGACAGAATGCCTAAGGTCCTCATATATAGCCAGCTTGACAGTGGACAAAGGACTGTTGGACGGCCGTGGCACAGGCATAAAAACAAGCTAAATAGTAACCTCTCAGCTGTTAATATGCCTCATACTAACTTCGAACAAGTTGCCCTGGATAAAAATAACTGGAGATATTTGTGCCAGAGTGGTATCAGAAATTTTGGAATCAGAAAGACAACGGCGAAAAGCGTCAGCAAATATTTCTGTGGCTATGTCCCGAGATCCTCGTGTTGTACAATATGTGGGCTTGTATGCAGATCATTAGCGGGACTGAAGTGTTTCATATGAGACAACCATAAAAACTGAATGAGTTTGTCATCGACAGGAGTGTTCATCATATATATATATATATATATATATATATATATATATATATATATATATATATATATATATATCCCTTCCCTATGGTGCTGAAACTTGGACCCTGTACTGCAAGCACATAAACCAACTTGATGCCTTTCACATGCGCTGTCTTCGTGCCATATGCGATATAAAATGGGATGGTGGGGGGAGGGCCTCATGAATAGCGCAATACGGAAGAAATGTATTAGGTTGTTGCAAAAATAATAGCGTTTTCTGACGTTAAAAAATACGTCAAAAAACGATATTATTTTTGCACCAACCTAATTGGAAGACAACTCAACTTTGATCTGAAAACCTGGGATGCCCAAGCATCAAACCGAAAGGAGTGACGAAAGACATGTTTCATTAAGTTAAAGGGGTTTGAAGACAGTAGACTGAAGCATCGTGATCAGCTTCGTCAATATCTGAAGCAGAGACGCCATGAAAATCCCGCTTTAACAAATTTCATCTGTCAGTGTGGCTTTGTCACCCGCGGCAAGGCTGGGCTAGTATTCCACTTGAAAGCACAAATAAAATATGTCTTTCCCTTACCTGATTTTCTCCACAATAGCCTCTGCTAGCATTCGAAAGCGTAAAACTAAAGGCACCAAACTCTGCTGACCCTCATTTATCGTTCACGATAGGAGAGTGCCCACCATATAAATATTGTCGATAACAAACTCATGGTTGTATCGTATGGGACACTACAAAAAGTGATACATAAATTTTAAAATAGATTTTATAAAATTAAATGTTTTTTTCTTGAAGCTTTTATTTTAGTTTTAATTCAAAGTTAATAAATTAAATTTAATATTCTAGTTAGCAAAATACTTTGCTGTATTTCAAACCGAAATTAAATGTATTGGAATATTTTTCTGATTACCAGTAAAATCGATGGAATTATCCATATATCAATACATCATAATTCTCTTTATTAAAAAATGTTTAAGAAATAAAATATATTTTCTGGAAATTTTATTTCAGAAGAATTTGCCGATTTAGAGTTTAATTAACCTAAATTGAAAGAAATATTCTTAGTTTTTGCAGCAAAGCATTTTTTAGCCACAGAGTGCGTGTTTTTGTGCGGTATCAACACATTTATCGACAGCCTGATGTTTGGAAAATTAATGTAAGGCGGCAATAATGGACATAAAATTACATAATGGATACAACGTAAACGACTTTTTTTTACATTTTTTTAACTACCAAGTAATCTTAAATAATTTAAGTATTTTAAGCATTCTAATATCTCATTGAATTAAAATTCAATAAAATATTAGAGTATTTTGACTTTATAATCTTACTAATCTTAGATACTTGTTGAAGAAATTTTCGAAGATTACCAATAAAAAATGTTAAATTTACTATCGTTACCACTCTTATTTTATTATAATGTCGTGTATAGGCGTCCGTATTTACAAAAATTGACACGTTTATATACACCTAAAATAATTTCAAAATTATTTTTAAAATGCTTGGGATTGTGTATTTGTAGTGCGTCTTTTCATTTACGATTAGCAAATATAGTCTTTTTTTTCTGTTTTTTTTTTTTTCATTTTTTTATTTGATAACAATATCACTCGACCGCCACAAACTAACACAGTATTTTAAAAGATTTACAAGATTTATTCTAAGTGAAATTTTTAAAAAATGAAGATATTTCTTGTAAAAATTCATTATTCATCGAAAAAAGAATTTTCTGAAGACAATAGTGTCCATAACGTATTTTATTAATGAAAGTAATCAAAACCTTTACTAATTAAATAATGTCTTACATTTATTATATTTAAAAATACAGAGCTGATTTTCTGTAAGCGGGGTCATGTTTAACAAAAACATTGAAGATTTAAATTCCCCGAGGAATAAGTGATATAAATAGTAAACACTAGAGTATTTACCAAGATTAAAAAAAAAAAAATAACAATTCAAAATTTATTTAATTCATTTGTAAATAACTCCTGGAATCTTTATTAAAATCTGACCATTATCTGATTTTTTCAAGAATTTCAAAATCAATGTTTTTCCGCGGAAAAAGAGGATCACATTATCCGTACTAATTTATGGTTCCATACTGACGCCAGAAAAACAAGATCTTTAACTAAAAATCATAAAAGGATATTTTTTTTATATAAAAAATACT
>OZ010594.1:22846920-23094420 GCA_963932145.1 Acanthosepion lycidas
GTTTTAAAAAGCAATGATTAGAATTTTAATAAAACGCAAACATATGAAAATGGATTTATATATATTTTCTTTATTCTTGAGAATTAACAACTAAGATATTAAACACCATTTATTTATTAATTTGCTTATTTAGAAGGAGAATTTTATATTTAGAAGTTTAGAAAAATATGTGACCCCAAAAAACAGAAATATACACGTAAAGATGAGAAAGTATAATTATAAGTTTCGAATTTTCCGAACATTTCCTTAATTTGCTCTCGCCACATAAATTTACTAAAATAGGTTGAGAGAATCCTCAAGTCTTCTTTTAATCTTAGATTTAAGGCAAGACGATAAACACTCAATATTTTGAGTGTGTATTGCTATATTCATTAGCTGGACAAAGTTTTCCTTTTGTATAGTTACAGAATTTTTCTTTACATATTTTGATAATTTTTTATAAATTTTTAAATAAAAAGATTTCTTTTCAAATTTATTTCTTTATAAAAGGGTAAATAATAAATTGTTTAATATAAAAGGTAAATAATAAATATTGCATTGTACTTAGTTCATATATTTTTACAATCTTGTAAATAAATATTACCGAGGAAATAAAAAATGTACACTGTAATGGCGGTGTGAAGGAAATAACCGTCCTTTTTTTTAATATTTTTGTTGTAAATTCCCAAGAACAAAAAATACAATTCAAGACCATTAATATATATAAT
Organism: Acanthosepion lycidas; assembly: GCA_963932145.1. NCBI lineage: Eukaryota > Metazoa > Mollusca > Cephalopoda > Sepiida > Sepiidae > Acanthosepion > Acanthosepion lycidas. Next base: position 22,847,628 of record OZ010594.1, read on the forward strand.
AAATTATATATATTATAATATATATAATAAATTATCGTGCTTCAAAAAAAAACTATCATTTATTTGTTATAATTCATTTGAAGGGAATTAATAATTTTGACATTATAATGATACCACATGAAAATATTCTTTTAAATGGAGTGTCGAAAGGATGATTTTGCATTGACACTGCTATTATTTTAACTACCTTCACTCCTCAGCAATTTTTATTGTTTTTAAAACGATTATTAGAATTGTAATAAAACAAACATATGAAAATGAATTTAAACTTTGTTCTTGAGAATTTACAACAAAAATATTTACACTATTTACATTATTCGGACTATTGTCCTCATCTTTGTCGCCATATTTATTACAACGTTTCGGCCTTTCTGTATCTGTCTATATTTCTATAGATGAGGTATTATGTACACTATTTACATTATTCGGACTGTTGTCCTCATCTTTGTCGCCATGTTTATTACAACGTTTCGGCCTTTCTGTATCTGTCTATATTTCTATAGATGAGGTATTATGTACACTATTTAGATTATTCGGACTATTGTCCTCATCTTTGTCGCCATGTTTATTACAACGTTTCGGCCCTTCAGTATCTGTCTATATTTCTATAGATGAGGTATTATGTACACTATTTACATTATTCGGACTATTGTCCTCATCTTTGTCACCATGTTTATTACAACGTTTCGGCCGTTGTACGATCCGGCTTTCTTCAGGTGGTTAGAATCTCAAACTGAACCCCTTATTTCAGTGGTAGACTGTTCTAATTCCACGTACCATTTTTTAATGGATGTCAGTTATCAGTTATCTCCTGTTAATTCCCCTTTCCAAATTCTCCACTGCCTTAACCGGGTATTGAACTCACGCTCACACTTGGTCCTGTCACTGGATCTAACCAACGCCTTTATCCACTGTGTCCTTGAGGACAATAGTCCGAATAATGTAAATAGTGTACATAATGCCTCATCTCAGAAATATAGACAGATACAAAGATATTTATTTATTAAATTGTTTATTTACAAGAATAATTTTGTATTTACAAAATTTTAAAAACTATTACAAGTAGAATTAATGCAATGCAATAATCATTTACCAATCTATAAAGAAATATATATGAAATCAATTTCTATTCTTATGAATAGAAATTGCTTTCATATTTATTTCTTATAAACATTTACTAAATTATTAATTAGGTAAGGCTTATCAGTTCCATGACCAGGTGTGATTGTAGAATCGCTGAGCACTTGACCAGCTTCGTATGGCCCGGTTGTGGACCCATGTTTATGTTCTTTGCAAAGGATCTTCCAGTTCATTCAGTAACAGCCCATTTATTATTTTGTCTATCTCTTCTGTCGCCTAAGGTGATACTTTGTAATATGACAGTGGAAAGATACTTGACTTGAATAACGTGTCCAAACTATCTCGAATTTTTTATCTTGACAGTGGTTATGAAGTCTTCTAACGGGCCAGTTTCTTATTTGATGGTGTCTCGAACAGCGTCATTTGTGATGCGGTCTGCCTAAGAGATGCATAGAATCGTTCTATAGAGAGATACGTATCTTTAAAAGCGGGTGCTTATTACAAAGCATTAAAATACCGCCCCAAAGTAAACATCTGATACCCTAGCAACGTGAAAAGTAGATCTACTGGTTTAAAAATACAAGTGAAGACCACTAATATATATAATAAATTATGGTACTTTAATAAGAAAACTATCATTTATTTGTTATATTCCATTTGAAGGGAATTAAAATTTTGACATTAAAATGGCACGACATGAAAATTTTCTTTTACGAAATTATGGCAGCACATTCATCACAAGAAGAAAATCTTTTCGCAATCATGGACCTTCGTGTCCACAAGAAAATGAAGTGTGAAAAGAACGATTTTCCCCTTGACACCTTTATTAAATTGTTTATTCATAAGAATAATTTTATACTTATAGCATTAAAATACAATTAAAATTAACACAATACAATAATTAACATTTGACAATTTATCTATATATATAAAGTTGTAGCCTCTGTCTGTCTGTTTATCGAACTCCTTCTAGGGTTTTGGAGATAGACCCCCATAACTATATATGTCCTGAAACTACATTATCCAGGTTACTTGGATAAGTATATTTCATTTTGATCAAATAGGGTCCGGGGGACACCCTCACCTTGACATTTTTTTCCCTTTGATATAAATTAAATTTAAATTTGAACAATGGAATGATTCACATCCAAAATATAGAAGGAGAAAGCCAGAAGATGAAGGTCACATCAGCAAGATCAAAATGAGACGTCAAGTTGAGCAAGAAATCCCCAATCAGTGGGTAGTGCCTTACAATACATATTTGTTGCGACAATCCAACTGTCGTATCAATGTTGAAATCTCATCAATTCATTCAATCAAGTATTGCATTAAATACATATCAAAGGGGTCAGATCAAGTGTTTTTTGCACACTCCACCCCACTGAATTTTTTTCCTTTGATTTAAATTAAATTTAAATATGAACAAGGGAATGACTCCTATCCAAAATATAGAAGGCGAAAACCAGTAGATGGAGGTCACATCAGCAAGATCACTGAGTAATATTAAAATGTATCATTTAAAACCAATGATCATTTTCTTACAAAAAATAATGTGACACGCAGCAAGGCGCGGGTAATTCGGTTAGTAAAGAAATAAATATGAAAACAATTTTTATTCATGAATTTATAAAAATTTACTAAATTATTAAAATATGTGAACCAACTATAAGGAAATGCTTATTATTTACCATTTTATAAAGTTTGAATCAATTGGCAATTAGCTGATGTTTTACCAACCATTCCAGTAAACAATATAATAAATAAATCGTATAAATAAATAATCTGATAAATAGTGTTTAATATTTTTGTTGCAAATTCTTAATATATATTAAGTCATCCCATAAGTTCTGTCCGAATTTTGAATAAAGAAAACAAGTGACCAAATGTTACATTTAATTACAGATTCAATCAACAATGTATTTTCCCTGATTATCTGACTTCCTTCCATCTATTAACAAGCTTACTAATTCCGTTACTGTAAAATTCTTTTGGCTTTGATTCGAAGAACTCACAAATGTCAGTTTTAACCTCTTCCTGTGTTACAAAAGCTGTTTCTTCCAAATTATTCTGTAAGCTACGAAACAAATGGTAGTCTGAAGGAGCAAGATCGGGAGAATAAGGTGGATGAGGAATTTTCTCCCAACCAAGTTCTTCGATCTTTCGTGACGTAATTCTTGCTGTGTAGGGTCGGGCATTGTCCTGATGAAACATCACCTTTTTTCGATTCACTAAAGCAGGGTTTTTTTCCTTAAAGCTTGGTTCAAACGCTCTAATTGCTGACAGTATATTTGGGCATTAATTGTTGCATTAGGTGGTAAGAATTCAAAGTGGATTATTCCTTGGCGATCCCACCAGATTGAAAGAAGAACCTTTTGCCCATGAAGTTCCCTTCTCGGCTGTTGCTGGGGTCCTTCCCCTTTATTAAACCACTGTCTACGACGCTTAACATTTCGATAAAAGATCCATTTTTCGTCGCCAGTCACAAGTCTATCCAAAAAAGGTGAAACAAGTTGGCGAGAATGGAGAGAAGAGCAGATATCAACTCGGTATTTGAGGTTGTTTTCAGACAATTCATGAGGCACCCATTTTCCAAGTTGTTGAAGATGACGATGAACTGCCAATTCCTCAACTGATAAAGCAGGATTTTTTCAAGGGCTGCTTCAATAAGCTTTTCATCAAACTCAACTGGACGTCCGGTTCGATCTTCATCTTCAAGGGTGAAATCTCCACCTCTGAATTTTGCAAACCATCTTCTGCAAGTTCTTTCATTCATACATTCCTCTCCATGAACTGAGTGAATGTTTCTAGCCGCTTCGGCTGTCGAGTTTCCTTTCTTGAACTCATAAAGCATTATGTGCCTCAAATGATTCTTGGGTACTTCCATGTTAGCAGAGTTTTAATCAAACAAAATTTAATTTTATTGTTCTCTGAAATAAAATTTGATCAGTTTAAATGCATCTAAACATAAAAATAATGTTCAGCTCCATTAGACATTATAAAATACTCTTTAAATTTCGTTCATTTTAACAAAAAGTTAAAATTCGGAGAGAACTTTTGGGATGACCTGATATATAAAAAAAATGTAGACATTCACTTTCGCTATATGTTTAGGTTTTATTACAATTCTAATTATCGCTTTTTAAAATAATAAACATTACCGAGGAGTGAAGGTAGTTAAAATAATAGCGGTGTCAATGGAAAAACCGTCAATTTGAGACTACGTTTTTTTTTTGGGGGGGGGGGTTATTGTTTTTTTTTTTTTTTTTTTGTTTGTTTTGTTTTCTTACGAGCACGATTGTCCAAAAATGCTTAATCCGCATTGATAGACTTGAGCAAAAGCCATTCGTAACAAACGTAAAAAAAAGTTCACAAACGACGGAAAATACTTAAAATTTGACAATTTGAAAACGTTTTATTGCTTGGAGAAAGAATCCTTCAGTTTAATCATTCTTATTATTGCTGTTTTGTTGGCTGTTTTTTTTTTTTTTTTTTTTTTTGTCTCCCAGAAAAAAAGTCTCATTTGAGACGAAAAACGTTTCTTGATCCGTTCAACATTAGGATCGGCCTCTACGCAGAAATCAGTAACATCTTTCGTTTTTTCGAATAGAAGTTGGTAATTTCGTCGAATGAAAATTGTTTTGCAAATAACTCACCCCCTCTTCGACGTCTTCACTGAATTTTACTTCATAAGCACTTAAAGCAATAACCGTCTCATCGTCTAAAACATTTGAATGTGATTAAACGCATTGCAGACATTGATAAAAACGGAATTTTCAAACCGACAATTATCTCCACATTTTCTCAGCACAAAAATACAAATCTGTAGTAAATCAAATTATGTACGAGTTCAGGTACCGTTTAACTCAGTTCTCCCTGCTGCTTGATCAGGTCATTGGTTACTCAACCGGTTCAACCACCAGGTTTTTTTTTTCTAGTGGGGAGGGTGGCCACATACCCAACAGTATTACGAATAAAACATGTCAAAGGCGGATTAAACTTTTTCTAGGGCCAATGAACAACTATTAGTTTGGTGCAAAAATAATGTCGTTTTCTCACATGTGAGAAAATGACATTATTTTTGCACCAACCCACTAGTAAAATGGGACAGATCAAGCTCCATATCCAGCCAGTATGGTGATGACACGGCATTGCAGGGCGGTGGGTTTCCTAGACTTTCCACGGTTAGGGCGCAGAGCACCCCCGACTGACTCAACGGCCACGTGTCTGTGACCAACGCGAGCCTTTAAGATAGAGGACATCAACTGTGGTTTTACTTGGAGAGGGATGGAGTCCGCCAGGTCTACTTGTCCAAGACAAACCACACATGAATTAATACGTTTCACGCTTTCTACCCAGATATGGCAGGTGCTCAGACGCGCAGCAACCCTACGACCACACCCGGTCATGAAACTGATGATGATGATGATGTTGATGATGATAACTAAATCAAAACCCTGACTACTCCAAGTATTTCTGTACTCGTGATTCCAACTACTGTATATATTATATCCACATCGTCAGTTGTCATAGTACAGTTCGAAATTTTTTAATCTGATACCCATGGTTCGGCACTTTTTTTAATCAGCCGCCATTAGTTCGTTGGGCGGCCACGACGGCAGCGCCGCACGTTGTTTACAACTTTACACAGCAGCCGACAGCAGTAGAATGTTTCGGTGGTACGGTCTTGCTCATTCCTCACATGCAGCTTTCAGGAACCAGGATCCACATATGATGATGTTAAATTTAAGAAATGTAAGAAGCATAAAGCAGAAAAATTTGAAGTATCAGAACACATTGAAAAATGCGAAAACTTCAGAAATAAACAGTGCGCTTATAAAGACATTTAAGCTCCGAATTTATTTTAATTACGATAAAAAGGGGTGGGGAACTAAAAACTACAAAGAATTTAATAACTTCGGTTGGTTCAATGTCAATAATTAACCTCCTCACTTAAGACAAAGCTCTGTGCTAAATAACAGGGATAAAGATACTCGTTTAAATGTGATAAATGCTGAAAATAATTCCTCTCAAACTCTTCGATTATTTAAAGTACAATATGTGATTGTCTACTACAGGGATTGAACTCACAATAACTATACCAGCAATTTGACGTAACAACATTTTAATCCACTAGGCTGCATCACCGTGAGAATATGAAATTAGAAATTGAAACCTTAAAGCTTATGCATCGAAAACATCTAAATTATAAATAATGTTGATCTGGTATAATTTTGACTTCATCGGCGAGATGTTTCTTTAGTTCATTCTAGCAGTACGACTTTTAATCCGACCAAATAGAATCCTGACATTCCTTGAAGCAGGTTTAATTTTTGTAGTCCGACATCAAGACTTTCTTTTAATTACGATAAAAGTGTGTGTGTGGGTGCTAAACCTACGAATAATTTAATAAAATCGCCTGGTACAGTCTATATTAATTAATCTTCTCACCTTAGACAAAGCTCTGTTCTAAATAACAGAGATTAAGATACTCGTTTAAATGTGATGAATACTGAAAATAATTCCTCTCTTACCCCCCAATTATTTTGCAATGTGATTGTCTTCTAGAAAACTATCCAGTTATTTTTCGCAATGGAAAGTTGGCTGGAGTTTGTTTTTTTTCTCTAATAATTGAGGAAATAAAAAAAGTCACAAGCTTTTCTTTTTTTTTTTTAAATATTTCGCGCAATAATAATTTATCATTTATCATAGCAATAAATTACTTTGTAATGATCGTGTTTGTGGTTTGTCGTTATATATAATAAATTTGCTGACAAATGATAAAAAATAACTGAAAGAACTTGATATTAATATTTTACTCGTGATATTTAAACCCTAATCGCTAAAAAAACACTTCGTGCAACATGTCACAATTCAGGTTTCTTGAAAGGTCGGTTGACAAAACCACAGAAAAAAAAAAACGAAATAAAACATTTATAGTGTCGTAAGTTCTGAGCCGAATTACTTTTATAGCATTCTACGATTTGTTTATCCACTAAGACAACTTTAATCCAAAATTCCTGATCCGATAACTCTCATAGTCCGGCAAATTTTTTAATAAGTCGTCATTAGTTCGTTGAGCGCTCCGAGAGCAGCGCCACACGTTGTTTATAACTTTCGGACAGCATCCGACAGCAGCAGAGTATTTTGGTGATACGAACTTACTCATTTCTTATATATACCTTCATATTTACCGATTCAGGATATGAAGTATATATTATTTTTGTCTTTAGGCACTTAACCCCGTTTGTTTTGCTTAAAACAAAACAAAAACCTTGTTTAGAAGCATTAAGAATTGTTTTATTTCCTGCTTTATGTTTTTTTCTACCTTTGATACATAGCTATATATATATATGTTTACATAGGGTTTTTTAAGGGATCATCTGTGGTCTTACCGGTTCCTGAATGATCACCGAAGTTAAGCAAACGTCAAGCCTGGTCAGTACCTAGATGGGTGCCCACGTGGAAATACGAGGTGCTGTAAGCTTGGATGTGTGCGTGGTGTAACGGATAATGAATCGTAATTATTAATGTGACAGCCGAGTTTCAATTCCAGTTGGGTTTGTTATATTCATTTACGTGCAAAAACCCTTAAGAAAGGTATGAATCCACCTGTTCTTCCCCCAGCTATAGGTTAATTAATTAGACTTGTATCACTAAATCATTATGATCTAAAAAAATATTTTCTGGCTTTAAATAATCTGCAAAGGGTGGATAATCCGTAAAATATGAATCAATGAATCTGTCATCCGGTATTTTCCGTGGCGCCGGATTAAAAAGGTAGAACTGCTTAGGAATGTTTTTAATATTAAAGAAGAGCTATCTTTTTTCACTTAAAATTAGGTACCTCCAAAAATTCGTATACATAAGGTTTAAATGTATTTTTCATAAAGGAAACATCGTTTCGAAGCTTTCCCCCCACTTCAATTGAAAGCTAAAGGATTCAATTTTCTAATTCCAGAAAAAAAAATACTGTGGAGTATTTCAAATAGAATTTTGAATGATTTTTAGTCGATGCTTCCAAAAGACAAATCGAAACGGCCATTTTTTAACTTTTTTAGAGAAATTTAGACAAAACATATTTTTTGCTTTTTAAAAATCTCGCTAAAATAAAATATACATTTCTGAAACGTTACTTTCGTAAAATTAGCAAATTTAAAGTTAAATTAATTTGTTCTGAAACAAAAATCACTTACTTATAGCATAAAATTTTCTAGACAAACATTTCTTGACCTCGGGGTTTTGTTATTTTCACGTCTTTATCGATAATTTGATGGCTGAATGTGTTGACAGGTTTAGTACGGTGCACCAAAATTGATATAACGTTTTTTTTTAAATTTCTTATAATAATTTAAAATACTATAAAAATTTATTACATTATTAAGTTGCCACTATCTCTTTCATTATTTAATAGCTAAGATAATGATAACTAATTTTATTAATTATTAATATTATATTAAGTTATTACATTTTTATTTTAATAACTGAGGTAATAACTAATAAAATTATTATTATATTAATAATTAAAATATCTCACTCAGTTATTAATTGTTTAAATTGATAAATTAGATAATTTTATTATCTCAATTTAATTTTTTTAATTTAATAACTAAGAGTGAGATAAGACCTTTATATGTCAAGGGGCTTTCTCCAAGGAGGAGATAAGCCTTAAAACACGTAACCTTTTAACCATAATGTCACTTATGAGATATCATACTAAAGAATATACGATTTTGACGCACAAAAAATATTTTTAATTATGGTAAAAAGTTTTGGTAGCATTATTTGTATTAAGCTTTTAATTTTCGCTTAGTAAATCTGGTCTTCACTTAAAAACTTGATAGCCTACCGGACAATCTGGAAGAATTTTAAAACATTTTTTAAAATTAGAGAAAAATGAAAAAACTAAAAGCAAAATGCAAACAATTCTTGTAAAAAAAATTTATTCTTCCAATTTTTTTTTTCTTTCAGATAATAATGTCCTTAATGTATATTATCTATAAAAGTAAATAAAAGCCTATCTAATTCGATAATTAGATAGTTTTATTGCAGTTTTTATTTTACGATTTGGAGCAGATTTTTAAAAAGTTTTCGGTGAAGATGCAATACAAAAATATTTGAAGACACGGTAAAATTAAATGTTGATTAGTCAATTTGTTTGAAAGACTTACTGATTGTTTTATTTTCTGCTTAAACCCTTTTCCTGTCCAGAGCAATGATTTTTTTTTCTTTTACTATCCAAACGTTCACGCTTGTTTTCAGATCTATAACTATTGCAAGGCAACTCAGCTTATTTGGTAAATAGAATGTGCTTCACATATAGTGCTTCACATATAGTGCTTCACATATTGTGCTTCGCATAATAAAAACCTGTGCATCACATGTGATGTACGGAACGTACAAATCATAAGTTATTTTACACTACGCTCTCTGCATCATATGTGGTGCAAAGATCATAATTATTTCAATAAAGTGGAAAAATAGATGTCTTTTATTTGAAACCTTACATCAGGCAGAGGCAACCTTTTACGAGCAGTGGACCGCAGGATCTATGGCTCATCACAAGGAGGGCCGCATTACTAAAGAGATACAAGATATTTTTTCGTATTAGATACCTCAACTGTTTTCACTACAGAAAATAGTTTTCGTAAACATATACCTTAGAAATTGTAGGAAAATTTTATTTAGAAAATATTGAAGTCTTTTTTTTCAAGTTTTCAGATATGACGGTTAAACATCTTGACATCATTTACGTTTTTCAGCTAGAAAGAGGAGAGATTACAATCATTTTGCATCATCCCCACTGTCTTCCCAAATGAGCAATGGTGAGAGGAAAAATATCATTCAGGCCTTCAGTAACGCAACCAACATTCATACACTGGCATCCATCTTGACCGTTCATTCAAGAACCATGAATAAGGACTGTGAATAAGTTTAAAAAAGAGAGAACAATATAGAGGAAAAGGGGATCAGAAGGTCACAACAGGAAGGGGATCATTATTTCAACTTAGAGTTAAAGAGATCAATTAGAAAAGATCCAACTCAATCCAAAAGTCATTTGGCACGTGATAGAGGTGTTTTACCTATGACAGTCAAAAGAGTAGTGAAAAAAGACTTGAAAATGAAATCGTAAATGAGACCTGTAAGACAACTTGTTACTCCAGGACAGAAAGTTAGAAAGTTAGAGAGGGCGAAGGACATCTTGAATAAGTGGAAAATGTTTCTGAAAAAATATACATGTATTTGAACTTTATTTAAATTTAATATTATCACCGATGACAACGTGATTAATACATGTCGCTGCGTTTGCATTATTTCTAATTTATTCATTTGAAAATGAAAACATTTCTTCTTCAGAGAAAATAATTCTCATGAACATTTTCTGTTTCAAAAGCAAAAGATATTTACACGTATGATCTTTCGTAGTGAAAATCGCCGATGATATAAAACGTTACTTTCTCCAAAATTTTACAAAATTCAAGACATATCGTACTTAATCCTTGTTTATGTATGTGGTTATGTATGAGAGAGTGTGTGAGTGAACAAGTGAGAGTAAAACAAAATAAAATTTTAAGAAACGTTATTCAGAATTACGAAACGTTCCGCATGTGGCCGGTGGGCCGCAGTTTGCCTATGACTGCCTTACATTACCAGTCAAGCGTCCTGCGGTCATAGATGATGCAAAAAATATTAAATTAGGCCTTTCTTCAGATGTCTTGCTCAATAGTAGAATCTTTTCTTAAGCGTCCTTAGTTTTACCAATCAGTCTTTCGATACATGACTGACGTGGCAGATTTTTTTCCCTCAGTAGGTTGCTATTTCTTTCTGCGGTAGACCAGTTGCCATCCAAGGTGATAGAAGTGTCCTTCTATTTACCCATAGCTTGGGGGAGAGAAGAGGAGGATTCATACCTTTCCAAAGTGAATGTAATGGATTCGACTGGAATTCGAACCCCGTCCTCCGATTCCTCAATCCATGCCTCCTCTTCTACCACTTTAAAAAAAAAATCATGGCTCGTGCGTACTACATATGATGCACGGACATGGAAATCCCATGTCTGGTGTATCATATATAATGCGCAGAACAGACAAAGGGTTACACTTTGTTCTACTTTTGATAACACAGAAATAAGCAAGGAGCTGGCAAAACGATGTTTACATAGGGTTTTTTGGGAGGGCTAATTTCTGTCATCCGATATTTTCTGTGTTCCGCCAGTGGCTGGTCCCAAGGGTCCTGGGTTAAAGAGATCTGACTGTACATCATAAATCATCATTAGAGCTATTTCAACCTGAAGGCACATTGCAGATCAATGTGATTTCTAGTCCTTATCATAGCCGCACGTTTCAGAGCGCGCCCATCTGCTCCGACTCATTTGTGTTTTTTTTTCGACACCCACAGAGTCAACCTGTGATTTATACCGCAACTATGCTGAGCGGTCCTTACTTCAAATTACTGCAGTTAAAATATATGCGATTGTCCTTCGAAAGAAATTAATTCATGCCAGTCAACAAGAATTAAACGCCTCAATCAGCCATAATGCTGAACGGGGCTTGTCTGATTGGTTATTACAACTAAATAGTGAGTACAATCCTCAACCGGGGCAGCATACTCGTGGCCTTGTGCCACATTTAAATTGCACTTAATGACTCACACTACTTATCTGGCAATACGCCGGGCAAGTTGAAATTAATATCCGCTCATGCTTCAGGGCTCTATCCCCACGAAACAGTGCCTCTCATTTGAGAGTGATCAAGGGTCATTAATCGGTGTCTGAGGCGTTACCAAAAGAAGTCCTAAGGGTGCGGCTGAAACAATTTTTGTACGACGTTTCCCACATTAAACTCCGAACTTGTGTCTGATTTGGGCTCGCGGATAAGTACCTACGCCGAGAGGACTTTAGTTTCAATGCAAAGCCTTACGGCCGCATCACTCTGAAACATCGGTTCCCGTACGATCACCGAAGTTAAGAAACGTCGAACCTGGTCAGTACCTAGGTAAGTGACCACTTGGGGATACCACGTGCTGTAAGCTTGGATATGCGGGTAGTGTAATGGATAATGACTCAGAATTCTTAATCGGTGAGACAGGTTCCAATCCCCGTCGGTTTCGTTATATTCACTTACACGGAAATATCCTTGGAAAATGTATGTATCCCTTTTCTCCTCCAGCTATGGGTTAATTAGTAAGACTTGTATCAATATCACTATCATCTCTCCCAAAATTTCTTAAAATCGAAAAATATTTTCTGGCTTTGAAAACTTGAAAAGGGTTGATAAACCGTAAAAACGAAGCAATCAATCATTACAGTTCGAGTGTGCACGACTGTCCGTCGAAAGAAATTAATTCATGCCATTAAACAAAATTAAAATTAATTCATCCCTCTGCGTGATATAATGTTAAACGAAGCTTATCTGATTGCCTGTTACTACTGAAGGTGAGTTCGATCCTTACTGGGTGCTCCATATACGACTGGACATTATATAATCCAACAGTAGTTGAAATGTCGTAAAACCAACTAATTATCTCGATCCATCCATCTTTCTATAGCAGCGTTTCTCAACCGATGCACCTTGACGCACTAATGCGTCCTGAACGGTAACCAGTTGCGCTTCATGTTAACAGAAGTTAATTTATGAATCTTTATTTTAACCGTTTCACCTCAAACAAGGCGATAATGCCACTAAGACGCGAGGGATAACAAGAAGTGAAAGTGAAAGAGAATATGAAGACTGAGAATGGGGTGGATTAAGAGAAGGACAACAAAGGAACAGGGTTCAAGAAGACAGAAGATGGCAATTGAAGTTGCATTTAAATTGTTGAAGATTGCTGTTATCAGGGAAGCGAGTAAACGGAAAGGAGTACCACAAGTCCGAAATGCAAGAAAAGAAACTGTTAGAGTAGAATGGCGATTGCCTCCAGAAGCACGCTTAAATTAATGTAATCGAGGCACCAGGGTTAAAAAAAATAAAAAAATAAATAAACTCACCAGAACAGTTGCCATAAAAATATTTGCGGAACAGACAATGGGAAGCCACTCCACGTCGGCGAGAAAGTGACTGAAGTCGAGAAGCCTGGTCAGGATCGGTTACATTATAGACCCTTTTGTCAAGAATCTAGGGAGGTATTGCAAGGGAACCAACCCAGATATGGCAATAGTATTCAATGCACAGATTTTTTATATTAAAAAAAAAAATCTTTATTTTTTAAAAGCTAGACACATCAATTTTGCATGTCTAAGTCAAGTCTTTGTCGCTTTATATTTTAAACTGGGTACTAATTTCAAATTTCATGGCGAATTTTTCATTATTAAAAATTGAAATGCATCCCAGGGTTTTAGTTATACTATAAATGTACCCTGAAATAAATAAAAAATTAAAAAAAAGTTTAGAAACTCTGATCTATAGAGCAGTGATTCCAACCGATTTTGAGCCATGTCCCACTTTGGTATTTCTAAAATTCTGTTGCCCTCCCTACCCCCGTATCTGTAATATTTAATTCATACATATTCAAAATTTTATTGCGATTCACATAAAGGAAGCTTAAAAGGCCATTAAGTTGGTCTCTAAACAAGCCTCCAAAACCGTGACGTCCATGAAAGAGAAAAATTAAAAAAAACACAATTAAATATTTTAAGACATTTTTTTATATTTATACATACAAATATTTAAGTAAATGCTCTGTTTATAATAAACAGTATTAAACAACATTTACGCCCGAATGTCCGAGAAATTTTCATAGAAAATATGCGCCCTTCGACAGGAATCGAACCTGTATCCTATGCGGGACCGTCATATAGCCTGACTTGCTTTTATCGATTTCACCACAGAGGAGCCGGTAAATGTCGTTAATAGTGTTTATTATAAACAGAGCATTTTCTTAAATATTTGTATCTATAAAAAGAATGTATAACTATAAAAATGTCTTAAAATAATTATCGGACTTTGTCCATTTCATAATGTGTGACGTCATTTGTTTACATGTGGATACGCATGGAGCAGATATGAATGTACGAGAGAAAATCATGGAAAATTGTAGTTTAAAAACAGTAAAATCGACCTAGATAACCGAAACGCTCCTCTGTGGCTCAATCGGTAAAAGCACGTCAGGCTATATGACGGTTCCGTATTCGAATCCTGTCGGAGGACGCATATTTTCTATGAAAATTTCTCGGACATTCAGGCCGTTAAATGTTGTTTAATACTGTTTATTATAAACAGAGCATTTACTTAAATATTTGTATCTATAAAAAGAATGTATAAACATAAAAAATGTCTTAGAATAATTGTCGGACACTTAAATATATATATAGTTTCAAAATATATAATAGAATGACAGAAATATAAAATATTCGAGTGAAAATTTATTCTGTAATATACTTTGATCCTTTTAATCATGAAATAATAATGCAAAATTTGAGCTCACGTTGGTATAGTAAGCCGGAGGGTGAACATCCTACGCAACCCCCACCAAAATATTACCATGCCCCTCCCGTAGGGCATGCGTCCCACGTTAGGAATCATTGCTATAGAACTTTGACATGGAGTAATGTTTAACAAAGCTAGTTCAGTTGGCCATGACTACGACGTAGTGAGTTCGATCCACCACTCGACATTAAATGTTCCAAGATGGGTCGACATGTCGTAAAGTTAACTAGCCGGAGGTAACTAAATAGGAGATTACACTGAGAGTCCCATTAGATCCTTTTAAGAAAAAAAACGACACGTGCTGAAATCTTTGCCACGTCCTTATACGATTTTAACCCGGTTAGATACTACGCAGCCAACCGTAAAATCTCGCAAAGCAACCTCTCATGCGCTGGATTTCTTCTCTGACCCTTAATTCAGCCTCTTTATTAGCAACTTGCCTTTAGCTCTCATTGTAGTTTTTCTTTACCTTTTGTCGTATCAGATAGCATAATCACAACTACAATTCAATTGACGCTGTGAGCTAACTGACCTGAAAGTAATCCTTACAGATTTTTTCTGTTATTGTACATCTTAAGGTCACTCTTTGTTATTGTACTTCTTGAATGTGTTCTCTATTGAAAATAAAGTGTACAAAGGTCTGCAAAAGCACAGAGGTCACCGAAGTTCATATGCTTCAAATGAGATGTATTTTATTGAAAGAAATCTTATAGTGATACAGAACTAAATAAATAAAAATAAATAAAAAGACCAAAATTTCACCATCTCTAAAAATTGATGGATAATCAGAATCGCCAGGCGACAAAGCCATATTTCAACCAACCAATCAGAACGCTTTCACAACCAGGATATAAGCCAATGAGAAGCAGAGAAAACTTTTCGAAGTGGATCTATAAATGTGTACATAACAAGATGGAAAATCAACCAAAACCAGAATTGATGAATTAATTTTCTCTTTTCTCCAAATGCTGCCGTCATCGCAACATAACCACATACGACACCCACTTCTTTTTAGATTAAGTGCAAAATTTAAGAGTGAGTATTATATAAGAGAACTTTCTCCTTTAGGTGATGCACCGATGGTCGATCATGTCACTTTTCGATTCATGATTGAATTAGCAGAATAATTCCCGCATTAAATTGTCATTACTTACTGCGATAGACTGGGTTGCCAACCAAGTCTATAGGACTCAGTCTTTCCTGCTATTTAACCTATAGATAGGGGGAGAAGAGATGAATTTCATATCTTTCCTAAGGGTATTTGCGTGTAAGTGAATGTAACGAACCCGACTGAAATATCGAACTCGGCTACTCGCTTTCACATTCTGAGCCTCTATCCATCACACCATGTGTACATCTAAGCTTACAGTACCTAGTATTTTCAAGGGGTCTAACTACTGACCAGGTTCAGCTTTGCTTAACTTCAACGACCGGACCAGAACCGAGGTTTGAACGAGATTGAGAAGTAAATGTCAATATTGATATGGTTTTTTTTGGGGGGGGGGATGATTGATTTGGGGTTTTTTTACAGCTTATCAGCCTCCGTCCACGAGCGTCGCTATGTTCGGGTCGGTATGAGCGAAAATAAGTTATATCTGCTGCCCAAGTTAATTAATATATGACTTATGGCTATATCACGTTGAAACACCGATTCCCGTACGACCATAAGTTAAGCAACGTCGTGCCTAGTCAGTACACATCAGATGTTGTAAGCTTAAATGTGCGGTGGTGTAATGGAATTGTTAATCGCAGAGCCGGGTTCTAATTGCAGTTGGATTCGTTATATTAACATACGCGCAAAAACATTTGGGAAAAGTATGACTACACCAGCTATGGGTTAATTAGTAAGATCTGTATCATTGAATTATTATTTAAAAATAAATGTTGCAATCTAGAAAAATATTTTCTGGCTTTAAATAACCTGTAAAGGGTCACCGTAGAAAATGAATGAATCAATCAATCACTAATTAATGTATAGCAAAAATTTAAATCACTAGCCAAACACTGCATTTATTCTTGTTTTTTTAATGATTCACATAGACATTATGAACATTTTAGTCTACTTAACTGCTACAAAGACAACATAATGTTTTATCCATGCCAAGGATTCCCAACATTTTTGTCCGTCGTCTCCCACTTTCACATGGAAAAATTTTCCAATGACTATTTTCAAAGGCACTCCCAAATTGTTTAATAAGTGTTTGTTACTGGTTCATAAACTAACTTTATGATGTCGTAAAAAATACCAAAGAGCAGTAATAAATAACGGTTGCGGTTGCTACTACCGTATTAAAGAACAAAAGAACAAAAGCAAATTTGACCATTTAAAACTATATATAATCTAATAGCTAGATGTAACTGCAAGTAATGGTCAAGTCGTTATCGTTGAAAGTTTTGACAAAAAATGAAACAATTTTTGTTCATAATTATAAAATTAAAAAGAATATACACTATTAGCAAATAATAAAAATTCAGTGGATATTTTTTGTTGTTCTTGGTCTTCTTTTATCTGATTTATATTCGAAAAAACAATGTTATTTCATCTGAAGAACTATTTGAATATTAATGACCCTTTTCAAAACTATAGAGAATGCTAATGTATTCTTTATTTACAGGGATATTTATATCTTATCTAGGAATGTGACCTCTCATTTTGTTTTGTTTGTTTTTATAAAGGTTCTTTGCATATCTCCTTTGAATACTTTGAGGGTAGCATTATAAGGAAATAACTTCTTAATACTAAAAATATTAGGTTGGTGCAAAAATAATGTCGTTTTCTCACATAGTAACATATGTGAGAAAACGACATTATTTTTGCACCAACCTAATATATCGTCCACCAAAATTTCCAATTACCCACCATTTTCTGTTCAGTTGCTCATCACCCATCCAACAGTTGAAATCGGCCACTGATGGCCAATATCACCCATTGTCATAAACTATACGCAGGAGGAAAGCCATATACGTGAATAGGATAAAATAACAACAAAAATAACACAAAGAATGAGTTCAGAGGTTTGACCAACTCTCGGAATAATAATGACTTTTTCTCAAAATTATAAATCTATTTACAGCATATTTCTGTAATAACATTATTAACAATGTATTCCTATAGAAACATTATTAAAATGTATTCGTACAGTAAAACTATTAACAATGTATTCCTATAGTAACATTTTCATATAGTAACATTATTAACAATGTATTCTTATAGTAACATATAATTTAATATTATGGTTACGGTTAGCGCTGCAAGTGTTGACAAAAATGAAACGAGTTTTGTTCATAATTATAAGCTTAAAAAAGAATACACACGATTAGCAACTAATAAAAATTCAGTGGACATTTTTTTGTTCTTGGTCTTTCCTTATCTGATTTATATTCGAAAAAAAGATGTTATGGTGGGCCACTGGAAATTTTGGTGGGCGATATAGGATTTTGAGTATTAAAACGGTGTTACAACATATGCTCTCCGAAAAAAAATATTAAAAGGAGATATGCAAAAATCTGTATAAAGAAACAGGAGGTTAATTGTGAATAACAGGATCACATTCTTAGATAAGATATAAATATCCCTACAAACAACGAATATTTTGGTATTTTCTATAGTTTTGAGAAGAGGGTCATTAATATTCAAACAGTTCTTCAGATGAAATAACATCTTTTTTTCGAATATAAATATATTATATATTATAAATTATATATATTATATATTATAAATATATTATATCTTGTCTAGGAATATGACCCAGTGATTCCCATTTAGCCCCTATTTTTTTCTTTTTTTTTTTCGGGTAGCATATGTTGAAAAACAATGTCATACTCAAAATCTTATATCGCTCATCG
The DNA here is from genome assembly GCA_963932145.1 of Acanthosepion lycidas. Taxonomy (NCBI): domain Eukaryota; kingdom Metazoa; phylum Mollusca; class Cephalopoda; order Sepiida; family Sepiidae; genus Acanthosepion; species Acanthosepion lycidas. Next base: position 22,865,975 of record OZ010594.1, read on the forward strand.
CTGACCCAACAGTTGAAATCGCCCTCAGGTGGGTGATATCACCCAGGTTAAGTAACCATGCTTTATAGCATTCCAGCTCGAATGGTATAATTATTGATAAATCTACCTTAATTACGCGACAGATTTAAGTTACTTTAACTGAAAATTTTATACTTAAACACACTTTATAGCGTACTAGGCTATTTATATGTATAGCCATTGGGGTAATTTTTTGGTAAATTCAGTAGTTTAATGTCTATAAATTACGAAGAAAAAGTTTGTTTCTCTGATCATATAATATCCTAAGCAATAACCAATTTCAAAACAATAACCAATTATAAAATGGTATTTTTATTTTTAAGAAAAACAAAAAAAGCGAAATTGTAAATGGTTAGGGTTTAGAATATTTTTATTATCTTCAAAATACATGTACCGTAATCAATCTTGTATAATACGCAACTCCTAACTTTGAGCTATGCAATTCGGCAAAAAAAAACTTTTGTGAATACGCATTGACATTTTAGAATTTGTAACAAACGCAAATTGACCTAAATTTAGCTTTTTTCAATGTTTTATCCGGAAGTTTACGCAGTATTTAGAGAAAATGCACGAATTTGTTCACACAAACGCGCCTGCGCGCTCACACACACACAAACACGCACTTGCGCACATGCACACACGCACGCACGCATGCAGACTCACGCACGCACGCACACGCATGAACACACAGAAACTCCATCACAACACAATGCAACACAGCGCATACACACAAAATACAGCATGTTTACTGCGAAATTGCACACACACAACACCCCCAACCCCATAGAACATACAAACACGCATATGAAATGCAACATGCTTGAGGTGAAAATTCGCATACACACACACACACACACACACACAATGTAGCCTACATGCAACGAAAATACACACACAACACCCACACACATACACACACTCATACACACATATAAAATTCAACACACATAAACAACACACAAACGTACATACACACACAAAATGCAGCATGCTTTCGTCGTAAAAACGCACACACGCACATACAACAACAGCAACACACACACATACACAGACCCAAGGCGGCATTCTTGCGATGAAAATAATCTCGTATTAAGAGAAACAAAATTATTTAGAAAAAAATGATTCCCATGACGTGGCTATTTCTTCGTAGTGGCGTAAAACCAAGAAAACATTAATAATAAATCTGCGTGCGGCGTATTAAAGAAAGAAACAACTAAACTCTACCATTGATAAGTCAACCTCGACATCACTTTGTTCATAAATTCCCCCGTTAAATTACATCAGACTCCGTTTAACGCAAACGAGTAGTATATTTATTATGTCGACTGCGTAGACCAGGTTTTTTTTAATGTGGGCGATATCACCCACAGGTGAGCGATTTCAACTGTTGGCCAGGCGATGACTAAATAAACAAAAAATGGTGGGCCACTGGAAATTTTGGTGGGCGATATAGGATTTTGAGTATTAAAACGGTGTTACAACATATGCTCTCCGAAAAAAAATATTAAAAGGAGATATGCAAAAATCTGTATAAAGAAACAGGAGGTTAATTGTGAATAACAGGATCACATTCTTAGATAAGATATAAATATCCCTACAAACAACGAATATTTTGGTATTTTCTATAGTTTTGAGAAGAGGGTCATTAATATTCAAACAGTTCTTCAGATGAAACAAAGAATATTTTGGTATTTTCTCTAGATTTGAGAAGGCGTCAGTAACACGAAAATAGTTCTTCAGACGATATAACATTTTTTTTTCTGACAGAAAGAGAAGACCAAGAACAACTTAGCCAGGAAAATTAAGAAGTGACTCGAGGATAATTTTTATTTAAAAACTCTCTTTTATTAAGGAGAGATGACAATAAAAGAACATGAATTAATAAAACAGAAGATAGCGATTGACACCACATTTAATCTTTGGAAGAACATAGTTGATTGGGAAGCAAGAAGCCGGAAGATAGTTCCACAAGTGAGAAGTGCGAAAAAAGAAACTGTTAGCATAGAACTCACGGTTACATTTTGCCAATTTAACTGTAAATGCATGAGACCTTTTTGCCAATCTAGTACAGAGCTTAAACTCATAAAGTCTCGGTACCATAGCGAAGTGCGCATCCGAAGAGATATCATGAAAGTATTTATAGAAAAGACACCGGGAAAGTGAAAACTAAAGCCGAGACGCCAGGTCAGGACCAATAATATTGATGATTCTTCTTTGAATTTTATCAAGAACTAGCAGCATGGCCCGGCGTTGCCCGTGCTTGATTCAAAAATCGTACGACTCATACAGAAATCGCTATCACTTGACTTAAAATATATTTGCCCTTCCTTGCCTTTAACGGAGTGCCCTTTGCCGTTCTGATGTTGCTACATGCCTTACTTCTTGCCTATCTCCCACTGCGAATTTTTTCTAAGCTCTATACTAAACATTACATCTCTTACGAAAAAACTAAACAAAATGAACACAAAACGACCAGCTTTAAAAAAGGAATCGTAACTGGAAAAACCGAACGAAAAAAGAATGTTAACAACAAGTACTTTTTCACACCCAACTCAGTTCTGCGGAATCAGAATCAACGTTGAGTTTAAGCAAGCGAATGAGCCAACTGGAGTAAAGTGCCATGCAGATTTAAATTTTTCCCACTTGTGACGAATGCAGCTATCGATTTTTTTTTGCATGCGAGCATGCTAGTTAACATTCGTGTCAGTCAGCTGTAGGCTCTCACGTTGGCCAATAGAATCTTCCTGACTATTCGTGTTAGCCAGCTATAGGCTCTCACTTTGGCCAGTACAAAATGGCCGCAAACTATATGAAAACTGCAGTAGAAGCATGAAAAAAATCGATTATTTTCACTATCGATGGAAGTTGGGAAATGCAAAGTCGGTCTTGGCCTTCCCCCTAACTTGGAGCATGTGCATGTAAATTTTGGTGCAAATCCGTCGAAAATTGCGGCCGTGCAGTCGTTACACACACACACACACACACGCGCGCGCGCGCGCGCGCGCGCACACACGCAGACATCATGCCTTTTATAGATAGAGATTTCCAGATATATAACAGGAGCACCGGACCTTATGTGGCAATAATATTCTAAGTATGGACGAATGGTAGACTTATAGATATGTTAGATAGATTCTGGAGAGAAAAATTGTGTAGTATGTCACAGTGAACCAATTTTCTTAGCAGCTGACCTAGCAATGGATTCACTATAATCTTTCCAATTCATGTCATCCTTCACTTTACTGACCGTTCTTAGGTTAGCATACTCGTTAACTCGAGAAGGCACATCGATTCCTTCTCCTGGAGGTTAACATCAGCCATGCTGATGGAAGGCAGAAAGAGGTCTCTCAGATAATTGATAGAGAGAAGTTTTCAGGGCCGTAGCAGCCAGTGGGGTGGTCTTGGGTTCCCCAACTTTTTTACCTATTGTAGTATTTTTACAGGGTTATAAAAAAGAGCCAAGTAAGAGAAATATTGTTTTCTTCTCTAGCAAATCTATATTTTCCCTGTAGACATTCAAAGAAAGATGTAAAGTTCTTTCATTTGTAACACAGACGGTTCTCTATTAATAGCTATCTGCTGATGTGTTAAAATTTTGGAATAATGCAATAATAAAAATTTAAACTTCATCTCTCTGAAGTAAATATGTTTTCATTTAAATTAATGTATTTCTGCCGTATGACTAGACTACTGTTTTACCTAAAATGTAACCATTCCTTAAACAAGTTGGAAATCTGTAAAACGTGTATAATTAAATAATTTTTAATTAAAGTAACTTGTTTTGCCCGAAATTTATAGTCGAAACTAACTTATTGGTGTGCGTGTTATATACGAATAATTACGATATTTTCTTTTTACTTTTTTTTTTCTGAGTGATTTACATCGAATTTCCCAGGAAAATATGAGTCAACAGAACTAGGAAATTAGTTGATCGTGCCAAATTGAGATAAAGTTGGCTTGTTTTGAAAAAAGCCGCACGTTTAATTTCTCCTTCACGGCGACTGCGAAATCATAACATCAAGAATATCCAGGTTGCATTGGCTCTGCGATTAAAAGTTGATATTTGGGCTGCGTTCCAAACTGACGAGTTGCGAAGTGCGTGGGTATCGGTCGTAACGGTGAGAGTAACAGATAAAAAAGCGCTCACCAGCTCCATTTCTGAACTGACTAAGCAAGAAAATAGTGTATCGATTTCAGGCTGCAGCGTTCTCGACAACGAAACAATTAGGATTTAATCGAGTCGTTACTTTCTGCACTCGCTCCTTACCCGACTACTACTACAACTACAAGTTCAAATATCAAGCCATATAATAATTATCAATGTGTATTTATTTATTTATATATTTCCTGTCCCATCTGTTGCGAGAAGCGAGGTAAATCAACTTATGTCAGTAAACTTATGAGTGATTAGTCATTCTAAATTTTTTTGCTCATCCCCTTGTCTCTGCGTCAGACCTCGTTAACTCGAGAAGCCACATCGATTCCCTCTCCTGGAGGTTAGCATCAGCCATGCTGATGGAAGGCAGAAAGGGGTCTCTCAGATAATTTATAGAGAGAAGTTTTTAGGGCCGTAGCAGCCGGGGGAGGGGTCTTGGGACCCCTTCTTTTTTACCAATTGTAGTATTTTTACAGGGTTTTAAAAAAGACCTAAGTAAGAGAAATATTTTTTTCTTCTCTAGCAAATCTATATTTTACAGATCACAACAGCTATTAGGGAGCTGTGATTAAATTAGTCATTTTAATAATTTATACAAATAAAATAGATATTCGCATTTAGAAAAAAATTAGTTCCCGAGGAAAATGATCCGTTTATGTAATCAGTTTCTTTATTCTTTCATTTCTTAGAGATTGCAGTATTATTTGTTCAAGCCTTTTATGTGAGACACTCAGATACCTTTGTCTATTAAGTGACCGTCTTGTTTCAACGTGGTCTTGAAATAGGCTTTGTCATTCTGTTGCTAATCTTTTTCTTCTCGGTGATATTTCCATTTCACTGTTATATTAAACACAGAAAAATGATTGATTCATTTTATACGGCTTATCAACACTTTGCATGTTATTTAAAGCCAGAAAATATTTTATATTGTAAGAATTTTTTGAGATAAAAATGCTTTAGTGATACGAGTATTAATAATTAACCCATAGTCAGAACTCTCTTTCTTCAGTACTTTGAAAATCTGGCACTGATACTATTTTTAGGAGATAATAATGTTTTTAGTGATACAAACTTACTAATTAACCCATAGCGGAGGGAGAGGTGGATTCATACCTTTCTCAAGAGTATTTGCGCGAAAGTGAATATAACGTACCCAATGGGAATTGGAACTTGGCTTACATTACAAGCCCACACTAGCTTACAGCATCTGGTATTGCTAAATGGTTACTTATCTATGTACTGACCAGGCTCGACGTTTGCTTAACTTCGGTGATTGTACAGGAACTGGTGTTTTTTTTTTTTTCTTTCTTTTTTTGTGATGTGGTCGTAAGCCCCCTATCTGTACTGGGAAAGAAAGTAAATTAACTAAAGTTAATAAATTTATGAGTAATTTTTCCTATAGTCATTTTATTAGATTGGTGCAAAAATAATGTCGTTTTTTGACGTTCAACCTCAAAAGAAAAACGACATTAATTTTGCACCAACCTAATAATAATCTATATACACTCATACCTTGTTTGAAATGTCGGTCCGACAATGCCGATTGTCCGTAGTTTTCTAAATATATAGCAGGAGCACTAGACCATATGAGGTAGCAATATCCAAAGCAATGAGTAATTGTAGACTTATAAATATCTATATCTATAAAACATAAGATATCCGTGTGTGTCTGTCTGTGTGCTTGTCTGTGTGTGTGTATACTTATTATGTATGTCTATATTTCTTGACTGATTTTGATGAAATTGTACACACACATTTCAAATTTAGTAAAATCGATCAAGATCAACGTTTCAATCTCCAGGGCCAATAGGTTTGGCAGAAAAATAGATAAAACTTAAGGTGTTTTAGACTTTTTGCAAAAACCATGACAAAGTTATACGAGAAAAATTTTTTTACTGGATGGGCTGATGTTCTTTGCACTTAAAGTAAAACAGCAGCTCATGTTACGAGTTTTATGTAGAGTGGTTGATAGTTTTCCCCCTTTTTTTTATCCGATTTTCTTCAAACATGTCGAAAAAAAATTGTCATCATGCAAGAAATAAGGTAAATGTGGTTTTAGTCCTGTTCACTTCCTCGCTGTAACGAAAAACCACGAAAAACTGTTAAAAAAGTCCATTTTTCGGCCATAACGGCATATTTTTCCTCCAATGCTTTCCAAATTTGCCATGTAGATTACAAATGAAACGCAAATTGTCTTGCGTGAATGTTTGATTTAGATTATTTCAGTAAAGTGGACGAAATCTTCGACAAACTAGGTCCAAAATCAGCTTTTGCCATTTAGCCAATAGTTTCTTCATATGATTCTATTTAAATAATTTAACCTCGAGCAACGACCAGACGTGAAGGTTTTATCGATGGAATTCCTTTATTAAAAATAATCAAACACTTGTAAATGACATATTGCAAAAAGATGAAGGCAGTAGCTTAGTATACCAACGAATGATACATGCAAGCAGAGACGTAGGCAGACATTTCTAGATAGTGGGTACGGGTATATAGTAGGGTGCAGTCATACAATTACAACCATGTACATCCGGGCAACGCCGGTATTTCGGCTAGTGTAAGATAAATTCTTGTGAGAAAAATTCTCTAGCACGACACAGGGAACCCTCTTTCCTAGCAATTGATTCGATATAATCCTCTCACTTGATGTCAACGGAAAACGTGATTCCGAGAAGGGTCAAGAATCATTCTCCTGGAGGTTAGCATCAGCCGTACCGATGGAAGAGGATGCTCGAAGACGATTAAAAGAGAGCAGATTCGTTTTGGGGGCGTTAAAATTAACAAACCATTCCTTGCCCCAGTTAACAACAATAAGTAGATCATTTTTTTAGACCAGCCCCCAGTTTGACCTTATCGAACTGACAAGTAAGACATTTAAAAAAAATATTCAATTCTAAAAAAAAAAAATTCTTTTAGAATTGCAAAACTGATTTTATATATCGGTTGTAACAGTAAAATTGCCCAAATCGTGTGAAAGCAAAACTTTCCATTTGTCAGATTAAGCTCTGAACCGTTGTATCTTAGAAATGATTAAAGATATCTTGCTGGAATTCTCCGAGGTTTTTATAACACTATTGGACTCTACTTTGAGCAATAAGAATATATAATTACTCTCCAAGCTTAATAGAAATATCCTGATGAAACAGATCATAAACGAAAATGACAGGTTCATCATTAATTAATCATAGCTAAGGATCGGAAGATCATGATAGATTGATATAAATTTCTCATATATATATATATATATATATATATATATATATTATTCCAAGATCATATTCCAACTTATGATGATTTTTGCTTCGTCTTCTCTAAGCTTTTAACTCTCTGTCTTGGAGCAAGAAGGTGCCTCATACGTTTCCCGTACGATTTTGTTTTCAAGTTTTTTTTCACTGTTCTTTGAACTGTCATACCTGAAACTCCTCTCTCACGTGCCAAACGAATTGAGTTGGATCTTTTCTAATTGATCTCTTTAGCTCTAAGTTGAAATGATCCCATTTTCTGCTGTCACCTCCTGTTCCAGTTTTCCTTTCTACTATTCACTCTTTTTCATCCATTCTCTTTATGGTTCTTGAATGGACTTTGAAGATGGAAGCCAGAGTATGAATGTTGGTACCATTACTGAAGGCCTGAATGATATTTTACCTCTCACCATTGCTCAGTTGGAAAGACAGTTGGAAAGACTGTTCTCTTTCTAGCTGAATAACTCAAAGAGTCTGTCAGTGATTCTTACAACAAACGGTGTCAATATGGCTAAACGTTTTATCTGAAAACCTGAATGAATGAAAGTCAATTAGTTTAGTGGTTTTTTAGATATTAAACATTTTGGGGGATGGAAAATTATGCTGTTACACGATTTGGACAATTTTGCTGTTACACTTTTTGAAAAACTATTTTTCACCCCTTACAAGGGCCAAGAGTCATTCAAGGTAGAGGGTTACTAAATGAAATTATTGTACTGTGAGAAAAGCGAGTGGCGCGTACTATGAGGATATGTAAGATAGATCTCTATTGACTTTAGATTTGAAGAAGTTAAGATTATATTGATCGGGTTGGGGGCTGTTTCACAACACGGCAGTTCTGGAAAGGAAGCTGTTTTAGTGGAATAGAGCAGGTAAAAAATACAGTACTCTTGCTAGACATGGGCTAGGGCTGCTCAGTCTTCACTTTCCAGTCTACGCGGCCCTGTGGGTGATGAACTATATTCCACCTTAGAAACCCTTTCTCCCAGACGAATCGTTGCAAGCCCTTTGATTTCTATAGCTATTTTCATGGAAAATGTTCAGATGAGCTATATTCTTTAGTTACACACGACTCTAACCCTCTCAGCTAGAACTTGCTCTGACGCGTATATCGAGATGGATCACACTTATTACATGCGTATTCTTTTAGCTAGGTGGATAGTTTCTTTCCAAAGAACAGTGGCTTTGCGAAACAGAATCCCAGTAGGATGCATTCACGATCAACACAATCTTAAGTTCTTCAAGTCCCTGGTTAAAAGTTATCTTTTCCACATATGAGCATAAATTGCACTTTTTATTCTTACTGGTCGTCTTCAGTAAACCCCTTCCTTGAGTAGCTCTGGGCGTTGTACATGGTTAGTCTCGGGACTCTGATCGGAAGATTGGATGTTTTGATGAATGTGGAACCTCCTCTTAATTTCTGTTGTTCCCAAGTCAACCCTGACCTGGGTTGATAGGACTTGTTAGGGTTCTGTCTATGGGTAGAGAAAGGGCGAGAGAGAGAGAGTGTGTGTGTGTGTGTGTGTGTGCGTGTGTGTGAAAGAGAGAGAGAGAGAGAGAGAGAGAGAGATATTCATATCTTTCCCAAAGGTATTAGCACGTAAGTGAATGTAATGGATTCGAATTCCAGTCAAATCCATTACATTAACTTACGTCAATCGTGACCCTTGGGAAAGATATGAATCCTATTCTTCTCCTCCTCCCCCCAGCTATGCGTAAATAGCAGGACATACCAGGTTCTATAGCTTTGAATGGCAACTGGTCTACCGCAGAAAGAAATGGCAACCTACTGTGGGAAAAAAATCTGCCACGTTGGTCATGTATCGAAAGATACATGATCGCCTAAACGTGTATCACGCATGGTACATAACTGACTGACTATGGGTAAATAGTGAACCTCCTAAACAAAACACTATGAAAGTATAAAAATATATTTTTATAGTAAAATACAAACTATACATTTCATGTAAAAAAATTACCAACAATATATATTTATAGTAAAATTACCAACAATACTTACATACTGGCAAATTGTAGCGACTTCATCCCAAATCCGTTGAAAATATTACCAAACAATCAACATGAGAGAACTCTTTCGTGACATTAATTCATATAATATCCTACTATTTCTTAAAGAAATCAAACTGTATTCAACAAAACTGCAGAATAAAACACACATATCACGTCTCTAGTAACCATGTTCACACAAACATGTATATGCAAAAAAGCTTAGTATCATCTACCATGTATTCAATTGTGAAAGTATAACATTTTTATTACTTTCGAGCTCCCAAGAAAATTAAATTTCGGCCAAATGTGATCCACAAGGAGTTGATATGGCGTTAAACAGAGAAATCAAAATCAAAATCACCTTGTATATGGTGAACATGGTAAAAATAAACCTAATGAAAGGAGAGGCACTTTTCGCAACCGGAGCAAAACATTAAGACATAGGAAAATGTCCTTAAAAACAAAGAAAAGAGATGCTATGTAATATCGACACTACTATAGTTGCTTCCTCGATTATCCAGACACCTTGGGAAGAATATGTTCAGATAATTCAAAATTTCGGATAAGTGAATACTTAAATTATTGAAATAGAATGAAGAATAAAATCATTTTCTGAAAAAAAAAAATAATAATATCCATGTCATCAAATACAGTGTAACCCGGATATAAGAGAGTTGTCGGGACCGGATAAGAAGTCTCTTATATCCGGGTTTCTCTTATATTCGGGTTTGGTCTATTATATATACATTAACACAGGCTCTAATTTGGGACCAGAGAAAATCTATCTTATATCCGGGTTTCTTTTATATCCGGGTCTCTTATATCCGGGTTACACTGTACTCTTTTTGAAATGCTTCATTCAAGATTTTTTTTCAGTTTTTTTGGGGTTTTTTTTTAATGAAAAATGCGCCAATTTTTATCTGCTTCTGGCTGTCCTCGTGTTTTTCTCTCGCCAAGAACACACGAAGATGCATTAAAGTAGATGTATTTTTAATGGTCACTTCTGATTGAAAGCACAACCAACTTAAACGCTTGTCAGACATAATCATCGCTTCCATGTTTGAAATTGGGTACTGTGTCTGTTGAACTTTGACATTTCTCATTCCCTTTCCCAGCGAAGCATGGTTCACGTGTGTCACGCGCATCTGAGTGCTGCGTAAGTCATAATGTCTACCATGACCAAACTGTAATCATTCAAATGCATGTTCTATGTATGAAAACAACAAGGACATTACCAAGAATAAATTGAACTGATTTTATAAGCATTTTTATCAATCATTGAGTACGGCTTTCTAAATTCTCAAAGCACTTTTCCGTGATGAAATATTAGAATGGGTTTGTCTATATGTCTGAGATGAGTTACTGTAACTATTTACCCAAGGACACATGAACCAAAGCGTTGGTTGATTATTCCAAAAAGTGACTTTACCCAAATATTTGTGAGTTCGATCCCCGGCTACAGCGGAGAAAACAAAAACATGGAGGGTTATCAAGGCGAATTAATTGAAACTGAGATATCCAACGGAAAGGCACATAGAATTAGAACAATATAGCTCCGTGGACTAAATAAAAGTTTCGGTTCGATATTCCAACAGATATCTAAAAGCCGGAGCCTATCTAAAAAAAGACACTTGAATCTGACGGTAACGCAATGATATATAAACATGTTCTGTGTGAATCACTGCTTATGGTTCACGTGGAATCTACTACCTCACTTTCAACAATGTCCCAACCCTTCTCATTTTGCAATGGCCAGTCATATGGCTAAAGCAGAAGTGCTCACTGAGTCCTTTAGTGATGATATGGGTTAACATTAGCAGCTGTTACGAGTGCGTCAGAACCCTGTCTTCTTAAGTGACCTTCTCTTGTCTCATCTTTTCATCTGAAATCATCCTTTCTGAAATGGTAAAACCCTCAATCAGCCAACACTTTTTATCCACATAAAAACGCTGGTTGATTGATTCAAAAGGTGACTTGACCGAAACAGTTGTGAGTTCAATTCCTGGCTTCAGCGGAGAAAACAAAAGCTTGGAGTGTTATCAAGGCGAATTAAACTGAGATATCCAAAGGCATGGCACGTGGAATTAGAACAATCTACCCCATCTGAAGTCCTCCAATCAACTTACGCTTTTTATCCTCATAAGGGTTCGGTTCGAAATTCCAGAAGAAGGCTGGAGTTTACAACGGCCGAAACCCCGTGAATGTGACAGTAAAAATGGGGAAAACTGTTCGAACAATGTAAATAGTTTAAATAGAATGAGTCTAATTCGGATCATTGAAAAATGTTTGGATGATTTTCTCTTCATTTCACGTCCGCATAAACGAACTCCTTGTTCACCGGTGATCTAGGTTCAAACTCAAGTGTCGGTAGCGACACTTTATTTCTATATAATAGTTGTAAATTCTCAAGAACAAAAAAAAAAATGTATAAATTCACTATCATCATGTGTTTAGGTTTTATTCCAATTCTTTTTAAAACAATTGCTGAGGAGTAAAGGTAGTTAAAAACGGGGTGTCATGGTGATGAATATGCATACACCTGGGTTCCCTCTCACAGTAATATGACTGGCTGGTGTCAGCCATAAATACAGACTGATGTGGACGCCTATTGTCTTCGCCTATTGCCTACGCCTATGGCCTACCACTACGACGAGGACTAGTTCCATTACGGTTACCTGCTAGATTGTCCTACCCGGTTACATTAGCGAACAACCATTTTGCTACTTCGAACAAATATATCCCTTTCCGGAACATATCACATGGAAAAAGCGTTCTTTGGACATTACGTCTTATTACAGGCACATTTATCCAGGTTTGCCAAAAGAACAAAATATATATAAATATAAGACTTTTAAGAAATATTATTCTTTAACACACAGAGAAGTAGTGTAAAGATGGATCTTAATTCTAAAACTGCCGGAGTTATACAGATAATTTATGCACATCTTGTATTATTGAAGTGTGTCTATATTTTTTCTTTTCTTTTTAGACGAAATACACATAAATGCTTTTATTTTTTTCTTGGTCGAGTTCTGATGAATGAGGAGCGATAACCGGTTAGCTCATTTTTTTTTTTTTTTTTTTTTTTTACCCCCTATTTCGTATGTCATCTATTTTTGTTGTTTCCCTTCCTGCCCTCTTAATTATGTCCGTTCTATTGATTTGGTATAATGTTCTACACAAAAATAGAAAAGGAACAGGACACAAAGATGTGTCATTTCCCCAGATTTATTCAACCTTTACAGCAACGTTATCCTAAGATAACTGGAGACCTTATCATGATTTATATCGATGGGCGTAATCTTAACGATATGAAACACGCAGATGGCATTGTACAGATGGCTTGACTTGGACAGAAATCTGCAGAACTTCGTTGACAGATTAGAAAAAAAAAACTATAAAATGACCTCACCATCAACTACATAAAGACAGAAAATATGGCCGCCAGCAAGAAAAAAAAAAAACAAAATATGAGTTACGAATTGGAAATGCCAACATCAAACAGGTGCAGAAGTTTAAATAATTGGGAAATGTTTTAACAGAGAATGGAAAATAGGACACCGAGATCCGAACACGCATACATTATTTAGACTGTTATTCTCATCTTCACTGTCATATTCACAACGTTTCGGCCGTTGTACGCTTCAGCCTTCTTCAGGTGATTTGAATTTCGAACCGAACCCTTTATTCCGCCCGCCCGGGTAGATAGTTCTAGTTGCACGTGCCATGTCTCTTGCTGGTATCTACGGGACCACTGAGACAGGGTGGTAGAAGAAAGCAAGAAGAAAGGACAATCAACTACATAAAGACAAAAAGTATGGCCGCCAGCAAGAGAAAAAAATCCCAAAATGTGAGTTACGAATGGGAGATGTCAACATCAAGCAGGTGCAGAACTTTAAATGTCTTGGAAGAGAGAATGGAAAATCCGACGCCGGGATTCGAACACGCATTGGACTAGCGAAAGAAGCTTTTCCAAAAATTAATCAAGGTGCTAAGAAAGCAGATAAATTTCCTTGGAAACAAAGAAAAATGTGCTGGATTGCTATGTGATATCCATCCTCTTGTATGGCAGCGAGTGCTGGATAATCTCCCCACGAAGGTGGAGGCAACTGGAGGAAGCATAAAATGTAGTTCTACAGAAGGATACTGAGAATTCTATGGATGGCGCTAATAAGCAACAAGGAAGTCTTAAAGAAAATGGCAGCAGAAAGAACACTTATATTCAAAATCAGGAAAAGACAGCTGAAATCCCTTGGACACGTAATGGAGAAAGAGGTCTTGAAAAATCTAACCTCCACAGGGGCATACTGAGGGGACAGAGAGATAGGGGAAGGCAGCGAGCCATTTACCTGATAAGCTTGGGTGAACGGATGATGGAACGAAGGGCCTTAGCAAAACGAGAAAGGGATAGGAAGTTGTGGAGAGTTATGATCGTCTGTGTGCTGAAGGGACGCAGTACATAAAGGAAGAAGAAAAGAATTAGAAAAAGAAGAAAAAGAAGAAAAGAATGAGAAAAAGATGAAGAAAAAGAACAAGAAAAAGATGAAGAAAAAGAACAAGAAAAAGAAGAGAAAAAGAAGAAAAAAGAAGAAAAAGAAAAAGAAGAAGAAAAAGAAAAAGAAAAAGAAAAAGAAGAAAAGTCCACTTCCGACTAAAATATCTCTAAAACTTTGTCAATTGAGGAAATCAATTTTATTTCTTCAAAATGCCAAGGAATCAGAGTTAAAGTAAACGTTTTGAAGTTTCGCAGAGTTTCTGATTTGAAGAACTCCGAAATTTCAATTTTAAACTGAATTTAAAACAAATTTTATTAAGTTCACACAGTTTTCGTGTTATTTTAAACTCAATATAAATTTAAAATCTTTTAAGATCACAAATTATTGTGAAACGTTGTAATAAATATGGCGACAAAGACAAGGACAATAGCCCGAATAATGTAAATAGTGTAGCAGTGAATGCGTTAGTAAATTTAATATTATTTACCATAATAAAGCATACCGTATTCCCAATGTATAATACACACACCTAAAATTGTGCTGAAAGTGTGGGAAAATGCTTCTACTCACGCATAATACGCACCCCTTGTTCGGTAATCAAACCCTATAAATTGCACATCTCCAATTTCATTACAACCAGCGTTTTCTACTCTTGTTTAAAAAAATGGTTTTAAACATAAAATTATTCTAATTTAGTTTTATAATAATTATTTTATTTTATGGCAATTTTTTAAAGATGTTTTGTAGCTGTGCATAATACGCACCCCTGATTTTGCTTATTATTTTTTAGAAAAAAAATGCGTATTATACATGGGGAATTATATCTGATATGGCAAATTCTAATCGTAATTCTAGCATTAATATAGAAGTCATGATGTAAGGTTTCAAATTTCTAAGGTAGCTGTAAATGTGTTAATACTTTTAATTTATGTTTACCCTGAAAAAACAATTAAACTTAAACCAAAAAATTAACTCTACAAAAACATGGCATTATATAACGATTCGAATATCCAGGATAGCAGTGAATATAGTAAACAAGTTGGTGACCCAAATAAACAAAGACTGTTATTGATTTGTCTTGATCTTTAGCCTAAATAAACGGAAGCTCCAATTACTCAGTGACCCAATTAGCTGGACTCTATCGTATTTAATAGAAAAAAAGGGAGTGGTCGGGTTTTTGTAGCTACCTATTTTCAAATTAATAATCTGACATAGAATTCCTTTCACAACGAGGATCTATCGCAGATAATCGCTTTTCTTCCCTTGCCTTACCGTTTTTGAGTTCGTTGGAAAGGCAGAAGAACATTAAGATGATTAGCGGTCAGCGAATGGAAGAAGGTTTTCTATGAGTTATTTATTAATCTTAGCTTTGTTTGGAACAGAGCCAGGAAGAGGATGAAAAATTGTCTTGAGCTAATCATCTTATTGGAGACCTGCATTCCTTGAGAATCAGTATTCGATATTCTACCAGAGTTCGAAATACGATCTCTTGCACTGGTAAGAAGCAGAAAATTCTATCCCCAAACAGCCCAGTTAACCAGTGTGAAATATAATGATAGCTTATTTCAACACAATTCCAGTACAATACCAAATTGACGAGATCTACCTGCCTATCATAGTTTAGTCCACCACAAGATTAAATCCGTTGAAAATAATAGGCAGGAAGATTTTGTAGCGCCTTTCTAATTGGCAAGAATCTACCTATCATAGTTTAGTCCAGCACTAAACTAAATCGGTTCAATATAATAGGTAGGGAGATTGTATAGCGCCAATTTTCTAATTGACAAGAAACTACCTGCCTATCATAGTTTAGTCCAGCACTAGATTAAATCGATTGAAAATAATAGACGGGAAGATTTTATAGCGCCATTCTAATTGACAAGAATCTACCTGACTATCTTAGTTTAATCCAGCAGTAGGCTAAAGCGGTTGAAAATTCTAGACATGAAGATTGTTTAGCGCCAATTTTCTAATTGACTCGAACCCATCTGCATATTATAGTGTAGACCATCACAAGACCAAAGAGTTGGAGATTATATGTAGGAAAATGGTTAGCGCCAATTTTCTAATAGAAATGAACCTAGCTGCCTATCATAGCTTAATCTATCACAAAACCAATTATTTGGAAATGCTAGTCAGGAAAATTGTTCAGCATCAATTTTCTAACTAAAGCAAACATACCTGCCTATTACAGTTTATAGATTTTATATAGATAACAAATCGTTATTTTTCTCGATTCTGACTGACGTTGTGCCTAGAGGCATGTCTAATGGATGCTCATCGAGAGAAATTATTCCCCCAAACATTCCCCATATTCGTTAAACTCACGAGTGTCCCTGATGGATATTAAATTCGAGTCAGACCTCCATTGGAACTTCTAGAATTTTCGAGAAATAGGAGACAGAAGATGAAAAGTTTTGTTTGTCTGCTTTGTAAAATATATTTTGAAATTTTCGTCTAACCAGGCTTCGCTGGCATTAGTTCCGAACAAAATATAAAAAATAAAAGAAACATACAGACAAACATGCAATGAGCCAAGATGGATGCCATCTTTGTTTTTTGTGATATGAAAATGACTCTTCGGCTTTCGATGCGAAACAAAGAAAGAGAACAGAATTTATTAGCAAGAGTTCGGCTTTTGACCGTTAAATGACAGCCATTTTTTATTTGAGAAAATTTTGTAGATTTTAGTCACGGCGGCGTGTGTCTTTAGATCTTTCTAGTCTTTATTCCTGCTTTAAATTTTCCGGTATCGGATTCCTTTTTCTGGGTTGCTGAGCACTTTCTGTCCTGTAAAGTTAAGGTACGTTTCTTCTATGAAACATTGTTTTGGTTACACACACACACACACACACATATATATATATATATATATATATATATGATTAAAAAATCGATCTTGAATTTAAATTTTTTAAAAAGTCAATAACATTTTTGCTCGTATACATAAATACTTGTTACAGAATAAATTCCTTGAGTTTGCCTTGATGAAGTCCCTCACAGGTCGAAACGCGTCGGCTAAGATAATATTTCCCATTATCTTCATTCATGATAAAAATACAATTTTAAAGGTATGCTGTATTTATGGGTAAAAGTGCTCAATATCAGGGACAGAGCGTGCGTAAATAAAAAGGTGGACATTGAGGTGGACATTGAGGTCGACACCGAGCGGCGACAGTCTGTTCCCTGAAGATTGCGTTCAATAATGAAACAGACTGTCGTCACGCGGTGTTGAACCCAGAGTCCGCTGAATTTATACATATATACAGGGTGCGATGGGTTTTATATTATTTTATATTGTTGATTTCGCGTATGTGCGTTGTTTGTTTTTTATTGTGTCAGTTGGGCACCATCTGTGAGAATAAAAAGCTCTATGACGCAAATCGCTCCGACAGAAATTTGGAAACGGCAATGGTACTACTTGGCATTCGTACCGGAAATTCTAATGCGAACATTTCAGAGCGTTTGAGTGTCAATCTGAGGACAGTGCAGAGGATTCAGAAAGAGTTGGATGAGTCTCATGGTGATTACGAAAGTGTTTAGTATATTGATGGTGACATTATACCTCCATTTATTTTCCCATAGGTACATTGAAGAGGTAGTGCTGCTGGAAGTCACTATGTCTGGCAACAAGATTCTGCACCATGCCACACAAACAACAGAACTCAGTCATGGCTGTCAGACAATTTCTGCGACCATATCACTCCTTAAAACTGTCCACCTAACTCCCCAGAGCGCAACTCCTTTGATTATTATGCTAGGGTGCATAATTGCTCAACGCAAGAGACCAACAAAACATCTTGTAAAGATGAACTGAAGTCAAGGATTATGGCACCATTCACCAACTTAAACAAGGAGACCGTTCAGAAGTGTTGCAGGAGATTCCGAAGTCGTCTGGAGGACATGGGTGAAGCCAATGGCGATTTTATTGAATCAATTTACTCTTTAGTATTTCAAAATATTTTTGTGTAAGTTGTGAAAATATATACGTTCAAATGATATGTCAGTGTTATTTTCATTTTTGCGCAATTTAGACTACAATATATATCCATCGCATTATATATATATGTCTGTGTATATTTATACCCCCCTATATATATATATATATATATATATTATAATTGTTTTTTTTTTAATATATAATCATCGCAACACCTGAATTCCCATGTTCAATCTTCAGTTCAAATTCAATCATAAAAATTAAACTTATAAGTTATTCTTAGCATCACTTGATAATCGAACGGAACTTTGTTTTTTAAGTTTATTTTTTATGATTGTATTTGAATTGAAGTTTCAGTTTTGAAACATGGGAATTCAGGTGTTGCGATGATTATATATTTAAAAAAAAACAATTATAATATTATCTCTACTGTTGTATCGAACAGTGTTTTTTTAAAATAAAAATAAATGCTGATAACTCTGAATTATAAATCTCATTGTTCTTTCTTATTATTTTAATATATATATATATATATATATATATATAAAGAATTAAGCCGATCTTTATTTTTAATATGACATTTTTTTAATCCGACAGATTTATATTGCAGCAAACGTTGTTTTGAGTGGTTACCCGTTTTTCTCGTGTTTGTAGCCCGGTAGACGAAATGCGTGTGGTGGAGTGTGAGGGAGGGGCTGGCGTTGGAACAGAGTCCTCTTCTATGAACTGCTTCTGAAGAACCATATCGAATTGGCAAAGAATTTTCAGTGACTGATTTGGTTTGGATATGAAAATCGATGACGTTAGTTAAAAGTGAACACTCCCAAATACCGTCTAACGATAGACCAAGATCAAGCTTGCTTGTCAGTTTCTTTGATTTTTTAATATATTACGAAGTTTTTGAGCAGAATTTCTCAACTAGGTGGCATATGGATCCTGGGGTCCTTGTAACATTAGTATGGGTCTTCACAAAAAAAAAAAGAAGAAATTAGTAAATTCAGAGTCCATGGTAATATTTTATTGGTCTATAAAGCAATCTCACTTCGGAACGGTTGTTACAGCTGAGAATTGCAATCTATGTCATATTAAAACGTTAAAAATAGAAAATAATTCTAAAACTAGCAGAAAACTAGATCAATAGATGTAAATTAGCGTCCCTTTTACTCTACCGGATGATTTGATTGTAAAAATTAAATAAAAACTAAGAAGGGTATATAAAACAAGGATTATAAATATATATATATACATATACATATATAAAGGAAAAAGATATAAAGATTATAGTTTATTATATAAAATAATTTAATATATTAATAATAAGATAAATTTTAAATATTAATAAAATAAAATATTAATATAAATTAATATAGTAATAGACTCGACATTGTGAAAGGGGGAGATCTTCGACTATCACTGACAAAAATTTTTTTTTTTTTTAAAACTGGCAAACCAGCTTTAACCACAGGGATCTCATTGAATAAATCGCATTTTTTAAATTAATTAATTACATATTTTAATATGGTTATTTATTTTACTCGTGTACATAAATGTTCCACAAAATTTGTTTGTTAAATACAACTTCATTTTAGTTAAATTAGTTTTAGTTAAATTAGTTTTACTTCAAAATAAAGCATATACATTTACTATTTCTATAAGACAATCTCTAAACTTATTTATTAGCAAAAAATTTAAAAAAAACTTTTTTTATCGAATGGTTATGAGGGTTCATCAAAAAAAAAATTTAGAGTAAAGTAAACGTTGTCTATGAGTAAAAAAAAAAACAAGGATGGAGAACCACTATTACGGTGTCTTAACTAAGTTCAAAATACCTACTCTTGCTTGACACACGTGGTGATAAAAAAAAAACAAAAAGCAACAACAACATATAAATATTCCGGACATGCATCAACAAGCCAAGGTGGGTGCCATCTTTGTTTTTCGTAAAATGAAAAATGACTCTTCAGCTTTCTACGCAAAACAAAGAAAGACAACCTAATTTATTAGAAAAGTTCGTCTTTTTACCGTTAAATGACAGCCGTTTTTATATGAGAAAACTTTGTAAATGTCCTCTTTGTTTGTTTTATTCAGGTTGCTGCCTTTTCCTTCTAAAATTTCACCCGTTATTTATTTGAAACAATAACGTACATTTGCCGCCGAAAGAGAAAAACATATTCAACGAAACAATTTCACTTCATCACCCTTTCTTTAAATTTCAAAGTTCAGGACCGGAAATAAAGAACACGCCTCTCGCCACTGGGACACGTGATCCATTTTCCATGGCTGCAACAACGCGCTAGCTGTTATTAGTAATTTAGTCAAAATGGTTACGGTTCTCAAATGGACAAATCGTCATGGGGATGCATACAACCGGATATTGAATCTGCTACTTTGGCATTCTCATTGATTATCGAAAGGCCCCCTCCCCCCAAAAAAAAATCTGTCACGTATGTCACTGTGCACGGCATCGGGAACATTTAAAATTTTGGCCGTTCATTTAATTCTGAATTAGAATTGAACCGCCAGAATGAACAGGGGCCGACAGCAATGTTTTACTGACAGAAGCTGTCACTTGTTGGGGGCTAGGGATGAAAAAATTAATTATTCTTCATATATATCATTTGCATATTCCTTAATTAGACACACATTTTTATATATATATATATATATATATATATATATATATATATATATATATATATATATATATATATAGTTAAGTTATGAAGAACTTGGTAATCCGTATGGGTAATCTCAAGGAGGATGAAATCCTGAGAGCTCAATGTAAATCCAGAGCTAATATTTAAAAGAAAAACAGAACACTTTAAGGTACCATTATAATAATTTATTTCACCAGAGTCCTTTTAAAGGACGCCGGATCATCAGATAGCACTTCCAAAATATTTAAAAGGACTCTGGTAAAATAAATTATTTTGTTTTTCTTTTAATATATATATATATATATATATATATATATATATATATATATATATATATATATATATATATATATATATATATATATATATATATAAATAAAAGATAATCCTAAGGAACCAGGCAAACCTAGGTAGGTTTACGTAGTTGTCTTTTTACTCGTTTGAGTTTTTTTTTCTTTGGACTTGAAGCTTGAACACCGGACGATTGTTTTCGCCTTGGTTTAATGTTCTTGGTTCTTTCTTTTTTTATTCCTCATTATATATATATAAAAGGTCCTCACGTTATATATATATATATATAACATATAAAAGGTCCTCGCGTAACGTCGGACACGATATAAGGCGTTTCGTGGTTACGGCGCCATCTCCCATAATATAATACTCGTCAGGCGGCGCTATATGAGGAAAACAGCGTTGTTTTTTTACTGGCTGTACGCCATATTGGATTGTGCTACATTCGCTATCTCTCGTATGTGTCGTTTTTTGGGTAGAACTTTTTGCTCTTCATTACGGCTCCCAAGCGTAAGGAACGGATCTCCGACGTAAGTCGAGAACTCCCTATATATATATTTATTTGGGCAGCATATCTTCATGCAAGCTTGTTTACCTGATTTGATTTTTAAAAATGAACCTAATTTATAAGTTCTTGTACAAAAAAAATAACAAATCGAAAGAAAAAAAAAAAACGTAGGCGAAAGTCAGCGACATTAAATCGGCAACTGTAAAATCGATTATTTTCATTGGCTAAGACCGAAAAGAATCATATTCATCGATCTCAGTCCAAAATTAGTGGATTCATTTGTGAACGGAGAATGGAAACTAGCTTTATTTTGGTATATGTAGGATTGAATGATGACGGACGAGTTTTTTGCGGTTGATGGGCAAATTTTAAAGAATGAATGGGTCGTGAATCTGTTTAGCTAGGTATAAGACCAGCCCCAACCCATTCCCTCTTTTAGTCCTTGTGCCCCAATTGTTGTATTTTATGCCCAATAAATATTGGAGTGAAACTAGCTAAAAGGTGATCGCTTCTGACTGTGTCACTTGGGCGACAGGGTTTGATGTTTTCGTACAACGTGTCTATGCTTTAAGAGAGTTAAAATGGCTAGATGCACCCGTAAGTTCTATGCTAACAGATTATTCTCTCGCATTTCTCGCTTGTGGAAATCTCTTCCTGCTTCTCTAACAACTTTGGTCTTCAAAAGATTAAAGCAATGTCAATCGCTATATTCTGTCTGCTTAATTCATGTTCTTTTATTGTCCTCTCTCCTTAATAATATCTTTCTTTTTCTCATATTCTTTTACACTCGGCTATCTCCTTGCGTCTTAGTGGCTTTATTACCTTGCTTGGAATGAAATAATAAAAAAGGTGTAGCCACCTTTTTTTTTTTTTTCATGCTAGAAATCTCACCGCTCTTGAGAACAGTGTTGTTGGGGACATTGTCTAGCTGAAAGTTGTTCAGATTGCGTCGGTACATATCAATCTACCTTCCTAGGGCCCAACAACATTCCGGATAATAGCTCTACAGTAAGAGCATACATAGTTATTGAAATCTATCATGATTTCGATTCACAGATATATTATCTGCGTATCTTATCTAATCTGGCCTCGTCTGTTGCATTCAGTGTCTCACTAGTACCCTTGGGAAAGACGTTTATCTATTCTCCCTTCAGCTATGGGTTAAATAGCAGGGGATAGCTTTGGGTAGCAATCAGTCTAGAAGAATTAAAACCTGAAGAGAATGCAATGAGAAACTACTCCATTATCTTCCCTAAGACACCATAACAATTCATGCATATTACAGAAAAGAATCTGTGGAGAGTCATGCTTTCCTACATTCTTAAGGGAAATAGGATTTTTAAAAAAAAGGATGTTCTAGAGAAATAAAATTGTCGCTCGTTATGCAAAAGTAGGTATACAGTAATGAAAAACAAAACGGGCGCACAAAACGTATCGCAGCGGTTATACAAACATATCAATAACAAACATATGAATAATAAACACATCAGCCCCTCAAATGTTCAAACTGTTTGTCCCTGGCATTCACACACTCATCTAGTCGGGAGTGGACATTGATGAACACTCTGGCACAAAGGTCTTTATCAACATCAAATTCCTTGCAAGTCTCCCGCTTGAATTGAATCATGGCATCAACAGAATTAAATGAATTATAGAATTACTATAACAATACTGGTAATGCTGGTATAATACTCACTGTATACCTAAACGAAAATTTTTCATCCTTTAATAGTCGGCTATGCTTAGTTTAATTGTATACGGTGGAGTAATCGATAGCGGCTTCGATTGAGGAATCGGAGAGCCGAGTTTGAATTCCAGTCGAATCCATTACATTCACTTACATGCCAATACCCTTGGGAAAGGTATGAATCCTCTTCTTCTCCCCGCACCCCAGCTATGGGTAAATAGCAGGACAGACCGTGTTCTGTAGTCTTGGATGGCAACTGATTTACTGCAGAAAGAAATAGCAACCTACTGCGGGAAAAAATCTACCTCGTCAGTCATGTATCTTTCGATACATGATCGCCAAAGCGTGTATCACGCATGGCACATAACTGACTGAGTGCTAGTATAACACTCACTGTATACCTATTTTTGTAGCAAGTATTTGAACATGGCTTTTATTACATCTGAAAATATTTGCAGTAACCACCCACCTAATAAGCATGAGATATATTCCTATTCCCCTAGCGAACAGCTGAAACCGCGGGAAGCATCCTACCGTGAATATACTTTCTACATATACATACATCAAATTTATTTTATATGTTACGTACAGTAAGAGTTACAAATCAAACAAGTACTACAATTTAAATATCTGGGAAATGTTTTAACAGAAGACGGAAAGTGTGACACTGAAATCCAAAGGCTTATTGGGATAGCCAAAGATGCCTTCCAAAAGCTAAGCAGAGTATTAAGAAACAGAGAAACTTCATTAGAAACAGAGAAAAGAGTACTGAACGGTTATGTGAAATCTGTCCTCCTATATGGCAGTGAATACTGGAGAATCTCTTCAACGATCAAGAAAAGACTTAAAGCAACAGAAATGTGGTTCTACAGAAAGATACTGAGGATACTATGGACCAAATATGTGAGCAAAGACGAATTTCTAGTGAAAATGGGAACAAAAAAGGAACTTATACTTAACATCAGAAAGACCAGCTGATATTTTTAAAACACATAATGAGGAAAGAGGGCTTGGGAAATCTGATACTCACAAGACAGTTTGAAGGCAAGAGGGGCAATGGAAAACAATGCATAACCTACTTAGTAAACTTGAGTAAATGGATGGCTGGACAAAGTTTAAGAGAAATAACAAAAAGATAAAATTTATTAAGACCTATAAAGGACAGTAAAATGTGGTGAGCCTTGATTGCCTACGTCCTGAGATAGGAAGTTGTGGAGAGCCATGATCAACCAGGATCTGAAGGGAAGCAGCACATAAAACAACAAAAGAAACCTTCTAATAAATGTTTTCTTTTTCTTTTTTTAAACCACAAATATTATTTTTATGGGTAGTATTCTAATGAACTCCGTGAGTTATTTTATATATTGGGTAGATTAAGTTACAAATCAAACAAGTGTGGAAATTTAAATATTTGAAAAGTGTTTTAACCGAGGACGGAAAGTGCGACACTGAAATCCGAAGGTGCATTCGTATAGCCAAATGTGCCTTCCAGAAGCTAAGCTGAGTATTAAGAAACAGAGAAATTTCGTTAGAAACAAAGAAAAGGTGCTGAAATATTATGTAATATTGATCCTATATAGCAGTGAATGCTGGACAATCTCCTCACAGATGAAGAAGAGACTTGAGACAACAGAAAAAAAGTAGTTCTACAGAAGGATGCTGAGAATACCAGGAACTAAACATGTGAATAACGAGGAAGTTTTACGGAAAATTTAAAAAAGAAGAACGTTTAGAATTAGAAAGAGACTGTTGAAATTTTTAAGACGCATAATGAGGAAAGAGGGCTGGGAGAATTTGACACTTACATGACATATTGAAAGCAAGAGGGACATAGGAAGATATCGACTTACCGACCTTGTGTAAATGGATGACAGAACAGAGATTGAGAGAGATAGTGAAAAAATAAACTTTACTAAGAGCTATAGAGGATAGGAAGTTGTAGAGAGCCATGATCAACCAGGATCTGAAGGGAAGCGGCACATTAAAGAAGTCACCTCGGCGTGGTGTAATGGCTAGCAAGATTGTCCCGCTAAAACACATACGACTGAATAGTGGGTTCGATCCGCACTGGGTGCTCCATACTTTCGGCCTTGTACCACATCTAAGCTATGCTTAGAAAATCAACATAAAAGAAGGTTTCTAATAAATGTTTTTTTTTCTTTTTTTTTTTTTAAACCACAAATATTTTTATGGGGAATATTCTAATGAACCACGTGACACCATTTGTGTTCATGCGGGACAAGCGCTTCTTCTATTGAAGGAATGGCGAATCAGACTAAAGAGATATCAGTGGCTTTTTTATATTGGTGAGAGGCCACATGTCATGACTGACCATCTGTTTCGGGTCACCATCTGTCAGTGTCCGTCTGTCACTCAGAACGTTGCCATGAGCATCCAGTTCTGTTTGAACGATAGAGAAAGAAAGAGCGACTACACTGATGGCCAGTTAGCGTTTTCAAAAGCCTTGCTTACTTACTTGTCGAATGATTGATTAGTTTTCATAATTTCTACCGAGTACATCAGTTCATCCATTAAAAATTATTTATATTCGTTTGAACTCAGTAACTCACATTTGACCTCCCCAAACATCGACAAATATCCGTCCTAGTTCCACACAGTCTAACTTGCAGCTTTCGATCTTCTTTCATCTGCCATTTCATGTCTCTCCACAACATCCCGTTCCTTGGATCTCTCAGAAATCTTTGTCTCTTTACCGTCATCCATCTTTGTTTCTGCTCTGCTATGTATTCAAATAAACTTTTTAGACATATTTCACGCTGATACCCTCTCTCTCCATCTCCCCTTCACTATGTCCTATGAGTGTCTGATTCTCGAAGCCTTCTTTCCACATTGTGAATCCCATAAATTTCGACAGTCTTTTTCTGATTTTATGCATAATTGTCCTTTTTGTCCCCATATTCCTTAAATTTTTATATGCGCCTCTCATGGTACTGTGAGCGTCCTTCTATCGTACTAGAATTCTGCTGACAAATCTCCTCTTCATCAGTGAGGAAATTGTCCAGCATTCACTGCCATATAAGAGGATTGATATTACATAGCAGTTAAGCACTCTTTTCTGTGTATTCTCAGCATCCTTCTGTGGAACCACATCTCTGTTTGCCACAAGTCTCTTCTTCATCTGTGAGGAGATTGTCCAGCATCCAATGCCATGTAGGAGGATTGATATTACATAGCAGTTAAGCACTCTTTTCTTTGTATTCTCAGCATCCTTCTATAGAAACACATCTCTGTAGCCTCAAGTCTCCTCTTCATCTGTAAGGAGTTTGTCCAGCATTCAATGCCATATAGGAGGATTGATATTGCATAGCAGTTAAGGAATCTTTTCTTTGTATTCTCAGCATCCTTCTATAGAACCACATCTCTGTAGCCTCAAGTCTCCTCTTCATCTGTGAGGAGATTGTCCAGCATTAACTGCCATATAGGAGGATTGATATTACATAGCAGTTAAGCACTCTTTTCTTTATATTCTCAGCATCCTTCTATAGAACCACATCTCTGTAGCCTCAAGTCTCCTCTTCATCTGTGAGGAGATTGTCCAGCATTCGCTGCCATATAGGAGGATTGATATTACATAGCAGTTAAGCACTCTTTTCTTTGTATTCTCACCATCCTTCTATAGAACCACATCTCTGTAACCTCAAGTCTCCTCTTCATCTGTGAGGAGATTGTCCAGCATTCGCTGCCATATAGGAGGATTGATATTACATAGCAGTTAAGCACTCTTTTCTTTGTATTCTCAGCATCCTTCTATAGAACCACATCTCTGTAGCCTCAAGTCTCCTCTTCATCTGCGAGGAGATTGTCCAGCATTCACTGCCATATAGGAGGACTGATATTACATAGCAGTTAAGCACTTTTTTCCATGCCCAACATCCTGCTATAGAACGACATCTCAAGTCTCCTCTTCATATGTGAGGAAATTCGCTGCTATATAGCAGGATTGATATTACAATGATATTCAGCAGTAACGGAATTTTCTTATTTCTTAATATTTTCAGTTTTTGGAAAGCATCTTTCTCTACTTCGACGCGCCTTCATAGTTCCGTGTCACATTTTTCCGTTGTCTGTTCTGCTGCTCCAGCTATATATTTTGAAATCCTTGAAAAATCCAAAGAATCTATAATGTTATTGTTCCTGACATGGCATCTCGTCTTCAGTGACTTTCCAATGCCTAAATGTTGCATCCCTCTGCCTTTTCTGTGAATACTTCCATGATAACTGTTCTGATTCACTTTCCTCTATGATATCTAGACTCTATGAATTTAAGCGCAGTACTAGATTGGCAGTAAGGTCTCAACATTTTGCAATTGAAATGGCTAGATGTTGTAAATGAGTTATCAAAAACAACAGTAGAAAACCGGAATTTGTTTAACAAACAATTTATTACCTTTTGGTGCAGGTAAACATAATGTAGAATAGAAACTAGGGAAGAGAATGTTTAACCGTGAATGACTATTTTCAGCAAAATCTACTGCTCCTCCTGATACTCCTCTTGATGTAGGTGTATTTTTATGTCTTTCGTCCGACGGCCAAGTCAAAACTCGTAGGGAAATATTCTCCACCGCAACACTAGATGTAATCGTAAGTTCTATGCTAACTGTTTCTTTTTTCGTACTTCTCGCTTGTGGAACTATCTTCCAGCTTCTTGATTTACAGCCAACTTTGATCTTCAAAAATTTAAATGAAATATCAATTGTTATCTTCTGTCTTTTTAATTTCTGTTCCTTTATTGTTCTCGTTCCTTAATAATGTTTTTCTTTTTTTTATATTCTTTCAAGTTTGGTAACCCTCTGCATCTTAGTGGCTTTGCTGCCTCGCTTGGGATAAAACGATTAAAAAAAACTTCCCTGATTAATTAAATTTCTATATTTACTTGATTCTGACGTCCCTAATTTGTAATTTGCATGTTGGTCTGTTGCTTTTGTTAACAACCATGTATTCTGTTTCCTTGCCGCTTCCCTTTACTAGTTTTCCTAGGAGCTTCAGTGGTTTTTTTTTTATTTGACATCAATAGGGTATTAACTGCATATCTTATATTAAGATCGTACCCACCAACAATAAATCCTTGTAGGAATTTTATATCTCTTAGGATCGCCTCGTTGTGTAAGTTGAATAAATTCAGCGAGAAGACGTATCGTTGTCCTACTCCCTTTTCTATTTTTGCATACTTACTTAGTTCATTTTCTCTCCGTATGAAGGCGTATTCTTCCCAGTTTCTTCCCAGTTCCGGATTATTCTAATATCTCTGTCAAATAAATCAAGTTTTCCTAGCAGTTCAAATAGATCTTTATATCTTACCTTATCAAGCGCTTTTACGTAGTCTATGAAACATAGATATAACCTCTTTCTACTTTTTTATTGCTCGCTTTGATATCACCATAGCCATAAAGATTGCATTTCTTGTTCCAGTAACTTTAATATTACATTATTACACATCATTATTATCTATTTATAGTCTTATTCTCCTACGCCGCCTATTTATTAGAATTTTCTCCCATTCGATTCAGTTTAAAATAATATGTTGTTCTATACTACAAGCATACTCATGGGGCAAATAAGTCAGAACTTGAGCTCCATTTCAAAATGTTTGAATATTCATAATAAATGACTTTTTTAAATATTAATTTTGTAGTATAAAACATTGCTTCTGTTTTATATTTTAATAATAAACTAAAGTAAAATTCAGCATACTTTTAAAATATCTTTTAGAAAGAAAAGCATAAATTATTCCTAAAAGTTATAGTCAAAATCATCTGGGTTGGACAGGAGGATGGGAGATGAGAGATTGCATAAGCACCTGTTTTACGGAGAGCTCACTCTTGATAAGTGCCCCTAACACAAACACAAGAAACATTTCAAAGATGTTGAATACAACGTGAAAGCTCTTGAAATTAGTGACAATGACTGGGAAAAAGAGACAGAGAATAAGTTTGGTTGGAGAAAGATTACCTTTCTTGTCCCAGTGTCTTTAACGAAACTACACTATTCTTGCCCTATTTGACGTTTAATTCTGTTACATGCTCTATTCGTCAGAATTCCGATGATAACCTTAGTTATATGGCTCATTATGGCTGAGTGGATGATGATCTCATTCATTTGCACCTGGCTTTTTAGGTAGTGCTATGAAGACTGATATCCCAAAGCTTATGGCCACATCACGTGAAAAAAACGGTTCCTGTATGATCACCGAAGTTAAGCAACGTAGCTTAGTACTTAGATGGGTGACTGCTTGGGAATACCAGGCACCACTGTAGTATATTTAATTTTTTCTGTGATCTTATCCATCCCGAAATTGTCTAAAGCTAGTAAACAATATTTTTTTTCCTTTTTTGATTTTCCTTTCCCTAATGGTATTTTAAAAATGCCCTCCCCTTCAGGACGTTCCACGGCTTCCATTACATTTTTAATATCAATGGAAGTGATAGTTAAGTTGTTTCCTGTTGATTTCTCCGCACTTTGGTATTGAGTGTTCCTGTCTCATGGACTTGTTGCCACCTAAGGCTAAAAAGCTCAGTCTGCTCTGCTAGTTAATCAGTATATGCGGAGAGAAGAGCTTTGGTGCGAATTGAACACAGCAGACTCGACTAGAATTTGAACTCGGCTCGCTGGATTCGCTTTTCGCGCCGATAACCGTTACTCTAGCTGCGTGCCCTTTAATGATATATAGCGTTAAATATCGCCAATGCCTTCGGAGTTAAGGTTTAGAGTGTATATTCACGGATTTTCTATTTTCATGAGGATCACCACCATTACGACTATATTTAGTTAGTTTTCTCTGTCATATCTTTACAGTTACAGTTACCCCCAAAGATTCGTTAAAAAAGAGGAGACATGATAAAAAAAATTGCACAAAACATAATAAAAAACAGTATTTTATCGCCTGTGCTATTATCAAGGTGAAATATCAAAAGATTTTTTTATGTTAAATTACTTTTTATCCTTTTTTTCAACCATGAAAATTTGGGCTAAAAATCTTGTTTTTCTGGTGTCAACGCAGGACTTTAAATTTGTACGGAAAATATACACGTCTCCCAATCCAATTGTCAACGGCTCCATCCTTTCACCTAACCTTTCAATTTGGGACATTAACTAGTTTCTCAGCATATGTCTCACTTTCTTTTTATCCCGTGACCCGTGGGTCGTAGAGACACCATGTGTATTGCAGCCACAAGTGGTGTTTCTCTGAGGTAGACACAAACCTCTCCAGGATGGATTTAAATTCAGAATTTTTCTTTCCCCTAGACCTGTTTCCATCCAAGGTTATAGAACCTAGTCTGTTCTGCTATTATAGCTAGGGAAGAAGAGGATTCATACCTTAGGGTATCCGATGGGCACTAGCACGTACGGGAATGTAATGGATACGACTGAAATTCGAAATCGGTTCTCCGATTCCTCAATCCGAGCCGCTATCCATTACTCCACCTCATATCGTCATAAAAACGGTCCCAAGATATACCAGACTATAATACATTGTGTTCTTTTGCTGTTTGAAAGGGGCCATCCAGCACGGTCCAGTAGCAAACATTCTGCTGGTTTTACCTCGCCGTTCACGTAAAACAAAGCTTCGTTGTATCCAGTTAGTGCTTCTTGCAATATCTTTACAAGTTTTTGGTACTAATGAATATTTTTTTGTGAATGATTACTCAAAAGTTATAATTAAAATTCAATTATATTTATTTTAAAGGCAATAAATATCCCCCCCCAAAAAAAATTCTTACTTCTCACCAGGAGTGGTGAGCTTTTAAAAAAAAGTAAAAAAACCTTTTTAAGAAAACACAATCTAGTGGATACAGTTCAACAAGCAGATCCATGCCATAAATGAGGTTCTGTCATGGAGTTAAAACGAAAGCATAACAGAGGAAGTGAATTGTATTTGATAGCGTGTTTGTTTTTACATCTCTGCCTTGAATATAAATATAAACAGTATATAGGTAAATAAATGATAATATAAGGTTTAATATATATCTATACACATACGATATTATGCTGCGGTAGACCTCACACTATAGACGAAACAGACCTCACGCTATATTGAGGTGTAGACCTAACGCTATAGACGAAACGGGCGGTAGACCTCACGCTATATTGAGGTAGACCTCACGCTATATTGAGGTAGACCTCACACTATAGACGAAACAGGAGGTAGACCTCACGCTATAGACGAAACGGACCTTATGCACGCTATATTGAGGTAGATCTCACGCTATAGTAATTCCGATTAATCTAATAAAACTATGTGTAAAGTCAATTCTCCTGTTATATTATATTAATATATTCGTTGTTATGCATTTGTTTCAAGTGAATGTTCATAATTATGTATACATAAATGGGGTATGAATTTGTGAGCATGAAATAAGTGTATATATTGAATATTGTGTTTATTGTAGGTACTTCCAAGGATTCGCTGAAAACTGAGCATACATGACGAAAAAATTCCCCAAACTTAAAAAACAAACTTTTATCGTCAAAATCTTTGTTAGTATTAAGATCAAGGGATTGATAAACTATCAAATTAAAGTTTTTTTTAATCCTTTTTAGTACCATCAACATTTTGGTTAAACTTTTTAGAAACGTTTCTCTTTTTAGAAAATCTTGGTGAAATATTTTTCCATATCAATTAACTCCAACTTATTTAATTTTATGAAATTTCGATAAATTTATTTTTGTAGTGGTTAATGTTTATACTAATTATTAGCACAAGTCCTTGGAGAATTTAAAACATTAACTTGTTTTTGTAAAACAGGGCCACCAGTTACCAAAAATCTGCTCTGAATCGTAAAATAAAAATGCAATAAAAGTAAAACATTATTTAATAAGAAACGCTTTTAATTGCATTTATATGAATATGATATATTATAGAAACTATTGTCTTACGAAAATAATTGAAGAGTAATGAATTTTTACAAGAATTGTTTTCGTTTTTTATTAAATTTTAATTAGAATAATTTATAAAATTTTAAATCCTTTAGATTTTCTGTATTAATCTTTATCCGTTACGTGATATTGTTAAGTAAAAACTATATTTAATAATCATAAATGGAAAAGCTTACTACAATTCAGCTTACAAGCAAATACGAATCCCAAATACTTAAAAAAGATTGTGAATTTTGTGTGTCTGTGTCTGTGTGTGTGTAGAAGCGTGCTGATTTTTATATGGATGTCCATACACGACATTATCAGAAAATAAGAGAGATAACTATAGCAAAATTAAAGCCAACGAAACTAAAATTCAATAAAATATTAGATTACTTAAAATATTTTCCCAATTTTTTTAGATTAATGGGTAGTTAAAAATTATATGAAAAGGCGCTGTCATTATATTCCTCAAGTAATTTTTATAGATATGTCGCACGTAGAAAGAATTCCCAAACATAAGTATATCGAAATAGTTATAAACATCTGTAGCCGTATCGGCCAACTGTTTACATATCGAGGACAGCCACTGAGCTGTGAATCTGCGCCTGTTGACTGTGGGGGTACCTTTCAGATCAAGCCGTCGATGCATCTGTCTTCTCTGATGTTCTGGTGTAGAACTAAGTGTAAAATCTACTTTGGTATCTCTTACAGTACATAATGGAGTCACCACGGGTTATTGTTTCTTAGAAAAAGTTCTTTATTGATATTAAATTCTATTCATTCTGTTTGGTATTTCCTGGCGTGAATCCCATAGTATAGTGAGATTTAACTTTCTTGGAAACTGACATAACGGTTATAGAATAACGATCCGAGAGATTCGATAAAAAGCAACAGAATTAAAATGAAAGAAATAAGAAGTCAAAATGAATGATGAATCATACCAGAATAAAAAATAAAAAAATACGCTCTCCGGACTTCCTCACTGTAATATTATTGTACAGACCAATAAAAACACGTGATTAAATTTCTCATATATAAAATTATTGTCTACTCGGAAAACCCGTGAAAATTTCACGGTTTTCCTATTTAAAATTTCTGATGAATCTTAATAATTCAGTTAATGATTGAATAAGTTAATGGCGAATTCTACAACAATAATATACCCGTAGAATTTCCTATATCACATCGTTAAAATATTTGAGCTTATTAACTTTAACAAAATATTGCAATAAAAATCATATATATGAATGTTGGTCGTTATTTTATGAAGTGGGTACAAATGAAAAGATTTGAAATTTACTCCTTTTTCCGTTTCACTGAAACAACTCTTAAACACTTCTATATCCCGTTCATTCTTTCTTTCATTTTCTCAAGAAACCAAGTAGCGTATGTCATTTGTTTTTCTGCGCAATCAAAACAGAATAACGTCCTGGGTATGACGGTAAACTACATCCGCGTCCTGGGTATGACGGTAAACTACATCCGCGTCCTGGGTATGATGATAAACTACATCCATGTCCTGGGTACGGCGATAAACTGCATCCAACAGCAAGGTCTCAGATAATGTTTTCAGAAAAATAATGTTGCCAGCTCCAAGTTTTTGAAACAATAATGTTGCCAGCTATCCGTTTTTTTGTAAAGGAATAATGTTGCCAGCTATCCGTTTTTTTTTTTGTAAAGGAATAATGTTGCCAGCTATCCGTTTTTTTGTAAAGGAATAATGTTGCCAGCTATCCGTTTTTTTGTAAAAGAATAATGTTGCCAGCTATACGTTTTTTTTGTAAAGGAATAATGTTTTTCATTCCATACAAAATATGCATTTAAAATTCATATAAACTGAATTTGGCATTAAATAACCCACAGTGGTTGATATTCCATAAAACCCAAACAAACAAACAAACAAATCAAAACAGAATAGTTCATTATTTATGGCAGGAGACGTTAAACACTTCTATTTTCCGGTTTTTTTTTTTTTGTTTTTTTTTTGCCAAATCCAAGTCTTACGAATATTTCTCTAAATAATAATTTTAGTATAATTCAACAGATGATATTGTTTTATTTATGGTAACTGGATTATCGTTCGATACCGAGCGTCTGAAAAATGGCGGGTTTATCGCGGTCGCCATCGTTTCGAGGCATTTTGTCTGGGATCAGAGTGTAGTATCTGTCCCCAGGCGAGTAAATTAGTGAACGCTCGAATCTGCAACCGATGGATAAGCGATTACCTTCCACTGATGTAGCTAGCTTTTCTGGTGCGACGGTGAGTACAAAGTCTAATTTGATATAACCTGGGGTGAGTCCGCTACATAGCGAGATCTCCGCAAATCAACTTTTTTTTTATACCAAAGCATATGTATTGACATTAAATTCGATTAAGGTCATCCGCTATTTCGAGGTATACAAAAATTGAAATGAAGAACTACCTTTATCCCAAGAGTCATTTTAATTGAATGATTTTTATATTTGCCGTTTTTACCAAAAAATATTCCTTTGTGAAAAATAGTCATTGCGTCAGGAACGCTATAATCTTTGGATAATGGCAGAATCTTAATTTATTGTAGGTTATATTTGCCGGGCGAGTAAACTAGGATTGACCTAAAATATTCCTTTGAGATAATTGTTAAAGTGTTCGGATCGCTATAAGTTAAGGAATACGGAATAATGTTTATTTAAAGTCGCTTATATTTGCCGCGTGAGTAAACTAGAATCAACCGAAAATAGTTCTTTGAGATAATTGTTTAAAATGTCTGGAACTCAATGAAATTAGGTTAATTTAACATCGGTACACGAACGAATAAACTAGAATTTAACTGAAATCTTTTTTCGCGCCAGCATAGTGTATGGTTAACTGAATATTAATTTACTGTAGATTATGTTTGCCGCGCGAGCAAACTGGGATTTACGTAAAATCCTGACCTGTGCAAGATGCATAAAAGATCTGAAACACTATGTATAATTCAATTATTTTTATTTTAATTAAGTTATATATGCCGCGTGTGTAAACTCAGATTAGGCCTTTATTTTTCAACTATTGCAATGTTTTACGTTTTAAAGCTTGTTACCGTCGACACAATGTACTTTTTTCTTCTTTTTTTTTTTTTAATCACTGCACGTTTTCATGCTTCAGGGAAGGTGTAAATAAATTTAACTGATCCGGTCACATAAAAAAGGTCTGATAACAAAAGGTCTCTTCTACGTGCGCGAATTAATGTCACTATCGGGCGGGTTTTCAAGTGCCTCGAATAAAAAGCCCCAAAAGCGCCGGCTGAGCAATGGCGCGTGCCAACCAACATGAAAGATAAACCGTAGTGTTTTTCATGTTCCTGTCTAGCGTTTGCTTTATTGTAAGTCACGTCGGTACAAAGTGCGCCACTTAGGCTCTTCATTGAAAGCCATATATATATATATATATATATATATATATATATATATATAAGGGTATTTATCGGAGATGTTTTCCAGTCAGCTGGATAATAAATTATCTTTCGCCTAATAACATTATCGGAATATACAACAATAAGAAAAAAAAAAAAATGACAAAAAAAGCCAAATATTGAGGCAAAATTTCCCAGCAACTTTTTCTGATCAGTGTGAGGGAAATCTTAGAAGTGTCTTTCGAGTATCTTTCTTTTTATGCGCCATGTCCTTTCACGACATAGGCAATTATGGCTTTCCACCTCCCTCTATCTTTTGCAACTCTCAGCAAGTTTCTTCCCTCTGCTTCCTCCCCCAGACCACGTTCTGTCACCCACTTGCTCAAGCTCGCCAGGCATGTCACACGCTGCTTTCCCTTGTCTCTCTTTCCCTCTATTCGACCTGTGAGTATCAGATTCTCCAAGCCCTCCTTCCTCATTATGTGTCCCAGAAACTTCAGCTGCCTCTTTCTGATGTTAAGTATAAGCCTTCTTGTTTGCATCCTCTCTAAGACCTCATCGTTGTTCCCACGCTCGGTCCATGATATCCTCAGCATCCTTCTGTAGAACCACATCTCCGTCGCCTCGAGTCTCTTCTTCATCTTTGAGGAAATCGCCCAACATTCGCTCCCGTAAAGAAGGACAGATGTCACGTAACAGCTGAGTATTCTTTTCTCTGTTACCAAAGAAATCCTTCTGTCTCGTAATACTCTGCCTAGCTTTTGGAATGTGTCCTTGGCTATTCTAATACTTCTAACTCGGCTTTTATAATAAATCAACTTGGTAAGCGTTGTTTGCAATCCTGAGGACATTTTCTGAAAGTAGAATAACGCGTACCGTATAAAGAATTAGAGATTTTAAATAGTTCTCTTTCTTTTGACCTGAAAAAAAGACAAAAAACAAAAACAAAAAAAAAAACAGAGGATCTTTTTCAGATATTTACTGACGATGAATTACAAAAATCGAAACAAAATCAGCAACCATATAATATCATTAAAATAAGAAAATATCTCTTAGTCTTTCAGGCCATAGGGGAAGGCCAAAGACTGTATCGACTGAAATATAACAAACAGCAGAATTAAACAAACTTAGTTGTAAAAGTGTGTTATAATAAAAAATCTCCTCCTCCACCTCCTCCTCCTCCACCTCCTCCTCCTCCTCCTCCTCCTCCTCCTTCTTCTTCTTCTATGTGTTGTGTCTCTTCAGGTTTAGTTTGGTTTGGTTTGGTTTGGTTCGTTTTACGGCATATCAACCTCAATGGCTTATTTAATGCTGACAACATTTTTATTGCTGGTAATATTTTCCCCAAAAAATGTATTGCTGGTAATAGTTTTTTTTTTTTTTTTTTTCAAAAATACACAGCTGGTAATATTATTTTCAAAAGTGTAGAGTTGGTAATAATGTATTGCTAGTAATAATTTTTTTACAAAGTATTTCTGGTATTAAAACCTATTTTTAGATTTTCATAGTGTTTTAACCCTAGCTCGGGGGTCAACTATATGCTCATAACTGGGACCCTAACAGGTTCTACCACCCCGGGTCAGAGTGGACCTGGAAACACCAGCAAATAAGAGGTGGTTCCACGCTCCTCAAAACCTCCTCATCAGATGCCTTGCTGCTGGACGTAGTTTATCGTCTTACCCAGGACGTGGATGTAGTTTATCGTCTTACTCAGGACGCGGATGTAGTTTATCGTCATACCCAAGGTGGGTCTCTTCAGGACATTGGTGATTATGGCTATCAACAACCCACCATACTTTGCAGCTCTGCGCATTATTTGTCCCCTTAACATCCTCGAAATCCAGGCCTTGACTAGGCATTAATCTACATAAGCTCGTTAGGTAGGTCATTTGTTGTTTTCCCCTGTCCTTCTTATGTTCAATATATCCTGTTAGTATTACATTCGTTTCAGGTAGTACTTCGATGTTGTCTTCTTCTTTGTGCCGTGTTCCTTTAGGAACTGGATGATATGGCTCTTTACAACTTCCTATTTTTGTAACTCTTAGCATTTTTTTTTTTTACTATTCCCTCCCTTGTCTGTTTTCTTCCACCGATTTACGTAGTGTGCAGCCGACTCAACACCGCCGACTCAACACCGCCGACTGAGCTCCGGGACAACTTAGGACTGAGATAACTCAGCACCAGAAAAACATAACTTCTTTTTTATAACCAAATAAAAGTAATTTATTAGGGATTAAAACCGTAGTAAATAGTTTTCTTCAAATAAGGCATTTAAAAAGGCATTATGTAAAATATGAACCAGTTTTTTGTTTGTAATTATTTCTAATAAAGTAAATTGACATATAAAAAAATAATTCAATAAAACAATTGTTTTTAATTAATTTCATTTTAAATCAAACCTTCCGCCTTGACAAGCAAAAGCAGGAGAAGCACCAAAGACAATGTTATTAACAACTAAACAGAGAAAATTATGTATTTCTTAATTATTTTAAGCCGAAAAGAGACAATTCGACACCGACGACTCAACACCACCGACTCAACACCGCCGACTGAGCTCCGAGACAACTCAGAACTGCGACAACTCAACACCAAAAAAATATAACTTTTTTTTTAAAACCGAATAAAAGTAATTTTTTAAGGAATTAAAACCTTAATTAGTGTTTTTTCAAATAAGACGTTTGAAAGGCATTATGCAAAATAGGAACCAGTTTTTTTAAATTTAATTTTAAAATAAATTTATTACTTTAAATTATAAATAAATTTATTTTTTAATAAAGTAAATTGACTTATAAAAATAATTCAATAAAACACATGTTTTTAACTATTTTTCAATAAAGTAAATCGATAAATGCAAAACAAAATGAAGCAGTTATTTTTGCTTTTAATTATTTTTAATAAGGTAAAAATCGACATTCTGAAATATTTTTATCAAAAATAATTTAGTAAAACATAAAAATTAAGAAAAAACAATTATTATTTTTTATTTGTATTATAGAAAAATTGTTTTAAATATTTAAAAATTTACTCAATATTGTATGCATTTTCTCTTGATCTACCTTCGTTAGAAACATAGAAAAGATTACTGACTTATTACATGATATCTGTCCTCTTATATGGCAGTGAATACTGGACAATCTCCTCACAGATGAAGACACTTGAAGCAATGTGCTTTTGTTGAAAAGATGATACCATGTGCAGAACATGTGAGCAACGACGAGGTTTTAAAGAAAATGGAAACAAAAAGGAAACTTATAATTAACATCAGGATGAAATTTTGAGGGTACGTGTGATGAAGAAGGAGGGCTTGGAAAATCTGATACTCACAGGGTAGATTGAGGGAGAGGGGAAAACAGCGCGTTACATACTTGATGAGCTTGAGTATATAGTTGGTAGAACAGGGTTTGGGAGAAATAGCAAAAAGACAAAATTTATTAAGAGCTGCAAGGGACAGGAAGATGTGGAGGCTCATGATCGCCTACGTCCTAAAGGGACACGGCACATAAAGAAGAATTTGTATTCTGCCAATATAACATTTGTCCATCGACTTTTAAATTTGATTGAAATTTACCCCTTTTCAGATATGTCATGTGCCTAGTAAGCAAAAATGAGCATTTTCGTCAGATGCTTCACTTTGCTTTCGACCAAGATCCCAACACTGCCAAAGCTGCACGAAAAATTTGTGCTGCTTGTGGAGACAGCGTTATTGCAGAAAGAATGTCACAAAAATGCTTTTCAAACAAAACGTAATCAAATTGTCGCATTAAAATTGGTATGTAGAATTGTGGGGTGATAACCGTTTTTACAATGTGGAAAAGTTTCAAGAGGGGGCAAACAACCTAACTAAATGCAACTCAAAGAAGAACTGTAAATGATCGGAGACTGACAGCTGATTGCTTAATTTAATATCTCAGTGGGGGAAAATTGTCTAGTTGCATTTATTGCCTCGAAAACCAAACTAATTCGCCACTCATCAAACCCAGAACTATCACCAATCATGATAAAGGGATGTTTCATCAGGGAGGCCCGTGCCTTGAACGCCTTTTGGGATTTAACCTCTTCCCCGCCAATTATTTTGCGAAAAACGTTTCATTTTCAGAAGAATTTTTTATTTTTATTTTCATATAGTAACTAAGAAACTGAGGTACCTTGAAGTACCCGGGAGGGGGCTAATACCTCTACCAGACGTATGAGTTGACAATTGGACTCGTTTCAAGCACAAGAGGGCATAAAATGAATCAACATCGTCGTATAAACAGGCCTGTAGCTGTTTTTGTTTTAACATATGTTTGGACGTGTTTATTCGTCACTGTCTGAAATATGTCTCATATTTTTGGTGTGATTTGGTTTTTGTTTTAATCTCCCAGATATATTTAGAAAGCATTGTGCTGTTCGCGCATTTACTATTTGTAAAGGAGGATTTGTGGACACAGTTTCCAAATATTATATTTATATACGCTCTATCTCTAATAGTGAACACATTAACCAATAAATATAGCATAGCTACAAACTGTAAAGACATTTCGGTAAAAACGGATATACACGTCTACACAGAGGAAAGGGTAAAACTCAACCTAGACCTCAGCTGGAACTCGTACATACGATCTATTACTAAATATGCTGTTAAAATGGTCAGTTCCCTGAACCACTCCAGCGAGTACTCAACTCCACCTGCTTAGTCTCTACCTTTACAAAATCGAGATGATGACGAAAATGGAATACTGTTGCTATATATGAGCAGGAGCTGCCCAGTCTTCACTTTCCAGTCTCGAAAGAGTTCAAAAGCGTATCTGCGTCCTTATGGGTGATGAATTATTTTCCATCCTACAACTTCTTTACCACAGACGAAATGTCGCAAGCCTCTCGTTGCATTATCAATATTTCCATGGAAAATGTTCAAACGAACTATATTCCTTAGTTCCATCAGTTTTAATCCTCACGGCTAAGACACGACACACAACGCACATT
Source organism: Acanthosepion lycidas (assembly GCA_963932145.1). Lineage (NCBI taxonomy): Eukaryota > Metazoa > Mollusca > Cephalopoda > Sepiida > Sepiidae > Acanthosepion > Acanthosepion lycidas. The sequence goes on from OZ010594.1 coordinate 22,906,199, forward strand.
TTGGCGAACCACCTTCGTATTTCATTGGTGAGATGTAAGTTCCACTCGAGCAGCTTCTTCTCACGAACCGCTGTTGTGCGGAACCAACCCCTAAGAGGATGCTAACCCGATCACGCTAATCTTAACTTGGGTTAGTCTAGGGTTAATCAAATTTTTCCCACATATCTGCATAAACTGTGCCTCTTACTCTGTAACCTTATAAGTCCATGCCTTGTACAGGGTGAACATCATTAAAAAAAAACGTTCAGTTTATAACAAAGGAGTCAAGGAAACCGTCAAGAATAGAGTGAATAGAAATCTATCATATAAGATGTCAAAAGAGCTGGATATTTCAGATAGGCCGCTAAGGGCTAAAACCGTAAAAAGATTCAACGACGACAGTTACTCTCATGTGCCTCCAAACAGAAACGATTTCACAGAAGGCAGAAAAGGTTAGACAAGATGCAGCGCGCCACAGACAAAACGTTTGATCAAACAAGAAGTTTTTCAGTGTGGAATTTACAGTTAGCTACTAAAGCGATAGCGTTTACACAACTCCACCATGTCATATTCCTGAAAGGATCAGAACACATTTTAAAAGGACAGAAATCAACTGGTATCATAACTTCTGATGGTTCAAAATTGCCCTGGGTCTTCATTGAAGGCGTGAAAATGAATAGCAGAGTATCAGTTGGGGAGAGATATGTTGCCTTGGTTGTCAGCCTCATTTGGAAGTCGATATGTCTTCACTCAAGACAGAGTGACGTGAGGCATACACGGTCAATTTGATGCAAGAGACATTTCCGGGGAATTTTTGACAAGTCAGTTTGACTTCAATCAAGCCTTGATATGAATCCTATGAACTTTAAAATATGGCCCATATTGGAGTGCGATGTTTCACGCATCTCATACTTAAGTGTGTAAAACCTGAAGGATGTTCTAATGACGTCGGGGCACAATTAGCGCGAAGATGTGCTGAAGAATCATGAACTTCAGTTACGAAATGATTAAAGGCTATCGTGAAAGACATTTCGAGTAGTAAACGTAAAACAGTGTCAATAAATATAAGAACAAACATGTATTTCATTAACCAAAATCTACAACTTAAAAAAATCATATCACCAGGCAAGACAATAAAGCTACTAAGACACAAGAGGTTACAGAGTTTTAAAGAATAATAAAAAAATAAAAAAAAGTGAAACATTATTAAGGAGCGAGAACAATACAAGAGTATTCACGAAGAAGATAAAAATTGACGTTGCATTTAATTCTTGAAGATCAAAATTGGCTGGAAAGCATGCAACCCGAAGAGAGTTCCACAAGCGAGAAGTGTGAGAGAAGAAAATGTTAACATAGAACTTACGGTTACATTTCAATTATGAATTGATGAGACCTTGCTGACTATCTAGTCTTTCTTTTATGTACCTCGTCCCTTCAGGACGTAAGCAATCATGGGTCTCCACATCTTCCTGCCCATTGTAGCTCTTAACAAGTTGGGTCTTACTGTTCTACTGTCAATTTACTCAAGCTTATTAAGTATCTTGCGCACTGTTTTCCTGTCTCTCTTTCTCTCAATCTGTCATGTAAGTTTCAAATCTTCCAAACGACTCCTTCTTCATTACGTGCTCCAAAAATTTCAACTGCCTCTTACTGATGTTAAGTATAAGTTTGCTGTTTGTTTTCATTTTCTCTATTTTTAATCTAGTACTGGGCTAAAATTTAAAAAATCTTGGTACCATAGCGAAGAGTTCATCCGTATAATTACCATAAAGTATTTATAGAAAAGACACAGAGAGGCAACCTTATGGCGCTGGGAAAGCGACTGAAGCCGAGATGCCAGGTCAGGACCGATAATATTGCAGATTCTTCTTTGGATTTTATCCAGAATCTCTAAATATATAACAGGAGCACCAGACCACATATGGCAGCAATATTCAAATCATGGATGAATGGTATACTTATAAATATCTAAGACAGATTCTGGTGAGACAACACAATACAACACAGTGAACCAACTTTCTTAGTTGCAGATTTAGCAATGGATTCAATATAAGCTTTCATTTTTTTTACCACTTGAAGATAACATTAATAAAAACATTTCACTTAGTTTCATTGTCAATGAAAGAAGCAGCAAATGTTTCTTAACTGAATTATTCGATGTCATCTTCATCATCTTAAGATAGACATTTACCAATAAAAAAACGTGCTTCAAAAACAAGGCATTTCAAGGAAAGCGTTTCGTTGGAAGTTTTACAGGACATAGTGGTGAACCGAAAGATTAGAAATAGACACAACACTGGAACAAGACAAATTGTGGCAGCAATATTCGAGGCATGGACGAATAGTAGAGTTATAAATATTTAATATAGATTCAGTAGATAGATTCACAGATACATTTAGCCATTTTGCCTCGTCGCCAATCTAGTACTACGCTAAAATTCATAAAGTCTAGTTACCAAAGAGGAAATATTCAAACAAATACCATGGAAATATTTATAGAAAAGGTACAGGGAAGCTACATTATGGCGGTGGGAAAGTGACTGAATGTCAAGACGCTAGATTAGGACCGATAATATTGCTGATTCTTTGAATTTTATCAAGAATCTTTAAATATACAGCAGGAGCACCGGACCATATGTGGCAGCAATATTCAAAGCGTGGACGAATAGTAGACTTATAAATATGTAAGATATATTTAAGCGATAAAAATTGTCTAGCACGACACAGTGGATCGACTGTCTTGGCAGCTGATCTAGCAATGGATTCAATATAATCTTTCCGCTTCATGTCAACCGAGAATGTTAGCCGGAGAAGGCCCAATGAGTCACTCTCATGGAGGTTAGTATCAGCCATTCTGATGGGGGGGGGCAGGAAGAATTCTTTCAGGTCATTAACAGAGAGAAGTTTCGTTTTAGAGGAAGAATTAAAATTAACAAGCCATTCCTTGCTCCAGTTAACAACAGACATTAGGTCATTTTTTTTTTTTTAGATCAATTTTGACGGTAAACGGTGGTGTCCTCAGCATAGATATCAAATGCCGCTTCTGGTATTTCATTTTATCGGTATCGATTTATAGTCTGTTTGTGGGTTAGCGTGAAGTTTTTTGTCAAATGCATCTTCTTGGTGAGACTGATCGTGAATTATTTGGATTTATTAATCTTTTAAAATCTTATTCATACCTACTGTATCGAGGGCGTTGTTTCACGGAAGTGCCCACTCATATCTGGATTGGAATTCTCAAGCCTACATTGCATGGCCTTTTTAGGGTCAACTTACAGCCACGCCGAAGTTAAGCAACTTCGAGCCTGGTCAGTGCTTAGATGGGTGTCCGCTTGGGAATACAAGGTGCTGTAACCTTGGATGTGAGCGTGGAATTGTTAATCGGAAAGTCGAGTTGCAATTGCAGATGGGTTCGTTCTATTCACTTACGTGCAAATACTCTTAGGAAAATGTATGAAACCACCTCTTCCCCCCACTTATGGGTTAATTAGTAAGTCTAGTATGACTAAATCATTATTATCTCCCAAAAAATATTCTGATGATCTAAAAATATTTTCTGGCTTTAAATAACCTGCAAAGAGTTGATAAGCAATAGAAAAGGAAACAATCATCTTAAGCTCAGGTATGTTTACAAATATTTGAGGAATTAGTTGTATTTTTTCGTTGACATGTACTTTGCTGAATTGGTTGTTTTTTTAATCGGTTAGAATTTTTTTGCAACATACTTATCTATTTCGAATAAAGTTATTTCTGACTGGAAATGTATAAACTTAGTCCTAGAATAAAATTACTTATGCAGTGTCAGAGTATGTCCTTGAAGGACCTTGCATACATTTTAATAAAGGTACTTCTGAGCAACGACGAGGTCTTAAAGAGGTTGCAAATAAGAAGAAGACTTGTACTTAGTCATACAGAGGCAGCTGAAGTTTTTGGGACACGTAATGAGAAAAGAGGACCTGGAGAATCTGATACTCACAGGTCGAATAGAGGGAAAGAGAGAGAAGGGAAAACAACGCGTGACATAGCTGGCGGGCTTAAGCAAGTGGATGACAGAACGTGATCTGTGGGAGGAAGGAGAGAGAAGGAACTTGTTGAGAGCTGCAAGGGATAAAGGGAGGTGGAGAGCCATGATCGCCTACATCCTGAATGGATATTGCACATAAAAAGGAAAGACATATTCAATAAATGTACGTGCAGTCTAAACGCATGTTCACTGATATAATGGATATCTGCTCGGTTTGAGAAATCGAATAGCCGAGTTCGAATTCCAGTTTAGTTTGTCGCATTCACTTATGCAGAAATACGCTTATGGTAGATTGGGCTTCCGGCTTTTTCGAAAGTCTTCTTCAACTCTATACTTCTCACGTCCCTGCCTAAACTCTGCAATACTATTTATTTCCTTCAATAGGAATAGCTTATCGTCCGGTTCACATTCCTCTCCCGTCTTTTGAACAACAGTAGAGATTTGTCAGGTTATGTACTACTATATTTTGAAACTGTACCAATGCGACACTCTCAGGACTATAAATACCCTGCGACAATTTTTTTATCATCTTCTGATCTTACCCGCCAATATGTACCCTCTCGCAGAGAACGCATTCTCTTTTGGAAAACGCATGAACAATACGCACACACACATACACACACGTACATTTACTCACTACACATACTTTGGACCATTAGGTTTTCAGATTCATTTGGCACACACATCTTTGTTTTTGTTGCTTGTATACCTTTGTTATTAATACATTATCATTTGTTTGTACATATATATTGGTTCTTGTTTCTTTATATTTCTTTACGTGGACTCACATCCCGAGTCCGCCATGTTTGTTGTGGGAATTTCAGGAGACAGTGTGTAATTCTCAATTTCAAACACCGACGTTACTAACGTCCGAAACAATTTGGGAAGCGCTACAACCGCCCGCAAGAGATTCATCCATTGTTTCCTGTTTAGGATTGGATTTCCGGTTCCTTCTAAAGTCTTCTCGTTCCACTTCTAGTAGCCCCTTGCGTCTTAGGGGTATTATCGCCTTGGTTTGGGTGAATTGATAAAAATAATATCTGGCATAAAATTACATTTTAAATATAAAGCACTCTGTGTTTTGAACAATGGGGACTATGCTTTGAATAAAAGCACTTGTGTTTTGAATAAAAACACTTATACTTTGAATAAAAGCACTTATACTTTGAATAAAGGTAATTATTTCTTGAATAAGAGAAATTTTAGTTAAGGTCCGTATGCTTTATATGATGGCTCTTATATTTTTTAATAAAGCACTTAAATTTTGAATAAAAATATTCATGAAATAGTACTTACGTTTATTTTAAAACGTAAGCACTATTTCATATTTTTATTAAAAATTTAAGTGCTTTAGTAAAAATATAAGAGCCGTCATTTAAAGCACTCATAAAACTGAATATTCCTGTAGGAGGCTACACTGCTGTCAGCTGTCAGTCAGCAAGAGACAAACAATTTCAATAGATCTAGGGTGAGAATGGGTATGAGTTGACCACGCCTGCTTTTCAGAACGGTGATATTAGTCGATAGAACGAGAGTACGAAATTCAATGGACAGAAAGAAACTGTTTGTTTTGCGGAATCACTTAAGTGTGTAAAGGCAGCTGGTGATGAAATGTTGCAAAATCGAATTTCATTTGTCTGCTGTGAGTTGAGGCACAGTGTTTGCCACACAATATTTATGGGTGACAGACGGCGGATTGGTGGGGGTGATTAGTTTATATCTTCTATAGCAATTGGAACAATCCGGGGTCACTAATACCGGGTCAGTGAAAAATTGACAAGAGAAACAATTAAAACTAATCTTCTTTTATTATTTCTGTTGGGCAGATGAAGCTTGGCTTTACGTTTCTCACACGTTTTGTTTTTCGCAGTTTTATTAATGATCCGCGCTCATTTCCAAAATAAACGAATCTTGGAAAAAAAAAAGTTCGTAGCATTTTTAAGTGAATGCCAAAAACAATATTTATTTCTTTTTTAAATTCATTTCACCTAAAGCAAGGCAATAAAGCCACTAAGACGGTGTTACTGCGTAGTGATAGAAAAAGAAAAATATCACTATTTAAAAAAAAAAATGAAAGCTATAAGTTGGCAAACCATTTTGGTTTGGCATAAAGAAATAAGAACAAAAAGATAACGAAAAAATAAAGAAAGAAATTTTTTTTTGTCTTTTTTCTTTTTCTTTCTTTTTTTTTTTTTTCTTTTTTTTTTAAAAACAAATACTGTTAAGACAGATCGTGACGAGCAGGCAAACGGACTGGACGAGCCGCTGAAAAGAATTTCATCCGCTGTTCCTTACTCTAAAGCTCTGGACACCTAAAAATTCCACAGAGGGAGTCAAAAGTATAAGGACAGCCACGAGCAGGGAGAGAGCGTACAAAAAAATGTCTCCTTATTGATATGGCAGTCCCTGCAGACTGCAATGTATCTTTGAAGATATTCAAAAAGCTGTCAAAATACAATGACCTTGAAATAGAAATCTTAGAAATGTGGCACATGGGAACATCAACAATCCCTGTTATAGTTGGAACTCTAGGATTAGTTGGAAACGATTCCAGTAGACTAATTGAAGGGATTCCTGGAAGCCCATGCCTCAAAGAAATACAAAAAATTGTTCTCACAAGTACTGCCCACACTTTATGTAATTTTTTTTTTTTTTTTTTTTTTTGTCAGTGGTAAAGTGTCATGATGCCATTTCTAACCTTAGATCCCTGGGCGGGACCCGGAAAGAAATGTGTAAACGCCAGATATCAAAGGAAATAATAATAATAATAATAATAATAATAATAATAATAATAATAATAATAATAATAATGAAGGAACAAGATGGTGTAGTGATAGAAAAATATAAAGATCACTATTTCAAAAATAAAAAAAAATAGAAAGCTAAAAGTTGGCAAACCATTTTGGTTTGGCATAAAGAAATAAAAACAAAAAGATAAGGAAAAAATAAAGAAATAAATAAAAGAGGTCAAAAGTTCATGATTCCTAAATGTAGGTAAAGAAAAATGGATTGGCAAATGAGTCATTTCTGGAAGGAATCAAAATCAAGAACAATTCGAGAATGAATTCTATTGTCTTTAAAAAGTCTTTAGACAGTGAGGTGCTGACTATCTATCTATCTATCTATCTATCTATATATATATATATATATATATATATATATATATATATATGTATGTATGTATGTATGTATGTATAAAGTAGGCAACAATCCTTCATTTACGCATGTTTCATTAAAAACGACAGGCAAGGTACTACAATTAAGCCTTTTATTGAATTTTTCTTGTTTTCTTTTTTTTCTACACACTCTGTGTCCAAAAAAGAAAACACTTGTTCGAACACAAGAAAAATTAAATAAAAACCTTAATCATACTACCTTATCTGTCGTTTTTAATGAAACATGCATATATATATATATATATATATATATATATATATATATATATATGTGTGTGTGTGTGTGTGTGTGTGTGTGTGTGTGTGTGTTCTAAGGACTTTCAACACGGGAACATCCTGATAGGAACTCTTTGAATATTATTGTATATTTTATATTGAGAGATATAAAATTTTATCAGTACATGCAATATATATATTTGTATTAATTATATTTGCGTGCATTTTTAAAGGGGCCATAAATTGATGTATATTTGGATTAAGGGCGTTCTCCGAATATAACCATCTTTAAACTAGTAAACCCCTACTTTGGTAACTTCTACATATCCACACTAATTCCAGCGACCCCCACAACTGAGTGTAAGAGAATATGACAAAAAGAAAAAAAAAAGCATTATTAAGGAGAGAGAACAATAAAAGAACAGGAATTAAGAAGACAGAAAACGATGTTTAAATTTTTGAAGATCAAACTTTAATGGAAAACAAGAAACCGGAAGAGAGTTCCACAAGCGAGAAGTGCGATCGAAGAAACTGTTATCATAGAACATACGGTTACATCTAGCCGTTTCAACTGTAAAATGATGAGACCTTGCCGCCAATCTAGTACTGAGCTTAAATTTAACAAGTCTGGCTATCATAAAGGAAAGTAATATTTATTTTGAAAATAAAAAATATGTGGCAAAAGGCCAAATATAGGGATAGGAGGAAAGGCTGGTCTTCGAATTAAACTTAGCTAGCCACGATTACTGACCCAAACATACTACAGTATTCCTTACAACAAAACATTGTTACTTACCATTCTTACTACAGTCACCACAATACCACAAAGTCTCTATGTAGTCCTAACTAGTTCTAATATGTACGATTTGTCTGCGGGGAGTGTGGATAAAAATAACAAGCTTTAAAAATGAAATATAAATATTTAAAATGATTACATAACGGAAAATAATATTTTTAATACAAACTTTTGGCACAAAGCCAAAACGTTGGGATAAGGGAAGGCTGGTCTTCACTCTCTCTTATCTTATACTTAGCTAGCCACAATTACTGGCCCACACATACCATAGTAATCCTTACACCAAAACAACACATTGTTACTTACTATTCTTACTACAGCCACCACAATACCCCAGAGTCTCTACGTAACATAGAGGAAAGTTCATCAGAACGATTACTATGAATATATTTGTAGAAAAGGCACAGGGAAATTACGTTGTGGCGATGAGAAAGTACACCTCGCAATCGATTCAACCTTTCCATCACACATTAGCAGAAAACATTAGCCCGAGAAGGCGCAAAGAGTCGGTTTCCTGGAAGTAAGCATCAACCATACTGATAGAAAGCAAAAAAGTTTCCCTAAGAGGAGCAGTTTCGTTTTGAAGGGATTAACAAGCTATTTCCTGCTCCAGTTAACAACAGACTGAAGATCATTTTTTTAGATCCGCTGCCAATTTGAAGAAGATGATTCGTAACTTTCCCAGGGTATTAGTACGCAAGTGAATGTAATCCACTGTGTCATGCGTGATATACGCTTAGGCGATCATGTATCTTTCGATACATTACTGACGAGGCAGATTTTCCCCCGCAGCAAGTTGCTATTTCTTTCTGCGGTAGACCAGTTGCCATCCAGGTCTATAGAACCCGGCCTGTCCTGCTATTTAACCGTAGTTTGGGGAGAAAAGAGGATTCATACCTTTCCCTGGAGTATTAGCACGTAAATGAATTTAATTGATTCGAGTGGAATTCGAACGCGGCTCTCCGATTCCTCAATCTAACGAGTGTGATTACTAGGCTGTTTCTCACGGAAAAGTAAGAAGTAAACGAAGACAGAAACAGAAAAAGGAGCGAATCTGTCTAAAATCAATGGAGTGAACTTTTTCTTAACTTAGTAATCGAACTGTGTTAAAAGAAGGAACTGTTAAAATGTCCAGGCATCTATAGTGAATTCTGCCAAAAACATTCTCAGTTTCGACTTTATCTTTTTTAAAAAAACTGTATTTTGAAACTTTTCTTTAAAGTAATTTTATTATATCTGTATATTGAACTGTATATTTTTCCATTATTGAAAGTTCGTTATATCTTTTTTACAAACCATATCTCTATTTTTATCTTAGAATTTTGTGCAAGATTGTTTTGTAAAACTTGTATTCTGCTCTTTTGTTTTTATGTTCATGTAATAAATTTTAAAATGCTGGAGCGGATCGCTGAATTGTAGAAAGCTTTTCCATTTATGATCAATAAATATATTTATTTAAATTGACCGATACAAATTAATACAAAATTTTAAAAGATTCAGAAGTTTATAAATTATTATTAAAATTTAAAAAAAATGAAATATTTTTGAAAAAATTCATTTTTCATTGAAAAAAAATTCTTAAGACAATAATGTCCATAATGTATTTTATTCATAAAAGAAATTAAAAGCATTTCTAATTAAATAATATATTAGTCTTTTTACATTTTTTTATTTTATGATTCAGAGCAGATTTTCTTTGACGGGAGGTCCAATTTGACAAAAAAAAAAAATTGATGATTTAAATTCTCCAGCATAAACATTAAGCTCTGCAAAGAATTTCTCGAAATTTCATAAAATTAAATAAGTGTGTGTGTGGGGGGGGGGGGTAAAAATATTTTTGTTAAGAGTTTCTAAAAAAGCAACATTTAAAAAATAATTTCCTTCATTTTTTAATAAATCCTGAAAGTTTCATTAATATCCGAAAATTATCTGATTTTTGTAAGAATTTCCAAATCAACGTGTTTTTCACCACAAATATACGCTCAAATTGTCCATACCAATTTATTGCTCCACCCCTTGACACCAGAAGAATAAGATTTTTAATCAAAATTTCGAAGGTTCTAAAAAGGAGAAATATGATAATGTTTCTTAAAAAGTCGTGATGATAGCACAAAGATTTTGATGATATACTTTGTTTTTAAGTTTTGGAAATTTTATTTTTATCATGAGTGCTCATTTTTTAGCAGATTTCTCGAAGTACTTATTAAATAAAATCCTTTTCTTAGCAGTTCCGAAACCACTCCATTCCTTAATAGTATAAGTTTTCAACTTGCCGTAGAGAGGAATGGTGAGTTAGCTAATCTCGTTGTTAATTAATTCTGTAATAACATCAAATGTCGCAGTATTTCATATAAGCAATATATATGCAATTACATTATATATATATATATATATATATATATATATATATATATATATATATATATATATATATATATATATATATATATATATATATAGTTAAACCTAGAGAGCCAAACAACCTACCACGGTTTCACCTTAGCGGATCGTCAGGGAAGGCTGGCTAAAAGGTAAAGAAGAACGGAATACTTATAGTCAATAAACAGGTGAAACCTTGGTAGGTTGTCTGGCTCTCAAGGTTTAACTAGGTCTGCTCTATTTATTGTATTGAGCACTTTATTTAGTTATTTTGCCTACTCGTATCGGTTTTTTTTTCTCTGGGCTTTGCACTTGCATTCTAGACGATTATTTTCGGCTAACGTATATGTTCTTGGTTCTTTCTTTTTTATACCTTTTTATTCCCTTTGGTATTGGTTTGATTATTTGCAAATCAAGACACCGAAGTTTTTCCGAACGAGTATAGTTTCTTATACTTATAAGATTACTACTACTACTACTACTAATAATAATAATTATATACATATATATATATATATATATATATATATATATATATATATATATATATATATATATGCATGTTTCATTAAAAACGACAGATAAGGTAGCGTGATTAAGGTTTTTATTTAATTTTTCTTGTGTTCGAACAAGTGTTTTCTTTTTTGGACACAGAGTGTGTAGAAAAAAAGAAAACAAGAAAAGTGTAGAACGAACAGCAGGATTACAGCGTTCACAACATTAATTTAAAAATAGTGCTCAATGCACAAAAAGTAGAGTCGTAAATATTTATTTATCTTATGCAGTGTTACATTAGAACATGCACATATCCATTACAAAATTGTACATTTTTGTTTCGACGTCAAAAAAGGGGAAAACATTTTTTTAGACGTCTCATCATGTGGGGAATCAAGGTGTTACTAAAAAATAATTTTTCAGAAATACAGTTATCGAAGCAAATATCCCCCACTTCCGTTCTTTTGAAATTTTCATAAAATGTCTTCTAGAATTTACATGTAGAAATGGAAGGGAGTCTAATGCTTTTAGTAGTCGCGGGCGAACGAAAAGGAAGAGAAAAAGAAGAGGCCATGGGAAGAGGATGAGGTGATAAGCGCTAGGAGGATATATATATATATATATATATATATATATATATATATATATATATATATATATATATATATATATAATTATTATTATTATTATTATTATTTAAAAATTATAACGTAAGTATGTTATAACATCACTACAAAAATAGACAGTTTGTTTCAACACTTCTGTCTGTCTAGTAAGTGATGGTGTTGATTGTAAAATAAAAAGTTTTTAAAAGAGTTCAAAAACAACCACTACCCCACTGAAGGGTGGATATTTTTTACGTAAGATGAAATGGCCAATCAAATTACAAGTCTATGATAATTCAAATTACTCGACAACGGGCCCTAGATACAATTTATTAAAGCTTTAAAATTAATATTAGATTTTATAGGAAATCAGGACATCTAATTAATCTTCAATACACAAGTACAAGGTTGGTACACATGGAATAAAATTTCAATAAACAAAAACACTATTCTTAAAAGAGTGCTCAATACCGAGTAGATCTAATAATATTTATTCAAATTTATAACATTAGCATGTTATAAAATCACTAAAAAAAGTTGCAATTTAGTTTCAACATTGCTGGTATCTTATCAAGTTGAAAGGAATCGCTTATTTTCCATTCAACATCATTTGAACATATTATATATATATATATATATATATATATATATTATAGCAAAAAGAAAGAACAGTAAAATATATATTCCGGTGTTCTTATTGATATTATAATTTTTACAGAACAGTACTCAATGTAAATTTACAGAGCATAAATATTATAAATTAACTGATTTAAAAATATGGTTCCTTAGTTACACAGGAATTACCGTGTTTCAAAAACTGAAGCTAAATACTTCAAATTTAATTATATAATTAAATTAAAAGCATTGGTTCTGTTTCATCTTCAAGCGAATTTTGGAATAACTTATTTTTAAATTTACTGCGTTTTAAAAGCACATACAATTCATAACGTTTTCTTTCCAAGAATATTTAATAAAAATGAACACATTACCGGCCCTGTCTAAATGATTGGATTTCTCTGTATTCTTGGAAGCAAAAAAAAATATAATTTTAATAAAACTACAACATAAAACACACATATCATCGCCTCTAGTAATCAATGTCTACACTAACATGTATATGCACAAAAGCTGAGTATCGTCTACCATGTATTCAATTATCATATTTGTATTACTTCAAATCTGCTATGGAAATTAAATTTCGGTATTAAATGACCCATAAAGAAGTTGGTAAATAAATGACCGAATTAATCAATCAAACTCGCCCAGGCATAGGCATTAGGGCCTTTTTATGTATACAGGGTGCGATGGGTGAATTGTCGCCATTTTTATATTTTTAATTTCGAGCATGCGCGCTGCTTGTTTTTGAATTTGTCGACTGCACAGTTGGGCACCGTCTGCGACAAAAAGAGTACCATGACGCAATTCACTTTGGAAACGACATGCTGCACTGCTTGGCATTCGCGCCGGAAGCTCCAATACGAACATTTCAGAGTTTTACGTGTCAATCTGAGGACAGTACAGAGAATTCGAGAAGAGTTAGATGAATCCAATGGTGTTTACGAAGGTAGGGCAACTCAGAAAACTCACTCTGATCGTTCTAATAAGAAGCGAACTCCCGAATTTGTAGGAAAGGGCCTCAGACTCAACACTGAGGACTAATTCATTTGCCTTGACGAGGTAATGCTGCCTTGGGTCAAGAGGGTTGCTGCTGAAAGACCTTATGTCTGGCAAAAGGACTCTGCACTATGCCACACAAGCACGAGATCCCAGTCACGGCTGTCAGACAATTTCCACATCATCCATTACATCTGGCCACCTAACTCCTCAGACTGCAACTCCTTTGATTATTATGTGTGAGGCGCAGTTGAGTGAGAGACCAACAAAACTCCTTGTAATACCAAAGATGAACTGAAGGCAATGATTATGGCAGCATTCACCAACTTAAACAAGGAGATCTTCCAGAAGAGTTGCAGGAGATTTCGAAGTCGCCTAAACGCAAAAGTTGAACCCAGTGGCGATTTTACTGAATAAAATTATTCTTTAGTATTTCAAGAGATTGTTGTGTAATTTTGGTAAATGTATCTGTTAAAATGAGATATCAGTGTTATTTTAATCATTTAGACGTCAATTTATTCACCGTACCCTCTACTTGTACACAAACATACACATATCGATGTCCATATATATATATATATATATATATATATATATATATATATATATATATATATAAAGGAAGAGGTTATAGCGGTTCCAACGAGAGAAAAGTGTGTATATTAAAAAGAAGAGAGAAACCGCAAATGTTTTTGGTTGTAATGAGGATTAAAAAAAAAAATATTATGCTTTATTTTCCATATATATATATATATATATATATATATATATATATATCCAAGCAAAATGAGAACGAATAGAGTTCGTAACATTACATCCAATTTAAAAGAGGGCTCAATACAGAAGCAGAGCAATATAAAAAAAGTGTATATATATATATATATGAAAATTAATGACAAATTGGAAAATTTTGTGTGTCACGTTTCATTTTTAAGACTTCCTCAGACTAAATGACTGTGACTGCACATGCAACGAAGGGGACGAGACGCTGAAATTTTAAACTTTAAATTTCATTTTTCTTTTTAAATGTGTTTGTATGTGTGTTTTCAGGTTAAATGAACAACATTATAACTTCTGTAAATTACAGTATAATGCCAACGATTTTTTTCAATGTCACAGATACAAATGAAAATCTAAAAATAAAACTGCAAAACCAAGACAAATTAAAAAAATATAATTACTTTAAACTAGGTAGCTCCAACCAAAAGCGATACATAATGTTTAAAATACGATTTAAGAAATGAAAAATCTTTCTAGAAGCATTTATTTTAATTTTAATTTCAAGTTAATAGTTTAAATTTAATATTTCCAGAAAGCAAAATACTTTGCAGAATTTCAACCTTAATTTAAATTGATTGGAATTAATTTTTTCATAATCAGTGAAAACGCTAAAATCGTTCATATTAACAAATCTGTTAACACAATGTAATTCTCGTTATTAAAAATCTTTCAAAAATAAAATTTACTTTTCTGAAACTTTATTTGAGGAAGATTAGCAGACTTAAATTTTAAAGATGTTTTTTTTTTCTTTTTTAATAAGTATTTGGGCATCTAACCGATTTAATTTAGTTTCTTTTTTTAGTTTGTTTTTATCAAATTTATTATTAAATATCCCATATTGTGATAATAGAAGATCTGCCAAGAAATGTGAAATGTTCTAAGAACCAGGACATAAATTTACTACATTGATCTCGGAATTAAAGCTCTTTCTATATATTTTCGTCTTAGTAAATTGCTTTCTCTTTTAAGTAAAATAGCATTTTTATATCGAAATTATGGTCAGGATCATTACGATGAGCAACTAATGTATTCAGTGTGTTGCTTTGTAAAAGACCCCTTTGCTGTTCATATAATATTTTATTTAAATTCCCAGAGGTTTCTCTGATATATTCTTCGTGGTAATCATTACAGGTGATATAGTAAATTCCACCTTCAAGTTTTAGCTTATTATTATTTTGTTTTGCATGAATTAAGTCTTTTGTTGTTTTAGAATTGTAACCAATTTTATGTTAAGCTTAAATAAATTAAAATCTCTAAAGGAGTAGATTATTGGAATAAAACTTATGATATAAGGGGAATAACTCTTGAAAATTTAGGTAAATTTCATTTAAGTTTTCTTATTCATCATGCGGGGTTGCTGAAAATTTCTCAGCCCGACCTACTCCCCAAGATTAATATTGTAATGAGCAAATATCAGAATACTACTTATGTGAAGCTGGTGTAACTGAGTTAAAAGGATCTCTTTTTTTTTATGTTATTGCCTTTCAGGACGTAAGCGACCATTGCTATAGTATACACAACTTCCCTTTTCTTTATTTTCTGTGAATTGCCATGAATTTTTGAGAAAGATAATTAAGTAGCTTCCCGTTGCTTTATCCACGGTTTAAAATTCAGTCCTTTTCCTCGACTGCCACTCAAGGCTAGGAGGTATGGTTTATTTTGTTATTTAATCCATAGCTGCGGAGAAATGTCAGACCTTTCCAAATAGCTTTTCTGCAAAAGTGAATGTAATAGCTTAACCCGCAATTTGAACTCGTCTGAAATAAGATTTTTAAGAAAAGTAGGCAAACCTACATTCCTCCCACACTATTTCTTGCATTTTACCCTATGCTAGACAGTATCAGCTTTCAGGGCTATTCCTCGGCTAAGACAGTTGCCTTTTCCGCCTATAAGTGCCAGTGGACTTTGATTTTTATTTTTTGATGTAAACAAGAGTAGAATTGGAAGCGATTTTACGAGCAAAACATTCTGCTTTATCAGTAGAATATGTTAACTCTTCAAATTGAGTGAAGAGAGGAGGGAAAGAAGACTTAATCTTATTTAAGGCACTCTTACAGAAACGCCGGTAGTCACATGAACCAAACCTGTAAGAGGCTGTAGGGTTTTCTTTGTTTGTTTGTTTTTTTTTTTTAGTGGTATATCGACACCTCTATGGGTTATTTAATGCCTAAATCTAAATATAAAATAATCAAACTTCATAATTAATTCAAAAGAGTGACAAAATTTCATCTTAAAGTTATAATTACTTAGCTGCATTTTATTTTATTGAATAATCATACAAAATCAAACGAGTAATGGATGCTTATTTCTCTTTACAAGAAATGAGATTAATCAGTAAATTGTGATTTGTTTTTTTTCTTCGATTTTTTGCTAATGTATGCCATTTCAATTTTGCTGTAAAATGTATTCTTGATAATTCTACTATAAAAATGTATTGTTGCTAATCCATTTTTTTAATATATAAAACGTGTTCTGGTAATTTCGCTTTCTTTTCTTTTTATGTGCCGTGTCCTTTCAGGGCGGAGGCGATCATGGCTCTCCACTTCTACCTATTCCTTATAGCTCTCATTAAGCCTCTGTCAACTCCTCCATACCACGTTCTGCCATCCACCTGTCGAAGCCCGCCAGGTATGTCATGCGTTGCTTTCCCTTGTCTCTTTTTCCCTCTATTCGACCTGTGAGTATCAGATTCTCCAAACCCTCCTTTCTCATTACATGTTCCAGAAATTTCAGTTGCGTCTTCCTGATGTTAAGTATAAGTTTCCTCCTTGTTTGCATTCACTGCACGACCTCATCATTGCCACACGCTCGCTCCATGATGTCCTTAGCATCCTTCTGTAGAACCACATCTCTTCTGCCTCGAGTCTCTTTTTCATCTTTGAGAAGACCGTCCAACATTCACTGCCGTGTAGGGGGACAGATGTCACGTAGCAGCTCAGTGCTCTTTTCTTTGTCACCAAAGAAATCCTCCTGTCTTGCAGTAGTCTGCTCAGCTTTTAGAATGCATCCTTAGCCAACCCAGTCTGTATTCGGATCTCAGCGTCGCACCTACCGTCCTCTGTCAAAACACTTCCCAGATATTTAAACTTAAATTTCCGGCTCATCCTTTTACTCACTACAAAAATGTATTGGTCATTTTTAAAAATGTATTACTGATTGTTTTTTACTGTAAAAATGTATTCTTATACTTCCCTAGTGTTTCTGCTTTTTATCCATAGTTGAGAACCTAACAGGTGCTACCACCACGGGCCAGGGTGAATCTGGGAACAATAGCAATTAAAATTTGGTTCCACACTCTTTAAAACCTCCAATCTCCTGATCAGCAGCACTTGCTACATGGTACTCTTTATCGTCATACCCAGAACGATGGCTATACGGGCCTTCATTCTATCAACAAATAAAGATTTAGCCTGATTGAGGACACGTTTACGATTTTTGCAACGAAAACAAGAACGATTTTTAATTTTCTTATGAAAATCAGCAGAATCTATATTCTTTATATTTTGAAAATTTTAATGAAATAATTCAATTCTACAACGGCATCAAAATGTATTTCTGTGAAAAAGTTAAAAGTCAGATATATAAATATGTCTTGTCTTCTCTAAATCTGGGGTCCTGTCACCAATTCTACCCCTGTACTTCCTAGTATATAAAACATTTACTTTTTTTTAATCATTTCACCCCAAACAATGCCGTTAGTACGCAGGGATGTTACAGAGAGTGAAAGTGAGAGACAAGACTGAGTATCGGGGTAGGGGGGGGGGGTTGAGGAAAGGATAAAAGATGAACGGGGTTCAAGATGATAGAAGATGGCGACTGACAGTGGAACTCTCTTCCGTTTACTTGCTTACTTGAACACTAAAATTTGTTCGTAATTCTACTATAAAAAAGTATTGTTGGTAATTCTATTAAAATTTGATGAGGACCTGGAGAGGATGCAAACAACGAGAAAGCTTATACTTAACGTAAGGAAGAGGCAGATGAAATTTCTGGAACACGTAATGAGAAAGGAGGGCCTAGAGAATCTGATACTCACATGTCGAATAGAAGGAAAAAGAGACAAGGGAAAGCAAAGCATGACATACCTGGCGGTCTTAAGCAAGTCGATGGCCGAACGTGGTCTAGGGGAGTTGGCCGAGGCACGAAACTTATTTAGAGTTACAAGGGATAGGAGGAAGTGGAGAGCCATGATCGCCTACATCCTGAAAGGACACGGCATATAAAAAGAAAAAAAAAGCGAAATTGCCAACATCACGTTTTATATATTAAAAAAATGGATTAGCAACAATACATTTTTATAGTAGAATTACCAAGAAATTTTAGTTTTCAGGGAAGCAAGTAAACGGAAGGGAGTTCCACTGTAAGGAAGTGCGAGAAAAGAAACTGTTGGAGTAGAAGTGGCGGTTACATTTAACTATTTCAACAGTAAAAGAGTGGGACCTAAATGCCAATCTAGTAGCACGCTTAAATTCATGTAGTCGGGGTACCAGGGAGAAAAAAGATCGTCAGAGCAGTTGGCATAAAAATATTTATAGAAAAGACAGAGGGAAGCCACAACGTCGGTGAGAAAGTGACTGAAGTCGAGATGCCAAGTCAGGATCGATTATATTGAACAGAATAACTTGCAAGTGCCATAGGTTGAAGGATTGTCAGGCGTTCAGGAATTACTGCAAGCGACACTGATAGAATATGGATATTATAAATATTATAGTTAAGCATTTAGTATAGAAACCTATTTCAAATGGGGAAAATGAATTGTCCGTTTTAAGCAATGAAGGTTAACCTTTACTAAGAGAGGAGAGCAAATATATGCATAATTAACATTTACTATAGCAATCAAGGCTGGTGCAAGGGTATCATGTCCCACGAAACTATAATAATCTCCGAATCTATGATATGCCCCCCACCCGAGTCTATGACCCCCCCACCGAATCTATGATGTCCTCCAATCTATGATACGCCCACCCTATTTATGATGCCCCAGCCTCGAATTCTGTCACGGGGGCCCCACTCTACTCTACAACATCTCAGTTTTCGAAAGGTAGTATTCATATAAAATACAGATTTTATTGTAACCTAATTATGTACAATAATGGATCATATGCAATTTTGGTGGACAATTCAACCAGAAAAAAATGAAAATAAATATAATGTATCCAGATACAAATTCGAGACATGTTATAATAAGTTATTACATCTTAAATAAATCATGTCATAATAGATTATTCCATCTTAAATCAACAATTTTTAACATCAAAATTTTTCTTGATAAAACTTAAATAATTTTAACACATTGAACATTGGATAAAAAATAATGAATTTTATATAGTTTTTTTTTTTTTTTTTCGAGACTTGACATGAGCAAAACAAAGTCAAGGATTTGACAAAAAAAGACCCCAGAATGACATAAAAATCTTTAAAAAAAAAAAAACAAACAAAAAAAAAACAGTCACCCTTTCATAGTCAATTGTGTTTAGTTAAATTTGTAACGTTTATAAATGTAAGCACAAAAAGAAAATGTTGATAAGATAGCAAGGGTCGCAAAACACTGCCCGGGGCCCTCATTAAGGCTTATCCTCCTTGTCGGGGGTTCGGGAGTAGTACGCACCAACATTGATGGCAATGTATTGCAAACGAAAAAGAAACCAGTTTTTTACTAGTCAGGAATTAACGCAAGCGTTACTGACAGAAGAGGGGGTATTATATGTACCATAGTTAAATATTTACTAGAGAAATGTATTGCAAATGAAAAAGTAATGGGTAGTCAGTAGTCAGGAATTACTGTAAGCGTTGTTGACAGAATAGGGGTATTATATGTACTATAGCTAATTTTTTACTCTATTATATGTACTATAGCTATTTTTTTACTCTATTATATGTACTATAGCTAATTTTTTACTCTTTGTATTGCAAATGAAGAAAAATGGTATTGTCAGTGATCAGGAATTAATGCAAGCGTTGTTGACAGAATAGGGCTATTATACGTACTATAAATACACTTTTACTATAGAATTATATTGCAACCGGGTTTACCAGATCTCGTGTATCTCAATCCCCTTTGAGCCGCGAGGAAGGCGCTTTTGGCAAAATATGTAGGCTTCCCCGTCACGCAGAGTTGTCCACCAAAATCAAATTTACGCCAATGGTCTCGTCACACTCTCTCTGGTTCACAGTCATCTCCACTATCACCACCGGAGTAGAGAAAGGAAATATATATATATATATATATATATATATATATATATATATATAGAGAGAGAGAGAGAGAGAGAGAGGCAGAGAGAGAGAGAAAGAAAATAAAGAGAGAGAGAGAGAAAGAGAGAGAGAAGAAATAAAGAGAGAGAGAAAAAAGGAAATAAAGAGAGAGAGAAAAAAGGAAATAAAGAGAGAGAGAAAGGAAATAAAGAGAGAGAGAGAGAAAGGAAATAAAGAGAGAGAGAAAGAAAGGAGATAAAGAGAGAGAGAAAGGAAATAAAGAGAGAGAGAGAGAGAAAGGAAATAAAGAGAGAGAGAAAGGAAATAAAGAGAGAGAGAGAGAAAGGAAATAAAGAGAGAGAGAAAGGTAATAAAGAGAGAGAGAGAGAGAGAGAAAGCAAGAAAGAGAGTGAGAGAGGATGATGATCCCGATGCGAACGGGTGCCGACAACATATTGCAAATGAGAAAAAAGGTATTGTCAGTGGTCAAGAATTAATGTAAGCGTTCCTGAAATAATAGGACTATTATATATATAATTAATGATTACAAAGAGCTTTTTATGCCTGATGATTGTCACGCTCGTGAAACTTTGAGTAGCGTTGCACGGTAGGGAACAAAGGAATAATAATTCTTTTTAATATATTTAATTAATGTTCACCATATAAATACGTTGCAAATAAGCAAGAAATGGATTGTCAGCGGTCAGGAATTACTTTAACCGTTACTGGCATAATACGGCGATTATCCGAACAAAACGTAAATATTTATTTGCATTGCAAATGAATAAAAAGTAGTTGTCATTGGTCAATAATTAATGTAAATTCTGCTGACAGCATCGGACTATTATATCATCCAATTAACATTTACTATAGTAATGAATTGCTAATGAAGAAGAAAGGGATTGTCAGTGGTCAGGAATTAAGGAGAGCACTATTTACATCTGTTTAATAGATAAATATTTACTATAGGAAATTGTGGTTGCCAGTTGTGGTGGTAGTATTATTAATAGAAAACGAATAACATGAGTGCTACAAAATAAAGAAGTTTTTATTTCCTTTTCTTTATACAACACAAGAACCTGCGGAAATATCTGATAATAACAATTAATCGTTAGTGTTTTGTTTTTCTTTAAAGCGAGTTATAGAGAAATATCAGCAGCCGCGTGACGTTAAAAGAATTATCGCCAAGTTGAGAATTGTAATTTGATACTGTTCATTCAACAGTCAAAGGAGCGTGCTGCTGGTGAGACACAGTTGTGTTCATCTTGCTGGACAAGTAAACTGTTCTGAAGCGTTTTGAAAATATTCTTATTATTTAAATGTTCTGATTGGATCATGCACATGCGCGTTAGCTTCACAAATTTCTTACGAAGCGACTGCGTATTTTTTTTTTTTTTTTGTACATCTGATTGGTCAAAATATGTGATCGAGTGTTTTATTTTTTTAGAAAACGTGCGTAGGCGTTTTGTATATATTAACAATTGCCCCAAAGTTGATCCGATTTTTCTAGAACTTTCTTTGACGATGAATTGCATCATTTCCTATACCCGTGGTAAGAAATTAAAGAAAGAAAAATACTAACAGAATAGGGCTATTTAATATATAATTAACATTTTCTATAGAAATGTCTTGCAGCTGAAGAAGAAATGGATTGTCAGTGGTGATGAATTACTGAAAGTGCAACTGATAGAACGGAGCTATTAAAAGTATAATTAACATTTGCGATTTCTTCACAGATGAAAAAGAAACTTGAAGCATCAGAAATGTGACTCTACAGAAGGATGCTGAGAATGCCATGAGACGAACATGTGAACAACGACGAAGTTCTAGAGACAATGGCAAGAAAAAAGACAATTTAATACACACAGGACAGATTGAAGGTGAGTGGGGAGAGAGGAAAGCGATGCAAAGAAAAAATGGAGGGCAGGCTTTGGGAGGGAAGGCAAAAAGACAAAAGATATCAGGAGATACAAATGACAGGAAATTGTGGAGAGCCATGATCACCAAAACCCTGAAGGAACACAACACATAGAAGAAGTGAGATATGTCTGGCAAATGAAAAAGTAATGGGTAGTCAGTGATCAGGAATTACTGCAAACGTAACTGATAGAATAGGGGTATTAAATTTATAATCAACATTTGCTATAAAAATGCATTGCGAATTAAAAAGTAATGGATAGTCAGTGGCCAGGAATTGCTGCAAGCAATACTGATAGAATAGAGCTATTAAATGTATTACAAGAGATTTTTAAGGTAAAAAATAATTAAGCAATCTGTCCATCCCCTGTGGATGTTAGTAACTTCATCCGATATTGTTTGAAATTTTCATTTGAATCTAGTTTATGATCAGTCAATAATTACCTTCCTAGTCAGTTCTCCTTAAGCTCTGATGACTCGCATTAATATTTATTTATTTATTTATCTTCGAGTGAGAGCCTGTTTAGTACAGAACACACTAAAAATACATAATGGATTTTTGATTACTGAAATGATAACGTCCGCTGCGGCGGCTACAAGATAATTGTACTGTTCCTTGTTTGCCTACCGACTATCGCTTTTGTCCGTCTCATCAACGAGCATTCATTTGTTTATTTATTTATATCCAGTGGGCGCATGCGCCTCAAAACAGGGAGAAAAGAGGTGATCTCTTCAAACGATCAAAACAGGGTGTACCTTTTTCTTTCTTTCTTTCTTTCTTTCTTTCTTTCTTTCTTTCTTTTTTACTTTAACGGCTGAATAAACATCAATCATGCCCAGAATGGTCATTCTAGTCCCATTTAAGGGACCCATTTAAAACAGCCGCAAAGGTAACTTCAAGATGGTCTTCTTTGGGATAAAAGGGGGAAAGAAAGCTCTTTTCTTTTCTATCCTGATGGAGGAAAAAAATTCTCATAGGAAAACAAACAACGCTATTTCTATACGGAGAATAAATATTAATAAATCATGCTTATATCTGATTTCCGTCCAAATTTTTAATTTATAGCCACGAGCCATATTTATTTTTTAAAGCAATTCACCCTAAGCAAGGCGGGAGTATCACTAGAACGCAAGTGTTTTACAGAGGATTGAGAACAAGAGTGAAAACGCATGTTTGGGGAAAGGATACAGAGAAAGACGGGAAACAAACTCAGCGTGTCAGATGTCGATTGACATTACACTTGAATATTTGAAGATTATAGTCATCGGAGAAGCAAGTAAGGGGAAGGGAGTTTTGTAGACGGGAAGTGCGAGAGAAGACGCTGTTTGAGAAGAAGAGATGGTTACATTTAACCGTTTTAACAGTGACCGAGATGCCAGTCTGGTAGCTCGCTTAAATTCATGCAGTCTGGGAACCAGCGAAAGTAGCTCGTCGGAACAGTTGCCGGGAAAATACTTGTAGAAGAGACCGAAGGAAGCCACGGTACGTCTGTGGAATAGCGATTGTAGACTAGATGCCAGATCAGGACCTATCATATTGCATATTCGTCTCTGGATTTTGTCGAGGATGTCGAGACGTACAGCGGGAGCACCAGACTATATATGACAGTAATATTCCATGCAAGGACGGATGGTTGATTTATGGATTAAAGATTATAAAAAAGATTAAAGATTTTTTAAACGATTAAAGACTTCTTATTGAATGTTACTAAGTCAATCAAGAGAAATCACAAACAGGGATTATTTGATATTGCAAACTAATGACGCTAATATGTAATTAACATTTTCTATAGAAATGATGTAATTAACATTTGCTATAGAAATGATGTAATTAACATTTGCTATAGAAATGAACAGCAATTGAAGAAAAAAGGAATCGTCAGTGGTCAGGAATTATTAAAAGTATAACTGACAGAATATTTTTTCTTCTTTTATGTGCCGTGCCTCTTCAGGACGTAGGCGTTCATGGCCCTCCACATCTTTCTATCCCTTGTAGCTCATAAGTTTTGTCTTTTTGTTATTTCTCACAAACCCTGTTCCGCCATCCATTTATTCAAGCCGATCAAATATGTTACGCGCTTCTTTCCTCTGTCTCTCTTTCTTTCAATCTGTCCTTTGAGTATCAGATTTTCCAAGCCCTCCTTCCTTATTGCGTGCCCCAGAAATTTCAACCGTCTCTTCCTGATGTTAAGTATGTTTCCTTATTTTCTCTAAAATCTTGTTCGGCCCATGGTATCCTCAGCATCTTTCTGTAGAACTACATTTCTGTTGCTTCAAGTCACGTCTTCATCTTTGAGGAGATTGTCCAGCATTTGCTGCCATATAGGAAGACACGGTAATGCTAAAAGAACTATCCATTTTATTAGAAACCTGTTTTTACATGAATGTAAAAAATCGTTATTTCCTGTTTTAAAATATTTGCCAAAAATCAGGGAATCATTTTTAGTAACCCTCATTTCAATTTCAAAAATTTTCTTGAATTTCATTGGTTGTTAAATAAAAAATAAGCTTCCATAACAAAACAATCAAAATTTGTGCAAAAGCAGGCTCAAACGACATAAAAAAATCTTTCTCAAATTCATTCCTAATTTAAATGTTTCAAGAAATCCTATTGGCTAAAAAATAAAAAAAAAATACAACATTCACCCACACATTTCTCAGAAAAATTCACAACAGCTACCAACCCCCGTTGAGCCGTTGAATAGAAGCAGTAAATGAATTTTCATCACATTTGAGACTCACACACGCGAAAGATACACACGGGAATTATGTGCCGCTAAAGAAACAAACTTCCTTGATGAGAGATTAGAAAAATTTACACAAACTTTTTTACTCAATATCTTTCATAGAAAAATCTTTTGTCTAAGTTAAATTCAACCTTTTTAATCAAAGGCAGACAACTTTTAGACATTGAACATTTCCGAAACAGCAAATAACCTTTTCTCTAAAATATATCTTTGCACGCATCATTACAAAGAAATTGTAAATTGTGTATATAAAATTTAATCTGTTGTTTCAAACATGTATTTTTTGTCTTGATCGAATATCATTACCATTTGGCCATTTCTCATAATTTATGTTTGTGGATATTGCATATTTTATCTATTCTTAGATCCGATTAAAAAAAATGTTCATTAGTGAATTAACTTTTTACTAGTTAAATTATTATTTTAATAAAAAGCTTTGGGGAAATATTTATCATTTTTTTTATTTTGTGTGTGCTTTTAAATTTGGTGTGATGGGGTCGTCCATTTTTTTTTTTTTTTTTTTTTTTACAGTTATATACAGTTATTCAATACCAAGTGTGAACATACGGAATATTCGAAAAAAAATAATTTAATAAAACTCAAAAATTAAAATAATTTTGTGGGGTAGTTGAATAATTTAATAAGGACACATGGCACAGTGGATAAAGGCGTTGGTTAGATCCAGTGACAGGACCCAAAGAGTGTGAGTTCAATACCCGGTTAAGGCAGTGGAGAACTTTCAGAGGGAAAATTAGCAGGAGATAACTGATAACTGACATCCATCAAACATGGCACGTGGAACTAGAACAGTCTACCCCAGTGAGCGAAATTCCAACCACCTGAAGAAGGCCGGAGCGTACAACGGCCGAAACGTTGTGACAAATATGGCGACAAAGATGAGGACAATAGTCCGACAAATGTAAATACTGTACATAATACCTCATCTCAGAAATATAGACAGACTCTTAATAGAATGCGTTATTTTCTTTCAGATTTATCAGAGAAAAAATGTATACATGTTAATATTTATTTTATACTTGTAATTTTTCAGTGCGATTTTGGAATTTATTCTGTTGTTGTTCGTTACAAGAGTTTCTTTTATTAAATAAAGACATTTGAAGATTCAAAAACGGTAAAGTTTAGTAGCATTTTCGAGTGTGTACCTTTTTCTAAAAGAATTTTATTTTATTTTTGCCTTTTAACTACTGCCGGATTATTTTTGGTATGGATGTACAAAAAGGAAATAATTCTGAAACCTCGCTTTGACTGACTATTCACTACACTGGTCAACAAAAAATATTTTTGAAATATGACACCAAACATCTCTTTTTTTTAGCTAATTTGAGGGCGCTGAATCTGAAAATGACCTTACATTTTTTGGTTACCTACCATTTTTGCTATACATAAATGCCTCATTTTTGGGAAAAAAAAGTATTTTTTTCATTTGTTTTCTGTATATATGATATTGACGGCAATATTTCTCAAAATAAAATTGTAGAAATCTCTCAATTCGTATTTAAACCAACAAATAGTGGTTTGCTTATTAAGAAATAGTATCTTTGCAATAACAATCGGACACTAAGTCTTTAAAAATAACACGATTGAATATACCAAGACGAACAAGTATCTTCATCAGATCATTTATTAAGCTGAAATAAAACCTTTGTGAACTATGGTAAAAAATGGTCTCTTTCTTTATTGTCATGTTCAATATTATTTAAGTCCCTTTTGATACTCCAGCAGTATCATTTACAATGGAATAGGTCCATTCAATTGGTATGTCTTTAGTTGGTGTTTCTTTCCAACTGTGAAAACACAAAATACTCTCAATGTGCTTGGTTTCCTTCCGTAGTGAAGGGATAAAAGTGATGAGATAAATTTATGAATGTCAAACAGAAGATTTTGGGGTTTCATTTTTTATGACACCTTAATTATCAGGTTTACTAAAGTGTATTACTGATAAAGTTTATCATTTAATTTGAATTTTGGTAATAAATTGGAAAAATTCGGTACTTTTGTTTTAAAATTTTTGACTCAAAAACATTTTTTTCTTAGAAAAATAGTTTATTTCGAGTGGCTGACATAAATTGCTCGGCCTATCTGAAAATTGATGGCTTTCTACGACTTTTAATAACTAAATTTTGCGATCAGCCAAGATCGTACATTGAGCTTTTTTCCAAAAATGAGCAATTTCAGTAGAGCAAAAATGGTAGCTAACCATGTAAAACTAAGGTCATTTTCGTTATCAGCACTATCAAATTAGCTAAAAGATGTGTTTTGTTTCTTGGCAACAAAAATTGTGTTGGCCAGTGCTATCGGAAGAGTATTATGAATTAATCTAATTTCATATCTCCCGTTCAGTCAGTTTTTATGTCTTGAAAGCACTGTTTTCCGTTCTATCGGAACTGGTGCTTTTTAGGGGGGTTTTCGCGTATCTCTGTTTTACAGTGTTTATTTACAGTTTCTTGTATACAAGGACGAATCCAATTAAACGTAAGTTGTTCTATTAAGTTTTTCTGCATAATCTGTTCGCCTCGATAACAATTCTTAAATTCAGAATAATAAAAAAAAAAAAAACACATTAAATGCAATCAAATATTTCATGACATCAAACAAGTAAGAAAATCATACAAAAATAAAAAGTAATGCATTTAAACTCAAAAGTGTCATTTAGCTAAAAAGAAAAAAAAAATAACTACAGACAAACCTCTCATCTACGGATCCTCTATCAACGGACTTCGGATGCACCGGACAAAATCTGCACGCAAAATAATAAAAAATCTGCAAGAAAAAAAACTTTCAAATCGTCAGCGATGTATTTCAAAATTTGCGGGCTTAGCGGAACGAGTTCTCAGAGTGAACGCTTGGCGGCGGCAGCGGTCCTTTCAATTTTAAACAAAGACGGAAAGTACGGTACATTAGCGCGTGCATAAGAAAGTAGCTGTGAGAAATCTATTATTTTTGTTATTTTGATTGATATATTAATTGTTTTGCCCTCATCATGGCATCGAAACAGAAGGAAAGTGTAAAAAAAGAAGCGTACAAACCTAAATTATCAGTGACAAAATAGAGCACCTTCCAACTAGAGACAATCGACTTTAACGGACCCACCTCTTCCCCTATTAGTCCGTTGATGAGAGGGTTGTCTGTACTTCTAATATATATATATATATATATATATATATATATATATATATATATATATATATATATATAATAAAATCATTCATTATACTAAATTTAATAAAAGCTTATGGAATAAAAAAAATATTCTTGAATTACTTCTTATATTGTTATATAAGGGTATAAAGTTATTTTTAAACAAATACCAATAGACGTAATCAACAAATAACTGCTGGTTTTCCGTATTCTTTTAGGTTTTATTTTTAATTTTAGGAGCGCTTTTTTGGAGCTGACCGTAGTCGGGACCATCTAGTCAATGCGAAAATTCCTTAGCTACAGAGCTACATACAGTTTTGAGTTCAGAGTTTTCCTTCTCTTAGACCGGTTGCCACCAAAGATTATAGAATCCAGTCTGTCCTACTATTTATCCATAGATAGGGGAAGAAGAATTGGTGCCATACTTCCCCCAGCCGTATTAGTGCGTAAAGGGATATAATGAACTCGATTGGAATTCAAATTTGACTCTGTGATTCTTTAATCCGGGCTACAATCGATTATGGGTAGAATTCTATCTAAAAATGAACAAGATTTCAAAGAAAAAAACCTTTCTTGAAGTAAATACATTAAAACTTATTCCAGAAAGCAAATGGTATGTCAGTAGAATGTTGAAAGTGCCATGTCTAATTCGTTACTAAATAAACCAAAATCTGCTGTTGAGGAATGGCCATAAAAGAACATCGAGTAAGGAAAATGGCAAAAGCTTAATATCTCATTTCATATGACTTAGCCATATTAAAACATTTCCATAAATAATTTCACTGTAAGAATAACCTAGAATCAGAGAAAAGGAAATAAAAAAAATTCAACATGTTTAGATTAGTGATTTGGGTAGAATTACTCAGTTTTTATTTTGTCCATTGACCTCACAGAATACCGTGTGTAAATAAAACGTTATTTTTATTCTGTTTTAAGTAAAATATAAGTATTACGTTTAGAAAATGCAGTTAATTCATTCTTAAATTTATTAATAGACTACGAAACACAGACTTCACTTTTCAATCTCGATAGAATCCAAAAGCGTCTCCAGGTCTTCACAAGAACCAGAGCAGGCCAAAAATGGAGTACTGCTGCCATATATAGACAGGAGCTACCCTTTTTTGACTTTCCAATCTTGATAGAGTCCGAAAGCCTCTCCACGTCTTTACAAGGGCTACATCAGCGCAGAAATGGTGTACTACTGCAATATATGGAGAAGAGCTACCTTTTTTTGACTTTTCAATCTCGATAGAGTCCGAAAGCCTCTTCACGTCTTTACAAGGGCTAGATCGCGGCAGAAATGGTGTACTACTGCCATATATGGACATATGCTGTCTTACTTTTGCAGTCTTGATAAAATCCAAAAGCGTCGCCGCGTCCTTGTGGTGATGAATTATTTTCCACCCTACAACACCTTTCCTCACAGTCAAAACGCCGCAATTCTTCCGCTGCTCTATCGCTATTTCCATGGAAGATGCTTTGACGAACTACATTCCTTACTTCCAGAAGTTCCAACCGTCACAGCAAAGACCCGCTATGCCACGCCCAGTGTAGTGAACCACCCTCATTCCCTTCGTATTACATTGACAATAAATTTCACTCGAACAGCTTCTTCCCACAAACCGCTGTTTTGTGGAACTGACTCCCAAGAGGGTGCTTCCCTGATTACAACAATCTTAACCTAGTCAAGTTTAGGATTAATCGTTCTCTTCCCTACGTCGCCACAATCTGTACCTCTTACTCGGTTACTCTCTACCTCGAGTTGTTCTTGCGCCTACTACAGAGTGAGCATTATTGTAATAAAAAAAAAAAAGCCGTCGCAGAAATGTAGTAACGTCTTGTCCGCACCCGGGGGAAATAAATTTTCCCCCGGCGTCCACGTAGATTTTAACTTTAATAACACGCATCTCATACACCACCTATAACGTTTTTCTTCTTTTTCAGCCCTGAAAAATGATTTGCTGATAGTTTTACCCTCGCCCCGGGGAATTCATATCGTTCACTAGTCAATGTCAAACTTGATACCAAATCAAAGACATCACCTGATGTGCCGTTTTTCAGTACACGAAAGCCGATTGGGATAGCTTCAGATCTTACATGGCGAAAGCTCCTCTCTGGCGTTTCTTCAAGCATAATGCCCCCAAAACTGCTTCCACAATCTCGGAATAGATTCTTTCTGGATTGAAGAGTTGTATATCATAGAAAAAACTCCAGCAAAAACCGAACAGTCAGTCCTGCTTCAGCCCTGAATACTTGCAGCCATAGTTCACTGTAACCACTACTACAATAACAATACCTATCACAGGAAAGCTTCACCACCGTACACGGGATACGATTTTTCAGTACACGAAAGCCGACTCGGACAGCTTCAGATCTTACATGGAAATTTTGAGTTTTATAGTTACACTATTTAGTAACGATCTTCAATCTTTTTCTTACCCCACAGCACAGTTGAACCTATAGTTTAAATTCCGCGGCAGACTTAAATTATGATGATAAAAAGAAGTATATGATTTATTAACACAAAAAAAATAATTAATTATAATTTATAATCCGTGCTGGGAATGACGATAAATAACATTCGACAACAAAGGTTCTAATCAGGTTTTGAAAAGCGTGGAACAACCTCTTAATTGCTGGTGTTTCCAGGTTCACCCTGACCCGGGGTGGTAGCCCCTGTTAGGGTCTCAGTTATGAGCAAATAGTTAACCTCCCAAACTGAGGTCAAAACACTATGAAAGTGTAAAAATAGGTTTTAGTACCAGCAATATATTTTTGTAAAAATTATTACCAGCAAGAATTTTTGAAGAAAAATAAATATTACCAACAATACATTTTTTGAAAAAAAATATTACCCAAAATACATTTTTTGAAAAAAAAATATTACCAACAATACATTTTTTGAAAAGAAAAAATATTATCAGCAATACATTTTTGAAAAAAAAATATTACAGTGTAACCGGGATATAAGAGAGTTGTCGGGACTGGAGAAGTCTCTTATATCCGGGTTTATCTTATATCCTGGTTTGGTCTATTTTGTTTACATTAACACAGGCTCTAATTTGGGACCAGAGAAAATCTCTCTAATATCCGGGTTTCTCTTATATCCGGGTCTTTTATATCCGGGTTACACTACCTGCAATACATTTTTTGAAAAAAAATATTACCAGCAATACATTTTTGGAAAGACATATTGCCAGAAATACCAACAATATATTTTTTGAAGAAAAAAAATATCAGCAATATATTTTTGAAAAAAATATTACCAGCAATAAAAATCTTGTCGGCATTAAATAAGCCATTAAGATGTCGATATGCCGAAAAATAAACCGAACCAAACCATAATTTATAATAAAAACATTATAGAATTGTTAAAAAAACATTTATGTTTAGCATATTGTTGCCGGCACCCGCTCGCATCCGAGCAACCGTGGTCCTTATCCTCTCACTATTTCCTTTTTCCCCGCCCCCTCCCACTGGTTAGCGGTGGCGGATATGGCTGTGAATCAAAGAGATTTTAACGAGGCCATTCGCATGAATTTGATTTTAGTGGACAACTCTGCACGACGGAGAAGCCCACACACACTTGACCAGAAGCGCCTCCCTGGCGGCTGAAAGGAAATTTAGACTGGCGAGATCGGACAAATATGATTACATCGGGCTGTCGGATACTTGGTCTGTCAAGGATAGCTTTGGTTTACGCCAGTCCGATTGGCACTGCCCTTTTCCGTGGTTTGGCCGTTGAGATTGTGTAGATCTTTGCCTAATTACACGTTTGGGGTCCTCGGGTATTGGTCGCGTTCAATCTATCCCTTCCTCTTCGATCTTACAGCCATCGGTTGGTTAGTATAATTTAAAATTTAATGAAATATTTGAGCTTGACGATTTTTTTTAGAATATCTTCTTTGCAAGGTCGACTTTTGAACAGGCATACTCTAAAATCTTCTTGCAAGAATTATAAACGTGATTGATTTTTGTCTTTAATATTGTTTATTACAGAAAAGCTTGCTTAGCACAAATATGACGTTGGAAACAAAAGTATTTCTAATGACTTTTTGTTAATATTTAGAAATTTACCCTTAGGGATAACGAAAATAATGTAATATCTGTTGTTGAATATTTTAATTGCAATCCTCGGCCATTACTTATTTCTGTTAACACTTACTCATATATATATGTATATATATATATATATATATATAGAGAGAGAGAGAGAGAGATAGATAGATAGATAGATAGATAGATAGATAGATAGATAGATAGATAGATAGATAGATAGATAGATAGATAGATAAAAAGAGAGAGAAATTGATAGATATGACATCAATGAGATAGACAGATATGAACAAATTGGGCTATCTAGCGAGCGAGTATTATTAGTGCAAATAATATTCGAAGGCGTCTGACACCAGTATTGTTTAACGGCGTATTATAGTTGAACGTGCGATTACAAAGTCTCTACTACAACGAGCATTACGAAAGTGACAACGTGTATTCGTTGGTATTAGAAAAGTGGCAACGAGTGTTCGTTGATATTACAAAAGATAGATAGATAGATAGATAGATAGATAGATGCTGAGCTATGAAGATAGATAGATAGATAGATAGATAGATAGATAGATGCTGAGCTTTGAAGATAGATAGATAGATAGATAGATAGATAGATAGATAGATGCTGAGCTTTGAAGATAGATAGATAGATAGATAGATAGATAGATAGATGCTGAGCTATGAAGATAGATAGATAGATAGATAGATAGATAGATAGATAGATAGATAGATAGATGCTGAGCTATGAAGATAGATAGATAGATAGATAGATAGATAGATAGATAGATAGATAGATAGATAGATGCTGAGCTATGAAGATAGATAGGTAGATAGATGCTGGGCTATGAAGATAGGTAGATAGATAGATGCTGAGCTTTGAAGATAGATAGATAGATAGATAGATAGATAGATAGATAGATAGATAGATAGATAGATAGATAGATAGATGCTGAGCTATGAAGATAGATAGATAGATAGATAGATAGATAGATAGATAGATAGATAGATAGATGCTGGGCTATGAAGATAAGTAGATAGATGCTGAGCTTTGAAGATAAATAGATAGATAGATAGATAGATGCTGAGCTAGATAGATAGATAGATAGATAGATAGATAGATAGATAGATAGATGCTGAGCTATGAAGATAGATAGATAGATAGATAGATAGATAGATAGATAGATAGATAGATGCTGAGCTATGAAGATAGATAGATAGATAGATAGATAGATAGATAGATAGATAGATAGATGCTGAGCTATGAAGATAGATAGATAGATAGATAGATAGATAGATAGATAGATAGATAGATAGATGCTGAGCTATGAAGATAGATAGATAGATAGATAGATAGATAGATAGATAGATAGATAGATAGATAGATAGATAGATGCTGAGCTATGAAGATAGATAGGTAGATAGATGCTGGGCTATGAAGATAGGTAGATAGATAGATGCTGAGCTTTGAAGATAGATAGATAGATAGATAGATAGATAGATAGATAGATAGATAGATAGATAGATAGATAGATAGATAGATGCTGAGCTATGAAGATAGATAGATAGATAGATAGATAGATAGATAGATAGATAGATAGATGCTGGGCTATGAAGATAAGTAGATAGATGCTGAGCTTTGAAGATAAATAGATAGATAGATAGATAGATAGATAGATAGATAGATGCTGAGCTAGATAGATAGATAGATAGATAGATAGATAGATAGATAGATAGATAGATAGATAGATAGATGCTGAGCTATGAAGATAGATAGATAGATAGATAGATAGATAGATAGATAGATGCTGAGCTATGAAGATAGATAGATAGATAGATAGATAGATAGATAGATAGATAGATGCTGAGCTATGAAGATAGATAGATAGATAGATAGATAGATAGATAGATAGATAGATAGATAGATAGATAGATAGATGCTGAGCTATATAGATAGATAGATAGATAGATAGATAGATAGATAGATAGATGCTGAGCTATGAAGATAGATAGGTAGATAGATGCTGGGCTATGAAGATAGGTAGATAGATAGATGCTGAGCTATGAAGATAGATAGATAGATAGATAGATAGATAGATAGATAGATAGATAGATAGATGCTGAGCTATATAGATAGATAGATAGATAGATAGATAGATAGATAGATAGATAGATAGATAGATAGATAGATGCTGAGCTATGAAGATAGATAGGTAGATAGATGCTGGGCTATGAAGATAGGTAGATAGATAGATGCTGAGCTATGAAGATAGATAGATATATAGATAGAGGCTGAGTTATGTTTGTGTTCGCAAATTTAATTCAAAATTATTTTCTCGCATTTATTCTAATTTCCTTCACAAACCAGAAGCTGTTTCGCGATTTGTCGAATATTCTAAGTGCAATCATCTACCATTTCTTATTTCTGCTAACACTTGCACTTTTGTAATATTTAAATTTGCTGATGTAGACGCACTTAAGACAAAGAGATTTCTTAGCCAATCCAAGTCTACTGAATTATCAATTCAAAAGGGTTTTAATTGTGATATGCACACTTTCGACTTTGGACTCCCTTCGAAAATAGTACCAAGATGGGTGACCGCTTGGGAACACTAGGTGCTGTAAGCTTCGCTGTGTGAGCGCTGTACTGAATAACGTCTTGGAATTAGAAATCGAAGTTAAGCAACGTCGAGCCTGGTCACTAACTAGATGGGTGACCGCTTGGAAACACTAGGTGCTGTAAGCTTCGTTGTGTAGGCGCTGTACTGAATAACGGCTTGGAATTAGAAATCGAAGTGAAGCAACGTCGAACCTGGTCACTAACTAGATGGGTGACCGCTTGGGAACACGAGGTGCTGTAAGCTTCGTTGTGTGGGCGCTGTAATGAATAACGGCTTGGAATTAGAAATCGAAGTTAAGCAACGTCGAGCCTGGCCACTAACTAGATGGGTGACCGCTTGGGAACACTAGGTGCTGTAAGCTTCGTTGTGTGAGTGCTGTAATGAATAACGGCTTGGAATTAGAAATCGAAGTTAAGCAACGTCGAGCCTGATCAGTACCTAGATGGGTGACTACTTGGGAACACTAGTTGCTGTAAGCTTCGTTGTGTGGGTGCTTTAATAAATAACGGCTCGGAATTAGAAATCGAAGTTAAGCAACGTCGAGCCTAGTCACTACTTAGATTGGTGACCGCTTGGGAACACTATAAGCTTAGATGAGCGTTGGATAATGGCTCGGAATTAGAAATCGTCGAGTTGAATTTCAATTCCAATTCCAGTCGCGTTCGTTATAATCACTAACGCGCAAATAAACTTGGGAAAAGAATGAATACACCCCTTCTCCCTCCAGCTATGGGTTAAATAGTAGGAGAAACTGGGTGCTATAAGACCGCCAAAAGTAATGGTAGACTATTGCAAGAATTCTTCTGCCAAGTCAATCATGAATCGAAAAATGGCTTGTATCATTATTATCGCCCACAAAATTATTACCGTCTAAAAATATTTTCTAGCTTTAAATAACCTGCAATAACCTGTTATTTATATACATATATACTAAGAAAAAGGTATGAATCCCCCCAAGTTATGGGTTAATTAGTAGAACTTTGATCACCAAACCATTATTATCACAAAAAATTCTTACAATCTAAAACTATTTTCTGGCTTTAAATAACCTGCAAGAGGTTGCCAAGCCGTAAAAAACATGTCAATGTCTTAATAATTTGCTTAGGTTCTAAAAAGTATTTTTCCTATCTACTACGTCTTCGGATTTCAGAATCACATTTTTCGCACTCTGTTAAAATATCTGCGAGTTGTTTAAATTTTCCAATATAGTTAAATCTATATACACGACTTACATTGTTTGAACTGTTGTCCTCATCTTTATTGTCATATTCACGACGTTTCGAACATTGGCCTTCATGAAGTGATATACGTCAGAATGTTCAACCAAGCCTTTTCTTTAGTACTCTGAGGTAGATTGTTCTAGTAATCTAACCCCGTAGACAAAATAAAGGGTTCGGTTCTAAATTCGAACGTATATCACTTGAAGAAGGTCGGAGTGTACAACGACCGAAACTTTGCGAATATGACAATAAAAATGAGGACCACAATCCGAAAAATGTAAATAGTGTACATAGTTACAATACCTCATTTCAGAAATATAGACAGATAATTAAATCTTCTCATATATTTAAATTTAAAATTATTACTTTACTTTATATAATTAATTACCGTCAGAGTGTGTTACATTAAGTTCAAATTAAGAACAATACAAAAATGTACATTTATTTTTTTCCGTATCACGAGAAATCTTTAATAAAGAAATTAGAAAAATTGAGTACGTCACGGATTCGTTTTGGCATATCCGAATGGCTAGTGCCACAACCTTTGCCCTTTGGCACTTACAGGAATTGTTTATTTCTGGAGTTGACTGCCGGTAATTGAACTCATGAAAAGCGAAACCATAAAATCGAGCGTACCCCTGCATCCCGATTATTGTGACAGCTTTTTAAGTGACCCACTCTTGACAGATTGACAAAAAGCAATTTTCACTCCTCGTATTTCCATATCATTTGACTCCAGGCAGTACTAAGCTAAGCGTGTTAATATTTAGAATTACTATGAAAACTTTTCCTATTTCCTCTAAGACTTCTTCGTTACATACATGCTCCGTCCATGGTATTCTATAAAATCACATCTCTGTTACCTCAAGTCTCCTCTTCATCTGTGAGGAGATTGTCCAGCATTCACTGCCATATAGGAGGATTGATATTACATAGCAGTTAAGCATTCTTTTCTTTGTATTCTCAGCATCCTTCTATAGAACCACATCTCTGTAGCCTCAAGTCATCTCTTCATCTGTGAGGAGATTGTCCAGCATTCACTGCCATATAGGAGGATTGATATTACATAGCAGTTAAGCACTCTTTTCTTTGTATTCTTAGCATCCTTCTATAGAACCATATCTCTGTAGCCCCAAGTCTCCTCTTCATCAGTAAGGAGATTATCCAGCATTCACTGCCATATAAGAGGATTGATATTACATAGCAGTTAAGCATTCTTTTCTTTGTATTCTCAGCATCCTTCTATAGAACCACATCTCTGTAGCCTCAAGTCTTCTCTTCATCTCTGAGAAGATTGTCCAGCAGTCACTGCCATATAGGAGGATTGATATTACATAGCAGTTAAGCACTCTTTTCTTTGTATTCTTAGCATCCTTCTATAGAACCATATCTCTGTAGCCCCAAGTTTCCTATTCATCAGTAAGGAGATTGTCCAGCAGTCACTGCCATATAGGAGGATTGATATTACATAGCAGTTAAGCACTCTTTTCTTTGTATTCTCAGCATCCTTCTATAGAACCACATCTCTGTAGCCTCAAGTCTTCTCTTCATCTGTGAGAAGATTGTCCAGCAGTCACTGCCATATAGGAGGATTGATATTACATAGCAGTTAAGCATTCTTTTCTTTGTATTCTCAGCATTCTTCTATAGAACCACATCTCTGTAGCCTCAAGTCTTCTCTTCATCTGTGAGAAGATTGTCCAGCAGTCACTGCCATATAGGAGGATTGATATTACATAGCAGTTAAGCATTCTTTTCTTTGTATTCTCATCATCCTTCTATAGAACCACATCTCTGTAGCCTCAAGTCTTCTCTTCATCTGTGAGAAGATTGTCCAGCAGTCACTGCCATGTAGGAGGATTGATATTACATTATAGTTCAGCACTCTTTTCTTTTGTTTCCAACGAAATTTTAAAAAGTCAATCATACTCAAAATCAGAAAAAGACAGCTGAAATTTCTCTGATACATAATGAGAAATGAGGGTTTGGCGAATTTGGCACTCACAGGGAATAGTGGGTAGGATATTTTGAGCTACGGCCTATTTTTTTTTTTTTAAGCGTTTCACCCTAAGCAAGGCGGGCAGCCATTAGCACGCAAGGGTTACAGTTGGAGCGAGAGCAAAGAGGAGTGATAGAGGAAAGAATGAAGAGAAGGATAGATCACGGCATTTGGAGTCGTCGATTGACATTACATTTGAATAGTTGGAGATTATAACTATCAGGGAAACAAGAAATGGGGAGGGATTTCCACAGGCGAGAAGTGCGAGACATGAAGCTATTGGAGTAGAAGGCTACATTTAGCAGTTTCGACAGTGAAAGGGTGAGAGCGGGATGTCAGCTTCGTAGGGCGCTTAAACTCATGAAGTCTGGGAATCAGCGAAAGCAGCTCATCGGAGCAGTTACCGTGAAAGTATTTGTAAAAAAGACAGAAGGAGGCAACAGCATGTCTGCAGACGAGATGCCAGATCCGGGTCAATTACATTGCATATCCGACTCTGGATTTTATCGAGAACCTTGAGACAAATATTAGGGGCTCCATGCAAGGGCGAATGGTTGATTTGTAGATCTGAAGGATCGATCCGGCGAGAAGAATTTCCTGGCAGGGAGCAGGAAGCTAACTTTCCTTGCAGTGGAGGAAACTATTGACTCAATGTATTTGTTCCATCTCAGGTCAGCAGACAATGTGAGACCGAGCAGTCGCAATGAGGTGCTCTCGTGGAATTGAGCGTCAGACATTCTAATGGGAGGCAGGGATGGTTCTCTGTGGTAAGTAATAGAGAGCAGTTTTGTTTTTGAGGCATTAAAGTTAACCAGCCAATTCCTGCCCCAGTCCACAACCGATTGAGGGTCCTTTTCAAGACAAATGACCAGGTTAATTTTGTCAGTGACACTAGATTTTTTTTTGAGGCAGGAGTAAATAGTAGTGTCGTCCGCATAGATGCCTACTTGGGAATCTATGACATCAGGAAGATCGTTAATGAAGATAAGGAACAGAGTAGGGTCTAGGATGGAGCCTTAGGGAAGACCTGCGTTCGTGGGATAGGAACTGGAGGAGAATCCGTTGAGAACGATCTTCAGTACACGGTTTGACAAGAATGGTTGTATTAAGTCAAACAATCGACCTGAAATTCCATAACCCTGAAGCTTGCGAAGAAGGCCAGCATGCCAAACCATATCAAACGCTTTGGAGATATCAAGGGCCACGGTACGAGCTTCTGCGTTATTATGAAGTGCTTCATAAACAATTTCAGTTATGGCCGTAAGCACATCAGCTGTAGAACGGGCAAAGCGGAAATCATATTGCTTGTCGGAGAGCAGATCATGAGATGTAAGTTGCTTAACCACTTCGGCGTTGATTAAAGCTTCGAAGAGTGGTAGGAGACTGATAGGACGGTAATTAGAAGGGTCAGAAGGGTCTCCAGAGTCCTTAAAAACAGGAACAATGTATGAGGACTTCCAACAGGCTGGAAAACAAGATTCTTTGAGGCAGTAGTTATATAATTTGGATAGGGCAGGGCGCAGTTCAGGTGGACATTTGTTCAGGACAATCGCTGGTATCCCGTCTCTACCACTAGCCTTGTGGGGGTCTAATTTAGAGATAAATGCCCAATACCGATGGGGGTATGTGCAACTCGCTCAATAGAGCCTCAGTGCTAAGGGGGAAATCGGGTGTGGGTACACCGGAAGAGTCAAGCGTTGAATTGAATGAGAATTTCCGAGCAAAGCATTCAACCTTGTCGGCAGAAGAGGTCAGAACCTCAAACTGGTTGAACAAAGGAGGTATAGAAGGTTTGCTATTGTTAAGTACGCTCTTGCAGAGACGCCAAAAATTCTTGGAGCCGAATTTGCGAGATGCAAAACGTTCTTTCATTCGAGCAGCAAATAGTGACTTTGCTTCATTGAAGACACGCTTACACTCGTTACGGGCAGAGACAAAGAGACGTCTATTGCAGTCAGACATGTCGCTACGATACAGGTGGAAGAAGTGGCTCCTATGGGCAATTAGAGTAAAGTTGAAAACACGGACAATTTTATTTTGAAACATTGTAATTTGAGAACAGTAATTTTTTTTCATTTGAACATGAGATTTTGAAAGTTAGAGAGTTGTGTCCCTTTAATTGTTTTTATCAGTAGAAACCAAGATGGCGGAATTCGAAAACAATCGCAGTAATTGTTTTGGGAATCCAAAATTTCAGGATTGCGGGTCCGGATTCGACCTGGAATATTTTTATTTTGCTCACGGAGTCGGTCTGATTCTAAAATGGTATGATAGGTTGGGCTACGGCCTCTAAGAGCAAAGTTGAAAAAGTGTGACACAGTGGCACACTGACATTCGCATTTATATTATAGACAGTGATAGATAACATTCTTATTTTTGGCTAAGATTTCGTTGAAGATTTCAGTAAAAGATAAATTAAATTTTGATAGTTGGGGAAATGATGCAGCGACACAATGAAGATACATAAAAATGGATGAGGCACAAAATTGTTGAAACGAGTTCGAATTTCAGCGGAGATTGTTTATGCTCATTTGGGGAAAGGCATGAATCTATTTGCCCCCTGCGCCCCTCCTCCCATCGCCAGATATCTACGAAAATAGTAAAACGTTAACACACAGATAAAAAAAAAATCAGCATCCAACTGATTTTCACGTTCCATTTGTGATTACTTCATCAATGATTTCACTTCATTTATCATATATATATATATATATATATATATATATATATATATATATATATATATATATATATATATATATATATATATATACACTAGCGGTATAACCCCTCTTCGACCGGGTATTTCATTACTGAGAATTTTTGCCTTTCAGTTGGAGTAGTTTAAGTTTAAAATCAGCCTACCCGAAAATCAATATTAGTAACAACAATCGGGTGCAACTGAGGCACATCTCCAAATGAGGGGGTTAACAATTTGAATGGGGGGCTGAAAAGGGCCGTTTTTGCGTTCTCAATCTTGCAAGGAAGGAGCCTCTTTCAAGGACCGTCACAATAATAATATACGAGAATTATTATGCATAATATAATTTTATTTTATAATTCTAATAATCTTTTGCGTTAGATTTCAACTCTCTAAACTGATTAAATTTTGCCTTTGATTTTTACGTAAAAATGTAAAAAGTCAGTTTTTTCGATTTTTCACCTTCAAATTTCTAATTTTTTTCAGACAATTCGTACTCAAAATCAGCACTGAAGAATTATCTATCAAACAAAACAAAACTTATTGAAAATCGGATGAAAACTGTGGAAACGTTTGAACAAAATCCGATCACATACACACACACGCACACACACGCATACATTTCGAGAATTTTATATATATATATATATATATTTATATATAAAAAGTTTTATATAAGCTATATATATATATAAGCTATATATATATATATATATATATATATATATATATATATATATATATATAAGATATATATATATATATATATATATATATATATATATATATATATATATATATAAGCTATTAGGTTGGTGCAAAAATAATGACGTAATAATGTCGTTTTTGACGTTAAAAATACGTCAAAAAACGATATTATTACGTCATTATTTTTGCACCAACCTAATATATATATATATATATATATATATATATATATAGAGAGAGAGAGAGAGAGAGAGAGAGAGAGAGACAGACAAACAGACAGACAGACAGAGTGGGGAAAAGAAAGAGTCAGAGACACAGCGAGAGAGACAAAGAAAAAGAGTAAGATATATTGATTAATTTGTTTTTACGGCTAATCAAGCCTTTTTGCGTTGGCTGAAACAGAATTAGGATTGTAAGAATAAATATTTTGTTTTTACTCCTTGAAAATATCTATCTTACATTTTGATTTTTACACCCCTATTTGCCGAATGTTGGGTTAGAAGTTTGCGTACCCTCATCTTTTGCAAGAAATATCGACAATGTTGATTTTATTCTTTAATCACTCATTCAGTTTTTTCCTTTTTGTCTTTTGTTTTCAATAGAAAACTTTTGAATTGAATAAACAAAGGCTATAGGGCTATCTAGCATTACACATTAAAAAAAAAAAATTAAAATTAAATAACAAAACAGGAAATTATGTTAATGCTTCGCAAATCAATCAAGCAGACGATTTTTCTAACGTGAAAAAAAAAATGGCGTCTAACTTACATCAAGTAATTTGTCATTGCCTTTAATTTAATTTTTAAAAAATTAGATTTTCTTTAATTGAAATATCTTTTAAATAAGACTTCGTTTGGTGAATTAATATTTAATACGAAAAGCATTTTCTTAATATCCCCACAAAACTTTGATTTTTTTTTCAAAAGTCCAATTAAGGATTCTTTAGAAACAGCAACACTTAATGATAATCGAAAGTCATTTATCAACTTGTTAAGAAATAAAAAAAAAAAAAAAAAAATGACGACCCGCCCAGGAATCTCTAATGAGTGTCTGATCTTTGTTTTAGAATTTTATTTATTTGCTTTTTATTATGTTAAACTTTATATCAATTTTATCACTTCCCTGCTTCCGGACCCTTGGGTCAGGCGAAAGATATATCTGTAAACGATACGAAGCCATCCAGTTAATCGTGGTTAGCCAGGGACTTGGAACAAATGTTTGCGCTGACAATGGCGACTGTGATTTACTGAATGAGCTCATTTGCATAGGAAAGACATGGCCTGTGAAAAGAGGCTGTCGGATGTCAAGGTGGAATACCAACTGCCGGTGTGCAGGTGCCCAAAGCAAACACAAGGCGAAATAAAGAGTTCTTTAAACGACACTCAATCTTTGTACACTCTTTCTTTCGATCGCCCATCGATCAACGGAAACTGAGAGGGGGAGGCCGTGATCAAAGTTGTCACTAGCATCTGGTCATCAACTGAAAATCTCCCAAGACGATTGTATGTCCCGGATGTCTAAACTTAATTCGCCAGGCCCAATGTGTTAGGGAAGTGAGCGTCAATGTTTAAAGTATGTGATATTAGTGGGGGTGACTACCCTAGGACGACGGAATTCTAAGTTCGATCCCTGTTAGGTAAACATGCGACGATGGACGCATATCATAATTAGGGTGTATTAAAAGTATGTTCGTTTTTTACAGATTTTAAATTCGTGATGTGCGCAATAGCTATAAGAATAAATCAAGGCATGAACCAATCTTTTCTTCCCATAGTTATGAAATAAATAATGCTGTCTATATTTCTGAGATGTGGTATGTATTTGGAAGTATTTTCCGGCTCCATGCCTTCCAGCTAACTTTAATCATTCAAAATTCAAATGCAATGTCAAACACTTTCTACTATTTTTCTGTTACTCTTTTTTTATTCTCGCTCATTAATAATGTTTATGTTTTCTAATTTTTCCACACCCAGTAACCCCTTGTGTCTTAGTGGCTTTACTTCCTTGCTTGGGGTGAACTCGATAAAAAAAAATGTAGGTGAAAAAAAGCAAATGTTGATAAGATAGCGAAGGTCTCAAAGCACTGCACGGACACCACTCCCCGGTCGGGGCTTATCCACACACACACACACACACACACACACACACACACACACACACACACACACACACACACACACACACACATATATATATATATACGGGAGGTAATTCTATATATATATATATATATATATATATATATATATATATATATATATATATATATATATAATTAATATAAGTAGAATTTTTCACTTAGCTGATTGATGTTATATTATGATCCTCGAAGTTTG
The DNA here is from genome assembly GCA_963932145.1 of Acanthosepion lycidas. Classification (NCBI taxonomy): domain Eukaryota; kingdom Metazoa; phylum Mollusca; class Cephalopoda; order Sepiida; family Sepiidae; genus Acanthosepion; species Acanthosepion lycidas. Next base: position 22,949,913 of record OZ010594.1, read on the forward strand.
ACAGACGAAACTTTTTGTAATTGTTCCGTCCACTCGTCAGGAGGTATTAGTAATTATATATATATATATATATATATATATATATATATATATATATATATATATATATAAGGAAAATACTTAATTATTCATCATATAATCAGTTATAAATTTATTTCAACATCTACTATACATTTACTTCAACAGTTATACATATATATATATATTATTAAAATGTACACGTTCTGATGAGGCAGTGTCACACACACACACACACACACATATATATATATATATATATATATATATATCTGTGTGTGTATAATAGTTAAAATAAATTTATAACCGATTATATGATGAATAATTAAGTCATTTTCTTATTTAATTATATTGCTCTCTATATAAATTTATACACTGAATTCTCATCATGGATTTAACTTTTAAATAATTTTATATTAAAAAAAACCTCCTTGGAGTAATTCATACCACCTACGGATTTGGTACTATATATATATATATATATATATATATATATATATATATATATAATAGCTGCCCACTCGTATTCGAAGATACCCGTCTGCTAGGTCAGCTAGCCAATCTCTATTGCAGACGCTCGCTCAGGCACATTTTGTGTTTGCTTAACACCCAACTATGCTGAGCAGACCTTAGATACAGTTCCTGGGTGAGAGCGTGTAATCTATCGTGATCAACAATTTGAACATGGTGACTTGTGACTTCTTGCTAGCACAGCTATCGACGGCCCCCAAGTGTTAGGTCGAGCCAATTTCACACACAGGACTTGGGTCATCCCTTGGTATGGTTTTCTGGCATTTTCCAAAGGTGACGCGCACAGGGATCGACCTCGATCCAGTCCGATAACAAATCGACCATGGTTTCCTGGTCAGAAAGCGAACGTTCTAACCACTCGGAGATATATATATATATATATATATATATATATATATATATATATATATATATATATATATATATATATATATATATACTCGTTTCGAAAAACCCTCGAATTTTTGATTTGCAAATAATCAAATCAATCTCGAGGGAAAAAAAGGTTTTAAAAAAAAGAAAGAGCTACAACCATGAACTACTGTCGAACAAATCGCACAGATGCAGGTCTGAAGCCCAAAGAAAAAACCCCGATACCAGTAGACAACTAACTAACAAAAGAGCTCAATACAATCGTAGAGCAGACCTAAATACACCTAGTGAGCCAGACAAACCTACCTAGGTTTCACCTAGACTGATCGTCAGGGAAAGTATGGCCATACTTTCCCTGACGATCCGTTTAGGTGAAACCTAGGTAGGTTTGTCTGGCTCACTAGGTGTATCTATATATATATATATATGTGTGTGTGTGTGTGTGTGTGCAGAAAAATAGGAAAGAACACTTTAGTTAAATAATCCGGGGTTCTTTAGTATTTTTTTTTTATTATTTAAAAAAAAAAACAGTGCTCCATACAGAACTAGAGCTTAAATTATAATTATTTTTTAAAAAAGTATGATTCCTTCGCTACATAAGAGTTCTCATGTTTCAAAAACAAGAGCCAAAAACCTCAATATAATTATTAAAATTAAATTGAATTAAAGTATCAAGCCCTGTTTCATCCTCAAGCGAAAATATAGGAATAACCAATCTTGAAATTTCAAGATTGGCTGTTCCTGTGTTTTCGCTTGTGGGTGAAACAGGGCTTGATACTTTAATTCAATTTAATTTTAATAATTATATTGAGGTTTTTGGCTCTTGTTTTTGAAACATGAGAACTCTTATGTAGCGAAGGAATAATATTTTTTTTTAAATAATTATAATATATATATATATATATATATATATATATATATATATAAATGAACAAAATCCTAAAGAGCCAGGAACAACCTACCTAGGTTTCACCGAAACGGATCTTCATGGTAAGCCGGTTCAGGTGAAACCTAGGTAGGTTGTTTGGTATTTATTCCATTTATCCCTGCTCTACTTAGCGTATTGAGCACTCTATGTTTAACTTTCTTACTCACTTGTGTTTTTTTTTTCATTAGACTAAAAACTGAAGGCATGTTTCTGCTCGGATGTTTCTAGTTCTTTCTTTTTTTTCCAATTTTTTTCTTCGGGTACGAATTTGCTTTGATAAACTTACAAGTTGTGCTATTCAAGGTTTTTTACAACCGAGTATTACTAGTAGTAGAATATATATTAGGTTGGTGCAAAAATAATGTCGTTTTTCTTTTGAAGTTGAACGTCAAAAAACGACATTATTTTTGCACCAACCTAATATATATATATATATATATATATATATATATATATATATGTGTGTGTGTGTGTGTATCCTGGCTTTAATCATTCGGTTGTGTGGTCACACTGATGAGCTGTGATAAAGCGAAACAGGCCTGTATTCGAATGACATTATATATATATATATATATATATATATATATATATATATATGTGTGTGTGTGTGTGTGTGTATAAGGAGGAATCTAAATGAAGTATTCGGTTGTTGCAAATATAAAGTCGTTTTTCTTTTGAAGTTGAACGTCAAAAAACGACATTATTTTTGCACCAAACTAATAATAATAATAATAAAAACGAAAGAATATTAATCTACAACCCAGTGTATCTGAAGATTTTAATTTTTGAATATTTTTTATTGTTCAATATATATATATATATATATATATATATATATATATATATATATATGCAAGATCCAGAGACGGATATGTAATGTAATGTCTCGCCTGCAGCCACTATCTCACAGACGCGCCGTCGCCTCTCTCTGTCTCTTCTACAAATACTTTCATGGCAATTGCTCCGATGAGCTGCTTTCCCTGGTCCCCAGTTTCCATGAATACAAGCGCCTTACGAGGCTGGCATCCCGCTCTCACCCTTAGACTGTAGAAACTTTAAAATGTAGCCGTCTTTTCTACTCCATTAGCTTCATACCTCGCACCTCTCGCCTGTGGAACACCCTTCCCAATTACTGTTTCCCTGATGGCTATAATCTCCAACTATTCAAATGTAATGTCAATCGACATCTCCAGTTACCTTGATCTACACACTATCCTTTCCTTCATCCTTTCTTCTATCAGTCCTATCTACTCTTGCTACAAATCTTCTGCAACCCCTTCTGCATCCTAGTTGCTTCATGCCTTGCTGGGGGCGCTAAGCTTAAAAAAAAAAAAAAATGTATGTTTTGAACTGTAAGACTAAAGTAATGTTTTTGTTAATGGAATGATATGTGTGTAGGAAGGGGGAAGGTGGGGGTTAATATAAAAACACAAGCATCGGTTGTAATTATGCACTGACAGGAAACAATGAATATTTTGTAACGCTGAAATTTCAAATTTAGAATTTTATTTTCTATCAGATGTGTCTGGGCATGTAGCCTAGCTGATTTAATTCTGTGTTGCTATTATTTTGTTTTTGTTTTTACCACGTCTATTAAGTATCCCAACTTTTGATAATGGAAGATCCGCCAAGAAAGTCGAAATATTTGGAACATGGACACAAATTTACGTGGATGTGCTAGTAATCAGAGCACTTTCTATACACTTTCCCCTTAGCAAATTGCCTTCTCTTTGCACTTTTTAAATCGAAATTATGGTCGAACGCATTACGGTGAGCGACTAAATGCATTAAGTTTATTATTCTTTTTGTGTTCATATAATCATTTATTTAAATTTCTTGACATTTAATTTTTTGGCAATTGATAGTGATACGATTACTGACAGGAAAGTGGAACCGGCGAACCGAGTTCAAATCCCCAGTTACTCTATTGCGTTCACTTTCGCACTTATGAATACAGGTTTTTAGGAAAATACATGAAGTCATTCCTCCCCTCAGCTATGGGTTAAATAAGAAGAGAGACAGGGTTTTGTAGCTTTGTGTAGCAGCCAGCCTAGGAGAAAAGCATCTATGAATTCAAAAAAACAAGGGGAAACTAATCTTGTATCTTTTCAAAGAACAATCAGAGCAATTCACAGATAGTATAGGAAAGGAAACTGTGGAGAACCATGCCATGTTAAAAATTAAAAGAATGAATCCATTACTGCATTTAAACTATAATTTATTTCGTTTTATTATTTCTGTTAATTCCTTACTAACTTTACTGGCACAATATAAAAGATGGCTTGATTTTTACAGTTTATCAACCCTTTGTGGGTTATTTAAAACCGAAGCATATTCCTAGTTATAGGAGGTTGATTATAATACAAGGTGTTTTCAAGCGGTGACCTATTTAAGCAGTGACCGGGGTTGACACTGCTTAACTTCGGTGATTGAATGTTTTCAGAGTGATTCGAACGCAGGTTAATTATAGAAGAATTTTTCTAGTAATGTTGGACTTTTTTTCTTTTCTTTTTTTTTTTTTTGACAGAAATGCACCCCTACATTATTTTTTTTTTTTTTCCAAAATAATTTTTACCACAATCAAATTTAGCACTGCAGATCACAAATATTAAAAAAAGTAAAATAAATTTCCAAATTAATTTTCTAATTAAAAATGTAAATTCATAAATTGGTCCCTCGACGACGGAACCCCAAAATATTGTTGTTTTATTGATTAATTCGTTTTCTACGGTTTATCAACCTATTTCAGGTTATTTAAAGCAAGGAAATATTTTTCGATTATCAGAAGATTTTATTTTTTTTACTAACCCATAGCTGGGGATAGAAGAGGCGATTCATACCTAATCAGAATTTGATAAACAATCAAGAAATTATAGCGTGTATATAAAGTGGGGATCAATTCAATATTATAATCCCTCACTTTGTGGCCACGGTAGTTTCAAGAAATTTATATTCTATAGAATGTAAATGACTGTCAAAGACATGTCTGTATAGCTAATCAGTATTTGATTGTTTGATTCGTTTACTACGGCTTATCAACACATTGAAAATTATTTAAAGCCAGAAAATATTTTTAGATTGTAAACATTTTTTAGATAATAATGGTTTAGTGATACAAGACTTACTAATTAACCCATAGTTGGGTGAAAAATAGGTTGAAACATACCTTTCTCTAGGATATTTTCGTGTAACTGAATATAACGAACATCCAAGCTTACAGGAACCTGGTATTCCCAAGCGGTCATCCATCTAGATACTGACGTTGCTTAACTTCGTTGATCGTACGGGAACCGGTTTGTCAACGCGATGTGGCCGTAAAACACCAAAATATGCTCATACCACTTTATATAGTATATTCTTATTTACCTCACAATATTTCAAATAATTACCTTACAATATTTCAAATAATTACCTTACAATATTTCAAATAATTACCTCACAATATTTCAAATAATTACCTCACAATATTTCAAATAATTTCCACTTAAAACTTTTAAAAATATTGTCATTTATATTATTCAAATCCTATTCTTACTTAATCTTAATGCAAAGGCGGATTTAGATGAAGAGAGGCCCTAGGACAAGGCTCGGCAACCTTTTGGAGTGAGAGGGCCAGAAAGCTATGCAGTGTCTCGGAGGAGGTCCATTTTTATCAAATTTATTATAATAAATTGTTTCGATCCCAGACCGCTATGTCTTCCTGGGTAAGACGTTAAACTACATCCGCGTCCTGGGTAAGACGATAAACTACATCCAGCAGCAAGGCCTCTAATCAGTAGGTTTTGAGGAGTATGGAACCACCTCTTAATTGCTGGTGTTCCCAGGTGCACCCTGACCCGGGAACACCCTGACCTGTTATGGGCAAATAGTTAACCCCCAAACTGGGGTCGAAATACTTGAAAGTGTAAAAATAGGTTTTAGTACCAGCAATACATTTAAAAAAAAAAATATTACCAACAATACATTTTTGGAAAAAATATTACCAGCAATAAAAATCTGGTCGGCATTAAATAACCCATTGAGGTTGATATGCCGTAAAACAAACGAAACCAAAGCAAACCAAACCAAATCAAGAAGTACTTGCCTCTTTCTGACGTGCTCTATCTTTACAAGATCCAGATCAGATCAAAAATGGAATATTGTTGCATTATATCTAGGTCAGAAATGTGATTCTACAGAAGGATGCTGAGAATGGACCCGAACATTTGAGCAGCGGCGAAGTTTTACAGGAAATAGAAACAAAAAGGGAGCTTATATCAGGAAGTGACAGTTGAGATTTCTAGGGCACATAATGAGGAAAGAGGTCTTAGAGAATCTGATACTCACAGGACAGATTGAAGGCAAGAGAGACAGAAGAAAACAACGCATAACATTTTTAATGAGCTTTAGTAAATGGATGGCGGAACAGGTATTAGAAGAAATAATAGAAAGACAAATGTTATTAAGTGCCGCAAAAAAAATTATTACCAGTAATACAATTTTGAAGGAAAAATATTACCAGAAAAAGATTTTTGACAAAACAAAATATTACCAGCAATAAAAAATGTTGTCGGCATTAAATAACACATTGAGGTTTATATGCCATAAAACAAAATAAACCAAACCAATCTAAACCAAAGAATACATATTCTATTCATCCGAATGTATCCTAAAAATGTTGTCGGCATTAAATAACCCATTGAGGTTGATATGCCGTAAAACAAAATAAAACAAACCAATCTAAACCAAAGAATACATATTCTATTCATACGAATCTATCCAAATAATGTTGTCGGCATTAAATTACCCATTGAGGTTGATATGCCATAAAACAAAATAAACCAAACCAATCTAAACCAAAGAATACATTTCCTATTCATACGAATCTATCCAAATAATGTTGTCGGCATTAAATAACCCATTGAGGTTGATATGCCGTAAAACAAAATAAACCAAACCAATCTAAACCAAAGAATACATTTCCTATTCATACGAATCTATCCTAATAATGTTGTCGGCATTAAATAACCCATTGAGGTTGATATGCCGTAAAACAAAATAAACTAAACCAATCTAAACCAAAGAATACATATTCTATTCATACGAATCTATCCTAAAAAAGTTGTCGGCATTAAATAACCCATTGAGGTTGATATGCCGTAAAACAAAATAAATCAAACCAATCTAAACCAAAGAATACATATTCTATTCATACGAATCTATCCTAATAATGTTGTCGGCATTAAATAACCCATTGAGGCTGATATGCCGTAAAACAAAATAAACCAAACCAATCTAAACCAAAGAATACATATTCTATTCATACGAATTTATCCTAAAAATGTTGTCGGTATTAAATAACCCATTGAGGTTGATATGCCGTAAATCAAAATAAACCAAACCAATCTAAACCAAAGAATACATATTCTATTCATACGAATCTATTCTAATAATGTTGTCGGCATTAAATAACCAATTGAGGTTGATATGCCATAAAACAAAATAAACCAAACCAATCTAAACCAAAGAATACATATTCTATTCATACGAATCTATCCTAAAAATGTTGTCGGCATTAAATAACCCATTGAGGTTGATTTGCCGTAAAACAAAATAAACCAAACCAATCTAAACCAAAGAATACATATTCTATTCATACGAATCTATCCAAATAATGTTGTCGGCATTAAATAACCCATTGAGGTTGATATGCCATAAAACAAAATAAACCAAACCAATCTAAACCAAAGAATACATTTCCTATTCATACGAATCTATCCTAATAATGTTGTCGGCATTAAATAACCCATTGAGGTAGATATGCCACAAAACAAAATCAACCAAACCAATCTAAACCAAAGAATACATTTCCTATTCATACGAATTTATCCTAAAAATGTTGTCGGTATTAAATAACGCATTGAGGTTGATATGCCGTAAATCAATATAAACCAAACCAATCTAAACCAAAGAATACATATTCTATTCTTACGAATCTATTCTAATAATGTTGTCGGCATTAAATAACCCATTGAGGTTGATATGCCATAAAACAAAATAAACCAAACCAATCTAAACCAAAGAATACATATTCTATTCATACGAATCTATCCTAAAAATGTTGTCGGCATTAAATAACCCATTGAGGTTGATTTGCCGTAAAACAAAATAAACCAAACCAATCTAAACCAAAGAATACATATTCTATTCATACGAATCTATCCAAATAATGTTGTCGGCATTAAATAACCCATTGAGGTTGATATGCCATAAAACAAAATAAACCAAACCAATCTAAACCAAAGAATACATTTCCTATTCATACGAATCTATCCTAATAATGTTGTCGGCATTAAATAACCCATTGAGGTTGATATGCCACAAAACAAAATAAACCAAACCAATCTAAACCAAAGAATACATTTCCTATTCATACGAATCTATCCTAATAATGTTGTCGGCATTAAATAACCCATTGAGGTTGATATGCCGTAAAACAAAATAAATCAAACCAATCTAAACCAAAGAATACATATTCTATTCATACGAATCTATCCTAATAATGTTGTCGGCATTAAATAATCCATTGAGGTTGATATGCCGTAAAACAAAATAAACCAAACCAATCTAAACCAAAGAATACATATTCTATTCATACGAATCCATCCTAAAAATGTTGTCGGCATTAAATAACCCATTGAGGTTGATATGCCGTAAAACAAAATAAACCAAACCAATCTAAACCAAAGAATACATATTCTATTCATACGAATCTATCCTAATAATGTTGTCGGCATTAAATTACCCATTGAGGTTGATATGCCGTAAAACAAAATAAACCAAACCAATCTAAACCAAAGAATACATATTCTATTCATACGAATTTATCCTAAAAATGTTGTCGGTATTAAATAACCCATTGAGGTTGATATGCCGTAAATCAAAATAAACCAAACCAATCTAAACCAAAGAATATATATTCTATTCATACGAATCTATCCTAAAAATGTTGTCGGCATTAAATAACCCATTGAGGTTGATATGCCGTAAAACAAAATTAACGAAACCAATCTAAACCAAAGAATACATATTCTATTCATACGAATTTATCCTAAAAATGTTGTCGGTATTAAATAACCCATTGAGGTTGATATGCCGTAAATCAAAATAAACCAAACCAATCTAAACCAAAGAATACATATTCTATTCATACGAATCTATTCTAATAATGTTGTCGGCATTAAATAACCCATTGAGGTTGATATGCCATAAAACAAAATAAACCAAACCAATCTAAACCAAAGAATACTTATTCTATTCATACGAATCTATCCTAAAAATGTTGTCGGCATTAAATAACCCATTGAGGTTGATTTGCCGTAAAACAAAATAAACCAAACCAATCTAAACCAAAGAATACATATTCTATTCATACGAATCTATCCAAATAATGTTGTCGGCATTAAATAACCCAGTGAGGTTGATATGCCATTAAACAAAATAAACCAAACCAATCTAAACCAAAGAATACATTTCCTATTCATACGAATCTATCCTAATAATGTTGTCGGCATTAAATAACCCATTGAGGCTGATATGCCGTAAAACAAAATAAACCAAACCAAACCAAACCAAACCAGGCCGCTATGCCCAGAAGACTGCTTTGGTTTGGAGCTTTAAAGAAAAAACAACAAAGTTAATGTTATATTATTTAAACAAGTTTCCTTATTTTACTGCAGGAATAACAGGATAATAACTAACACAATCAGCAAAAAATGCAAATTCCTTACTACGAATGAAATGCAGTTAAAATGGCAAATTATTTAATGAAACACTTGATTCTGTTTACAGTTCGATAACTTCTCCACATCAGGTGAAATATTTGTCTGCAACAGTAGCAAAACATCATCCTGGTTGCCATCACCGAACCTTGTTCGAAAAATGATTTTAGTATATTTTATTTTCGAAAAAGTTGTTGACAAGAATATGGACTTACAAATAATGATACTATTGAATAGACTTTTATATTTTCCGCTTGGCAAAAAACATATTACTTTTAGAAGTCAGCAGTGGATTCGCAATAACATTTTGATTTTAAAAATTCGTCGCATTCTAAGTTGATTAACTCCAACTGATATGTTTCTGTCACTTGCTCCACAAATTAATTAAATAATTTGTGTCCAAGTGTTAAACTTGGCGGGCTGGACAAAAATCCTTCGCGGGCAGGATGTGGCCCGGGAGTTGCTGACCTCTACTCTAGGCTGTTCCACTTATGAAGCCCCTCCACCCCCCAGCATTCGTGTAGAGGAAAATGGATGTGTTAAATTAAACAATTTGAATAAAGCTAAGGACTGGTGTTTAAAATTCCATAGTTGACAAATCCTCCTGTAAAGGACATATATTATTGTCAAATACTGTATGTGACTGAAAAAAATGCATCAATGTTAAAATTTTAAAAAATCTGTAAAGAAATCAATGCTAGCATCGAGTTATCGTCTTAAGACAGAATTATTCTAAAATGGACTGTAAGGAAAATTACTGAAGGGTTGTTTAGCGTATACAATGCGTTATGGCAACATGTGTAAGAAAAGTCTTTGAGTTTCAAAATATTATATACCTCGGCTGGAGGTCCCCTAGATTTTGAGACCCTTCAGCTTGCTAAGCCTATAGGTAAATCCGACACTGATTACATAAGAAAATTTCAAAACCGCCTAGAAACATAAAGTTCATACCTTTTCACACAATTATTATTATTACTAGCCTAGAAGCTGCGCTTCAAGCAAATTTTAGGTTAGCTTCTGTGGAGGGCTTTTGGGCTTTCAGCCTTTTACCTACAGCGTCCTATATACGTAAAAGTTATAAGAATTTCGAAATAATAAAATTATTTCCTCTTTATCCGACACCTTAATTCGGCCTAATCTTTCTTCGTATACGCAACCGATCTCCGTAGTTTGTTTAAATTTATTTTGCGCACAATTTCTATTTTCTTTAATATCCCTACACTCTTCAAAGACATTAGGGAACCTGAACTATGCACTATTTCAAATACGTCAAAGTACGCGTGCTATTAAAAGAAAAAAGTGCCCCGCTTCAGTTTTAATTACGATTTAATTAGACGATATCAATTGCAATTGCGACAAAAAGCGAAATTAAAGTGAAATAATTGTTTTATTTTTAAACCTTTTCACTTTTTAAATTTAACTTTAAATGAGTTATTTATTTAAGTTTTAATTTAATTATTGATCGTGTGTAACTACAGTAGATACTCCCTGCTACTTCAGGTTGTTTATGATTCGCTATGATCAAAAACGGACGGACGGACGGACACACGTACACTGCGCTTTATTTATATTGATTAGTCATTTCTCTTACTTAACTTTATTCTTTGACTTGAGTAGGGGGATCAATTTACAATGTATTTACATAGTAAACTGAACCCTCACTTAATTTTTATATTCAGCTTAATCGATAAATTTTGAAGGCGATGAGTTTATGTATAGAAGTTACTGTTTTTGTTGTTTATTAAATATACAGTAAGTCCCCGAGTTACGACTGTCCCGGCCTACGACAATTCGTGGTTACGACGCAGTTTCCATTAATCTTGTTTCGACTTATACCGTTAGCCTCGTACATACGTCTGTATACATGATGTTTTTCACCACTGACCTTAGTTTGCTGCATTTTCATGTACCTTAAAACATGTACATATGTGTATACACACAGGGTCGGTGCGTACTACTCCAAGCCCCCAACAATAAATCTGACTGATGGCCCCGGGCAGTGCTTTGTGACTCTCGCTATATATCAACATTTGCTTTTTTTCTACTTACATTTATATACGTTACAAATTAAACTAAGCACAACTGACTATTAAAAGATTTTGATGCCCTCTTCGGGTCTTTTCTTGTTCAAATACGTGAATTTGTTTTGCTCATGCTAAGTCTGGGAAAAAACACTATATAATGTTCATTATTTTTTATGTATAAGAATTATTCAACATTTTCACAAGAAAAATCTCAAGTTGATGTTAAAAATTTTCGCAAAACGTTGTTGATTTAAGATGGAATGAACTATTATGACAGGTCTCTAATCTGGATTTAGATATACTGTATTTATTTTCAATTTTTCTAGTTGTATTGCATATGATCCATTATTTATAGTTTCAATAAAATTTGTATTTTATATGAATACTGTCTTCTGAAAATTGAGATGTAGTAGAGTGGGGTGCTTCGTATCATAGATATTGGGCGTGTCATAGATTCGGGGGTGCGCGAGACCCTTACACCGGCCCTGTCTATTCGCCATACACTACTGTAGAAGATTTCTAAAATTTGCCATCGCCAGAAGAGTTCAAACGCTTCGAGGTCTTCCAGGTGGCTTTCTTTTAAGAGTTGAACCTGTGGCCCTGAAATTTTCAAGCCATAGCAGTATTGATTTTTTTCCCTGGAATATTATCATTCCGAAGTCACATGAAGTGAGCACGAATAGCTCTCTGTGTTGCAATTACATACTCACCAAAAATATTTAAAAAGCAAACGCACGGTGTACACCAGCCCAAACCATGACGGTAAATGACGGTATCTGCTAAATTGGTAAGCCATTAGCTAGATGAGGATACCATTTTCACTTGCCTAAATCCACTATCACCACACAGGTGGTAGTTTAAAATGTGGGAGGTATTTCTGTCGCGCACCGTATTCATTATTACACGAGAAGGCAAACACCGGTTCTCGAACGATCACCGAAGTTAAGCAACGTCAAGTCTGGTCAGTACCTAGATAGGTGACAGTTTGGGAATACCTGGAGCAATGGATAACGGCTCAGTTTGGAAATCGGAGAGCCGAGTTCCAATTCAAGTCGAGTTCGTTACGTGTAAATACCATTGGAAATGGCATGCATCCACCTCTTTTCCCCCGAGCTATGGGTTAATTAGTACAACTTGTATCAGTAAATCATTATTATCTCTAAAAATTCTTACGATCTAAAAATATTTAAATAAACTGCAAAAGGTTGATAAGCCTTAAAGAGCAAATCAATTAAATTACACGAGAAGTGAAATTTAAAAAAAAAAAAAGAAAAAAAAAAAAACCGAACGTTACTTGGACGTGTGTTTGGTTTAAACGTATAGAAATTCATGGATATTACTTGATCAGAGGGCCATAACGGGTGACATCAACTCTTTTTAGAGAACCTTTTTTGCCTTCCATCACTGTGGCTGATGTTAACCTGTAGGGCAGTGATTCCTTGCGCCATCTTGGATTAACGTTTTCCGCTGACATTAAAGGCAAAGATTATATCGAAACAATTGCTACGTCTTTTACTAGGAAATTTAGTTCAGTATGCCGTGATAGACAATTTTTCTCGCCAAAATCTATTTTACAAATTCATTCGTCAATGTTTTGAATATTGCTGCCACATCTAATCTTGTGTTTCTGCTGTTTAGAGCTTCTTGAAAAAAAACCCAAAGAAGCGGCAATTTTATTGGTCCTGACCTGGCATTTCGTCTTCAGTCACTTTCCCACAGCCGTTACGTAGCTATCTTCCGCCTTTTATATAAATATCTTCATAGTAATTGTTCTGATGAGGTTTCCTCTTTGGTACATTGATTTTACGAATTTAAGTTCAGTACTTGATTGGTTGTTAGGTCTCATCATTTTACAGTTGAAATTATTGGATGTAACCGTAAATTCTATGCTAACAGTTTCTTCTCCTGAATTTCTCACTTCTTGATTCCCAGTCCACTTTGTTCTTCAAAAATGCCAATGCAATGTCAATCGTTATCTACAGTCTTCTTGATTCCTGTTATTTTCTTCTTTTTCCTAATTAATGCCTTTTCTTTTTCTCATATTCTTTCACACTCAGTAACCTCTTGTGTTATTGCATAGTTTGGTGGCAAAATGATAAAACAAAAAATAAATAAATAAAATAAAAATCCCGCAGTGCTTAAAATTTAAGTATTATTTCGTAGAGTCGGACACCTTTTTCTATTAATCTTGTAATACGGAAGATAAGGGAAATAACCTCTGTAATATAATAAAACAGTTACCTCCCTTAGACTTTTAGTCTCTAAAATATTTTTGTAAATGTCTGCAGATTCGAATAAAAAAAATCAGCGGATAATAATGAATTTCTTTATCTTTTATATATGCCATGGTTTTTAGGGTGTGGTCGATTATGGCTCTTCACATTTTCATATATTTTTATTCTCTAAATTTTACCACGCCTAAACTACATCTCCTTGTCGTTGTTCTGACATCCATTCACTCGATTTTAAACGATACTAAAGGGGTGTCTTCTTACCGGACTTATTCAACCTATACAGAGAGAATTAACAGCATTTATCATCGACAGTCACAATCTTAACAACATAAGATATGCAGATGACACAGTTTTAATAGCAGACACAGGAAACTAAAAGAACTCCCACAGAATGCCGTGTAAGAAGACGAGAAGAAAGGACTAAACATCAAATGCAAGAAAACGGAACTGTATGGTTGTCAGCAAAAGGAAGAGCCCATCATTCGAATTACTAAGTGGAACTGCCAAAATCAACCAAGTACAATTTAAATATCTGGGAAGTGTTTTAACAGAGGATGGAATGTGCGACAGTGAAATCCAAAGGCACATTCGCATATCGAATGATGCCTTCTAAGAGCTAAGAAAAGTATTGAGAAACAGGAAAATTTCCTTAGAAAGAAAGAATTGAGTACCTGATTGTTACGTAATATCGGTCGTCCTATATGGCAGTAAATGCTGGATAATCTTCTCATAGATGAAGAAGAAACTTGAGGTGATAGAAATGTGCTTCTACAGAAGGATGCTGAGAATGCGATGGACTGAACATATGAGCAACAAAGAAGTTTTAAAGAAAATGGAAACAAAAAGACACTTGTACTTAACATGAGAAAGAGACAATTGAAAATTTTAGGGCATATAATGAGAAAAGAGAGCTTGGAAAATCTGATACTTACAGGACAGATTGAAGGTAAGAGGGGCAATGCATAACATACTTAGTGAGCTTGGCTAAATGGACGAGTAAAAACCTAATATATTAATATTTATTTGAATTTATTTTATAACGTTTTTATTCATAACGTTTTAATGTATCCGCTTGTCTTCCTCGTGTGTTAGTCATATTTGGGAATGTTGTACTACTTGTTTGATGTAAATGGTAAGGTGTGCACTTTTCTTGTTAACCACGACACACCAGGTTCTTCTCATTATGGGTTGTTAGGATTGTCTCCCTACAACAGCTTACACATCAGCTAACTGAGCCGGTTTACACTACTGGATCTCTTGACGCAAAATGTTGAAATTTCTTATGACCTTAGTCCTCGATTTATTATTGGCGGACACAATCTTAACATCAATAAACAGAAGACACGTTTTTGATAGCAGACACAGTAAAGAAACGACAACAACTCCTACAGAAAGTAGTAAAAAAAAACAAGGGGAAAAGACTAAACATCAACTGCAAAAAGGCAAAATGAATGGTTGCTAGCGAAAGGGACAGCTCAACATGCAAATTACAAATTGGGGATGGCAAAATCAATCAGGTAAACAATATTATTAGGTTGGTGCAAAAATAATGACGTAATAATGTCGTTTTTTGACGTATTTTTTAACATCAAAAACGACATTATTACGTCATTATTTTTGCATCAACCTAATAATATCTGAGATGCGGTGACATGCAGAGGTTTGGTGAAGTTTGATGGTGTCTCATTAAATAATTTGCCATTTTTAACAGTATTTCATTTGTAGTAAAGAATTTGCATTTTTTCCTTGATTGTATGTCCCAAGATATAAATAAAGTGGCCTGTAAGGACCTAGTATTGAGAAATCTGAGAAACAAAGACATTTTAAATATATAAAAACAGATGAAACATGAAATAAACACTTTATTCAATTTAAATATAAACTAAATTTTTATTTCATTCTTGATTGAATGCTCTTCCGATATGGTTGCCCGGCGACCACGCACCATCTACCACCCCTACTTCTGCACGTTACTGCAGGTATGTGTTTTAACAAATGTGTGACACCGAAATACGAAAGGACATTAGGATAATGAAAGATGTCTTCCAAAAGCTAAACAGACTAATAAGAAACAGAAAAATGTCATTAGAAACAAAGAAAAGAGTACTGGATTATTAAGTAATAGCTGTCCTCCTATATGGCAGTGAAGGCTGGTCAATCTCCTCACAGATGAAGAGACATGAAGCAACAGAAACGAAGGAGAGAGTAACGAATTATTTCTTAATATCACTCCTCCTATATAACAGTGAAGGCTGGCCAATCTTCTCACAGATTAATTTTAATTGTTTGAATGATTCGTTTTCTACGGCTTATCAACCGTTTGAAGGTTATTTAAAGCCAGAAAGATTTGGGGAAATTATTTTGGTGGGATGGGTGGATAATAATGATTAAATGATATAAATCTTGCCTTCAATCTAGCCTGTGAGTATCAAATTTTCCAAGCCCATTTTCCTTATTGTGTATCCTTGAGATTTCAACTGTCTCTTCCTGGTGTTAAGAATAAGTTTACTTTTTGTTTCTATTTTCTATAAAACTTCGTTGTTGCTCATATGTTCGGTCCGTTGTATACTCAGCATCCTTCTGTAGAACCACATTTTTGTTGCTTCAAGTCTCTTCTTTATTCGTGAGTAGAATGTCCAGTATTCAATGCTACGTAGGAGGATGTAACAGTTCATTATTCCTTTTCTTTGTTTTTAACAAAATTTTCCTATTTCTTAATATTCTTCTTAGCTTTTAAAGGCATCTTTCAATATTCCAACGTGACTTCGGATTTCAGTTTTGCATTTTCCGACTTCCGTGAAAACATTTCCCAGATATTTAAATTTTTGTACTTGTTTAATTTTGGTATCTCCATTTTGTAATTTGCATGTTGGACTGTCTCTTTTGCTAACAACAATGTATTCCATCCTTTTGCAATTGATTTTTAGTTCTTTCTTTTCGCTTTGCTTCACTACCTTCTGCAGGAGTTTTTGTAGTTTTGTAGTGATAGAAAAAATATAAAGATCGCTATTTCAAAAATAAAAAAAATAGAAAGTTTATCATTCCTAAATGTAGATGAAGAAAAAGGGATTGTCAAATGAGTCTGTATTTCTGGAACCAATCAAAATCAAGAACAATTCGGGGATGAATTCTATTGTCAACTCCCCCCCCCCCCAAAAAAAAAACCGTTATGACAGATCGTGACGAGCAGGCAAACGGACTGGACCAGCCGCTGAAAAGAATTTCATCCGCTGTTCCTTACTCGTAGCTTAATAATAATAATAATAATATGTGGGGGGGGGGGGGGTTGTTGTTGTTTATTTTTGTCGTCAGTGGAAAATGTCATTTCTGCCATTTATATATATATATATATATATATATATATATATATATATATATATATATATATATATATATATATATAACAATAACAATATACATATATACAGGAATGGTCAAGTTAAAATTGAATAGTTCCTTTAAACAGACATTTTTCTCCGACTCTCGGAATAAAACATATATCTACCATAAACAAGGTAATTTCTAAAGAAAGGGGTGGAGTTTTTATTTATTAATCAGGTTGATTTTATTACTTAAAAGTTAATTTTTAGTGAATACTCGTGTTTGAGTAGAACAGATGCTCCGTTTATTTATTAAAAAGTATATTTATTTATATTCGACAATTCTTATTAGAGAAAAATATGCGGTCTATGACAGGATATATATATATATATATATATATATATATATATATATATATATATATTGGACGACGACTGTCATCAAACGTCTGTTGATTTCAGTTTATTCCGCTTCGGAAAGAAATGTGTACACATCAGAAATCAAAGGAAATAAAACAATAATAATAATGCTACTACTACTACTATTACTACTACTACTACTACTACTACTAATAATAATAATAATAATAATAATAATAATAATAATAATAATAAAAGAAAAAGATGGCGTAGTGATAGAAAATAAAAAGATCACTATTTCAAAAATAAAGAAAATAGAAAACTAAAAGTTGGTAAACCATTGCCAAGAAATAAAAACAAAAAATCGCCCTACTAGGAATGTCGCATATACTAAGAAAAGTGCTATGAATTAAATGACAATTCTCGTATAGGGCCTAAGGACGATAGTTTAGACCCGGCTCTATAGGATATAAAGCAGGAAACATAACACACACACACAATAAAAATAATGATAATAAAGGACGCGACAAGTCGACGGAATTTGTCCTAACTAGCAACAATACAATGATAATGGCAATATTATTCCTTTTCTTATAAGGAAACATTCGGCATTCATTGATCGATCAACCAGTATATTGGTAGTTGAAATTAACAACAATTTTTCAGGAAAATAGCTTTCTTAAGTTCAGTAACTGTTATCTTAGGATTTGAATTAAGCCCGAACATATGAAACTGGATTTATACAGAGTGTCCCAAAAGTCACGCTACAATTGCAATAAAACGTACACTTGTAAAAGAAATTTAAAAAAATAGCATTTTAAGCAATAGAAATTCAGGAGTATACTTGCGGTGTCAATGGAGAAACTGTCCTCTTGACACAATGTTTTTTTTTACAGATACGAATGTTAAACTTTGCCCATTTCAAATTCAACCATGGGAAGTTCAACAATCAAACAACGTGTTAAAGTTATCGAAGCCGATTACGAAAATGGACGTTCAAAAAGAAATGCATTGCGAGCACTTTGCGATTTTTTTTTTTTTTTTTTTTTTTGGTCAACATAATCGACCAACCGAAAGTGCAACTGGAAACAACGTAACGTTGTTGTGAAGAGGTTCAATTCCTGCGCACGATGACGAATAGAGGTGTCTGGATTTTCGGCCACATTCTCGTGCACCGCAGCAATGTTTTCAGCTGAACGGCGTAAACGACCCCGTAATGGTGTTTTCATATCTGCCACCGCCCCAGTTTGTATGAATTTACGAACAATTTTAGCATTTGCACTCTTGAAACTCAGTTGTACACTGTAGGGACATTATTATTATTATTAATAATTAATAAAAATAGAAATAGAAAATAACAATAATAACGAATATCATGAATAAACTAAAATAAAACAAATAACATTACAACTTTGTTTAAAATAAATTAAATAAACCAAAATTCTCCCAAAATGCAAAAGCCGAATAGGAGAAGTGCGCGAAAGGAAACTGTTAGCATAGAACTTACATTTACATCTAGCCATTTCAACTGTGAAATGATGAGACCTTCCCGACAATGCGCTTAAATCTACGTACCATAGAAGAAAGTTAATCAGAACAGTTACCATGAAAGTATTTACAGAAAAGGCAGAAGGATGTCACATTACGGCAGTTAAAAGTGACTAAAGCCGATATGCCAGGTCAGGAACAATCTTGCTATATATTCCTCACAGATGAAGAAGAGATTTGCGGCAGGTTCGATAGAAGTACGCTCAGAGTACCATGGGCGAAACATACGAAGATTTAAGGAAAAATGGAGACAAAATGGACAATTGTACATAAAATCAGAAAAAGACAGTTAAAATTTATGGGAAACATAATGAGGAAAGAGGGCTTCGAGAAGCTGACACTCACAGGACAACTTGTCGTCAGTCTAGTACTGTGCTTAAATTCATAAAGTCTAGGTACCATAGAGAAAAGTTCATGCAAAAAATTACCATGAAAGTATTTATAGAAAAAGCAAATGAAACTACATTACGACAGTGACTGAAGCCGAGATGCCAGGTCAGGACCAATAACATTACTGATTCTTCATCGGATTTTATCAAGAATCTCTAAATATATAGCAGGAACACCAGAACAGATGTGGCAGCAATGTTCAAAGCAAGGACGAATGGTATAGACCTATAAATATGTAAAGTAGATTCGTTGTAATGTGTCACCCCCCCCCCCTGGAGGACAGCAACAGCAATGCTGATGCTAGACAGAAAAGGGTTTTCTCAGATGGTTAAATGAGAGCAGATTCGTTCAGGAAACGCTAAAATTAACAAGCAATTCTTTGCCCCCGATAACAACAGAACCTCCATCCGTTGATACCATTAACAGGATATGCAAACTCTGCACCAATATATTTTGACTAATTTTCTAACCTCATTCTCCCAGATAAAGCTTGCTCAACCCTTCAAAATATATTGTTCACAGGAGAACCTACCGTCAATCTAGTACTGCGCTTAAATTCATAAAGCCTAAGTTCCAGAGAGAAAAGCTCATCAAAACAATTAGCATGAAAATATTTATAGAAAAGGCAGAGGGAAGCTATATTATGGCTTAAATTCATAAAGTCTAGGTACCAAAGAGGAAAGCTCATCAGAACAATTAGCATGAAAATATTTATAGAAAAGGCAGAGGGAAGCTATATTATGGCTTAAATTCATAAAGTCTACGTACCAAAGAGGATAGCTCATCAGAACAATTAGCATGAAAATATTTATAGAAAAGGCAGAGGGAAGCTATATTATGGCTTAAATTCATAAAGTCTACGTACCAAAGAGGATAGCTCATCAGAACAATTAGCATGAAAATATTTATAGAAAAGGCAGAGGGAAGCTATATTATGGCTTAAATTCATAAAGTCTAGGTACCATCGAGGAAAGTTGATCAAAACAATTTCCATGAAATTATTTATAGAAAACGCACAAGAAAGCTACATTACGGCGGTGGGGAAAGTGACTGAAGCCGAGATGCCAGGTTAGAACCAATAACATTGCTGATTCTTTTTTGGATTTTATCAAGAATTACTTAATATATAGCAAGAGCACCAGACCATATGTAGCAATAATATTCGAATCAAGGACGAATGATAGACCTATAAAAACGTAAAGTAGATTCTAGCGAAAAAAAAAATTGTTTAACAACACTGAGTGAACAAACTTTCTTAACAACAGGCCTAGTAATTGGTTCAATATAATCTTTGCACTTCATATCAGCGGAAACGCTAGTCCGAAAACTTGCAACGAGTCACTCCCTCTCTGATGCTAGACAGAAAGGGTTCTCTCAGATGATTAAAAGTGAGCAGTTTCGTTTTGGATGTGTCAAAATTAACAAGCTATTCCTTGTCCCAGTTAACAACAGAACCTCTATTCGTTGATACCATTAACAAGATATGCAAACTATGCAACAATATATTTCGACTAGTTTTCTATTTTCTATCTTCATTCTCCCAGACAAAAGTTGTTCAACACTTCAAAATATCATGTTCTGCTCTGTTTAACACTAGTCTCATATTCTCTTGATGATTAACAGCCAGTCAAACCAGTGTTCAGTGTTTATTTATTTCTTGAATATCCGTCTTCGTGGAATGAAGACAAGTAGCTTTTCCAGTCAGCTAAACAATTGATATACTTTACTCAGTCCTGTCTGATTCATTCAAATCTTATTAACAATGTTTCTACAAATGTTGAATGCTAACCAATATACATCTTCAATAGCTACCAATTCTAATTGATTGTATCTATGGCCATTACGCTTTTCTACATCAGATCAGAGTGTAGTATCGATCCCCTGTCTTTCTGGATTTTAAATCAGCTACGCCTTCGGATCGAGAATCTACATTACTATTTTGCATGTTTATATATATGAACATTATAATTTCCTACATAAGATTAAAGCGTAGTATCTGTCATCGAGTTTATAAACTACATTTCATCTCTGAATTGTGTCCCTGCGCAACTCAAAAAAATATTAAGAGGTGCCTGATTCCGGGAAGCAGTACCTCTCTTACTGCATTAAAGAGGTTTGGGGTCAGTATTAATAAGGAAGTAAGGTGTAGTAATGGATAGCGGCTCGGATTGAGGAATCGGAGAGCCGAATTCGAATTCTAGTCAAATCCATTACATTCCCTTACGTGCTAATACACTTGGAAAAGGTATGACTCCTCTTCTTCTCCCCCCAGTAAATAGCAGGACAGACCGGGTTCTATATCCCTGAACGGCAACTGATCTATCACAGAAAGAAATGGCAACCTACTGCGGGAAAAATATGCCTCGTCAGCCATGCATCGAAAGATACATAATCGCCTAAGCGTGTATCCCGCATGGCACATAACTGATTAATGCCGATACCAGCACAATCAACGGCTGAGGGGGCTGGGCTATTTTTGAACCTCGCCCAGATGCAGGCGCTTCCCACATTAGATTGACATTGTGCAACATTATGCCAGCCTAAGACAGAAAGTAAACACCAAGTTTAACCAAGTTTACGATAATCCGTTCTACTGAATTTAAATCATTTTATTCTTTTCACTCGATGCAAGGCAATAAAATCACTAAGACGCAAGGGGTTACTGAGTGTGAAAGAATAGCAGAAAAAGTAACACATAAGGCGAGAGAACAATAAAAATGAGGAATTAAGAAGACAGAAGATAACGATTGACACTGCATTTTGGTATTTGAAGATCAAAGTTGACTAGAAAACAAGAAGCTGAAAGTGATTTCCGCAAGCGAGAAGTGCGACCGAAGAAACTATTAGCATAGAACTTACGGTTACACCGAGCAATTTCAGTGTAAAATGATGACACCTTGCCGTCAATCTAGTTCTGCTCTTAAATTCATAAAGTTGAGGTACCAAAGGGGAAAACTCGTCAGAACAATTGCAACAAAAATATTTTATAGAAAAGGCACAGGGAAGCTACATTACGGCGGTGGGAAAGTGACTGAAGCTGAGATGCCAGGTGAGGACCGATGGCACTGCAGATTCTTCTTTGAATAATATCAAGAGTAACTAAATTTACAGCAGAAGCATCAGACCAGATGTGACAGCAATACTCAATGCATGGAAGTATTATGGACTTCTAAATGTCTAAGATAGATCTGGCGTGATAGATAATGACTAGTACGACACAGTGAACCAACTTCCCTAGCCACAGATTTCTGATCGGGAATCTGCACTATTCTGGTTGTTAGTATCTATATCTATAATTCTCAAAATGTGTCTGTGTGTGATCGCATATTTTTTATGCGTTACCAGTTTTCATCTGATCTCGACAAAATTTTTTTTTGTTTGAGAGATAATTCTTCAGTGCCGGTTTTGAGTTCAAATTGGCTGGAAAAAAATTACAACCTTGAAGGTGAAAAAATCGAAAAAACTAATTTTTTTACACTTTCCGCAAAAATCAAAGGTAAAATTTAATGTCTGAAAAAAAAAAAAAAAAAAAAAAAAAACAGCGTACAAACAATTTAGAGAGTTGAAATCTAGCGCAAAAGATTATTAGAATTATAAAAAAAAATATATTATAAATAAAAATTACCGTATATTATTATTATGACGGTCTATAGAAGAGGTTTCTTCCTTGCAAGATTGAGAATGAAAGAACGGCCCTTTTCAGCCCCTACAAATTGTTAACCCCCCATTTGGGGATGTGTCTCAGTTGCACCCAATTGTTGTTACTAATATTGATTTTCTGGTGGGCTGATTCTAAACTTAAACTGCTCCAATTGAACGGTAAAAATTTCCAGTAATGAAAGACCCGGTCAAAGACAGGTTATACTGCCATTACACGATAATTATACTTTCTCAAATACGACCAGAGTGTAGTATCTGTTCGTTGTCAACCCCTTTTGAGATGGAATCACTTCGGCTTTCTGATCGAGAATCTGAACTTTTTTCTGCTTGTTTACAATTTGTTTTACATAAGATCAGAGTGTAGTACCTGATATACTCATGTATAAGCCTACTTTCATGTATAGTGCGATCCATGGGTTTTATTTGTTTTGTTTTTTTTGGTGGGGGGTGACCTTATATTTTTCTCGTGTATAATGCGACCCTAGCTTCTGAGCAATGCTAGTAGGACTACTGTAGTCAAATATTGCAGTACTGGGCATCATCCTGGACATATTTTACAGCAATTAAATGGTCTTCATTCTTTTTTGTACAAAGCTACCACAAAATGGTGAGTAAAAAAACATTTACCATAAAATATCTGACACGAAGATTTAGATGCCGTGAAAACAGAGGAAAGACGAACAGATGGGTACAGTTGCAAGATGAACTGCAGGCTCATCATCAGTCTTCGATTCTTTGGTTGCTGGTCGGAACTCCATTAACAATCCCATTCCAAACTGCTTGACCATCCATTGCCGTCTCCAGATCCCCAATGTCCAACCCTGAGTCCCGAGCCATGGTGTCTGCGCTTGAGGTACTTTTCATCATTCTCATTAGCCTTCGACTTACCTGTGGTTGGTTGGAACTCAATTAACAATCCCTTTCCACGCTGATCGGTCCTGCATTCCCGTTCCCAGATCCCCAATGTCCAACCCTGGGTCCCGAGCCATGTTGTCTGCGCTTGAAGTAGTTTTCATCATCCCCACCAGCTCTTCGACTTCCTTGTGGTTGGTCGGAACTCCATTAACAATCCCTTTCCACGCTGATCTGTCCTGCATTGCCGTCCCCAGATCCCTAATGTCCAACCCTGTGTTACATGCCATGATGTCAGGGAAAGTCAACTTTCATGAGAAGACACCTCCAGTAGGATGCCATAGAAGTAAGGATGAGACGACCTTCCCATCCGCTCGGCTAAAAGAACTTATCTGCACAGTTGAGGTTAGCTAAATGTATTGTAAGAATGTAGGCTTGTCAGGTAGGTTAGTCACCGAAAATTAATGAATTTTAACCCCTTCAGAAAAAAGATTACCTGTGTATAGTGCAAATGAGATAATTTTGCGTGAATTTTAATAAATATAAATCCTTTTTATTTTGGGATGAATTAATATTTGGGGATGAATTAAAAGAAAAGATGCAAATCTAAAACTGGGGTGTTTTAGTTTCTCTGTATTTAAATGTCCGTTTGTAAATTTCGAAAACAATAAAGATTTTACTTGATTCATAACAGATTCAGAGATATTAGATTTTCAATAAAGTTCTTTCTACCGCTATGTATGTGTACTGTAAATGAACCTGGGATACTGTGTAGACCCCACACTTAGAAATAGTGCACCCGAGTCACCCACATTTGGGGCGATCGCAAAGGTCAACCCAACCGGAGTGCAATTGGATTGCCTCGCTCTGGAAGAATTTGGTGTGAATTTTAATAAATATAAATTCTTTATTCTGAGGTGAATTAACAGATCTAAATTAACTACCGTATGTAAGACGCACGGGTGTATAAGACGCACCCCAATTTCAGCAGGGCAAATCAAGAAAAACTTAGTAGTAAATGGTAGAGCTTAGGCTATATTTACGAGGTATTATTTTGGTTAAACAAGCCATGATTACAATTAAACGAAAAATAATAGGAAAAATAATACGAGCCTATAAAAACTTTATTATATCCTTTATATGATCTGTACAACCTGCATCGTGTAAACGTCTTAGTGGAATAATTAGGATATAAAAATTCTGATTGTATTTATACCAATGCAACCGGAAGTTATCGCAAGAAAAACATTAATGAAATAAATATATTTTACAAATATATAATTTGAATTTATTGCATTTATTTTAGTGATACAAAGAGCTAATATTAAACGTGATGAAATTAATATAATGAATATTATCAATGATAAAATTTTTAATCTGCATAATAGCCTTTTAAATAATGACAATAGATATATGAAAGTTACTCTAAAGTCTAAGCTAACAGAAATTGCCAGGTAGCTTATTTCGGTCGACTATCGCGAATTTTAAACCTACATATGGAATATAAGACGCAGGGGAATTTTAAAAGATATTTTTAGTAAAAAAAAAAAAAAATAGTGCGCCTTATATGCCGTCATATGTGGTAATTAAATTAAGTAAATAATTATCAATCTCCGAATGGCTGCATAAATACAAATAAATGTAATAAAAATAAACAGCAAGAAATAATAAATAAATAATCAATAATGAGTAAACTGTTAACAAATCTTCCTCTCACTCACAGCTGGGATGTGGCGAGTCTCTTACTGTTTTGCCATGGAAAGAGATCGGACGAACTATTAGGTTGGTGCAAAAATAATGACGTAATAATGTCGTTTTTTGGCGTATTTTTTAACGTCAAAAAACGACATTAT
Organism: Acanthosepion lycidas; assembly: GCA_963932145.1. NCBI lineage: Eukaryota > Metazoa > Mollusca > Cephalopoda > Sepiida > Sepiidae > Acanthosepion > Acanthosepion lycidas. The sequence continues at coordinate 22,975,763 of OZ010594.1, forward strand.
TACGTCATTATTTTTGCACCAACCTAATATATTCCTTGGTTCCGCCAGGTTTAACTGTTACAAATTTGATGTGACAACTTAAGTTTAAAACGAAACAAACAAATCGCAAGTCCAAGCTTGAAGATCCAGAAGAAAATATAAGTCCAATGTCAAAAATCCCAACGTACGTAAAACCTCGAGAAATCAACCGCACCGTCCAGCAGTCACACTAAAAAAAAAAAAAAAATGCTCCAATCGTATTCAAAAGAGTAGCATCACACATGCGTAGTGGAGCGATTGCAAATGACCGCTCCTCGCGACCACGCCTGACATCGTCGCTCCCTCGCGACGTCGGCCATGTTGGATTTAAACGTCAAACAGGTACGTGCCCGCTTCGCTCGGTGTGATAAGTGTATTCTCTCGCTACACTAATCGTCACGGCTAGGACCCACCATGCCATTTACATAGTAACAAACCACCGACATTCCCTCTGTATTCCATCGGCAAGAATTCCACTCAAACAGCTTCTTCTCGCGAACCACTATGTGGAACAGACTCCCAAGAGGATGTTTCCTCGATCACTGCAATCTTAACCTGTTCAAGTCTAGAGTTAACTGTTATCTTCATCTCCTATCCAAATAAACTACCCCTTAATGTAACGTCTACCTCGAGTGACCCCTGGGGCTTGGACACAGGAAACCTTACTGTAAAAAAAAAAAAAGAAGAAAAAAGGTACAAATAACAGCATTCGGATTGTTGTTTTCAATCCTACTAGGAATGATAACAAAATACCCACTTCGCTAATTTAAAGGTTATCAACCCGGGAGTGGAGTCTGTTTCAACGGCGACGAATCAAAATATGAACTATGGGAGGTAAATAGTGTAGTAAAAACAGAACCAGTGAATAAACTTATACCAAATCTTTATTGCACGTTACTCTGACTACTCGTCTACTGACGAATTCTACAGGGTGCTTTTTATACCTCCTAGATTACAATCTAAGAGGTATAAAAAGGGGAGGTACCTGATGATTTATCAGTACAAATAGTTTAGGATACATGAGAATCCAAATAGTACTCGAAATGATCTTGGAAACATCTGATCATTCCAATAATGAAGAGTAACGCAAAAGGAATGCAAACGCGTTTGCTGAATTAATCCAATTTCTCAGTAATCGAAGCCAATATCTTATTATGAATGTCAATTATCTCAATTGCTAAAGTTTCAACTTAAGAGGAATCAGCTTAATCATATGTTTATATCTTACATTAACCCTTTCAGACCTGACCACCGCTTTAACAGGGGTAGAGAAAAATGACGTAATGCCCAGGTGCCGGTTGAACAGTGGTAGAGAAAAATGACGTAATGCCCAGGCGCCGGTTGAACAGTGGTAGAGAAAAATGACGTAATGCCCAGGCGCCGGTTGAACAGTGGTAGAGAAAAATGACGTAATGCCCAGGCGCCGGTTGAACAGTGTTAGAGAAAAATGACTTAATGCCTAGGCGCCGGTTGAACAGTGGTAGAGAAATATGACGCAATGCCCAGGCGCCGGTTGAACAGTGGTAGAGAAAAATGACGTAATGCCCAGGCGCCGGTTGAACAGTGGTAGAGAAAAATGACTTAATGCCCAGGCGCCGGTTAAACAGTGTTAGAGAAAAATGACGTAATGCTCAGGCGCCGGTTGAACAGTAGTAGAGAAAATGACGTAATGCCCAGGCGCCGGTTGAACAGTGGTAGAGAAAAATGACTTAATGCCTAGGCGCCGGTTAAACAGTGGTAGAGAAAAATGACGTAATGCTCAGGCGCCGGTTGAACAGTGGTAGAGAAAATGACGTAATGCCCAGGGGCCGGTTGAACAGTGGTAGAGAAAAATGACGTAATGCCCAGGCGCCGGTTAAAAGGTGGTAGAGAAAAATGACGTAATGCCCAGGTGCCGGTTGAACAGTCGTAGAGAAAAATGACGTAATGCCCAGGCGCCGGTTGAACAGTCGTAGAGAAAAATGACATAATGCCCAGGCGCCGGTTAAACAGTGGTAGAGAAAAATGACGTAATGCCCAGGCGCCGGTTAAACAGTGGTAGAGAAAAATGACATAATGCTCATGCGCCGGTTGAACAGTGGTAGAGAAAAATGACGTAATGCCCAGGCGCCGGTTGAACAGTGTTAGAGAAAAATGACGTAATGCCCAGCCACCCACTGAACGATGGTTAAACTCTTGTAACTATTTTTATATCTACCGTGACTTACATACCAATTATTTGCGAATTTTGACTCAGGATTTCAGGCAGAAGAGGTGAAATTGTTCAGGAACGCAGAGCTCAAAGGGTTAATGCCTTGAAAACTGCTTCGATTTGCTTGCTTTTATCAAAGGGGAAACGGTGGAACTCTTCTTTTGTCGGATCATCATTTAATCTATTCAATAGCAGTTTTAATTTCTTTACAAATAACTATGCACCTAGTAGAGGATAGTAACTAATCTACTTGTTTAGCACACACAGTACGAACTAATAACAAGTTCAGTTATAATTATAATGGCTGTTGGCTTGTATACGAGTATGCTTGTCTGATAGGGCTGTTTGCCGGTAACCACTTGCAGAGGCACACTTGTCATTGTTCAATACCCACCTGTGATTTATACTGCAACTATGCTGAGCAGACATTAGTTACAGTTTTTGGGGGAGAGCGCTTGACTGGTTGATTGAGTGGCTTTTACGGTTTATCCACCTTTTGCAGGTTATTTAAAGTCATAAAAATTTTAAACTGTACGAATTTATTTTTTTGATAAAATAAGGATTTACTGATACAAATCATTTTTTTTTAAATCATTTCACTCCAAGCAAGTCAATAAAACCACCAGAACGCAAGAGATTACTGAAAGTTAGAGAATATAAGAAAAAAATCTTACTAATTAACCCATAGCTGGGGGTAACAACAGGTGAATACACACCTTTGCGCATAAGTAAATATAACAAACCCAACTGGAATTGGAACTTTGCTATCCAATTAAGAAATCCGAGCTATTATCCAACGTGCCACCCACAAAAGCTTACAGCACCTGGTATTCCCAATCGGTCACCCATCCAGGTACTGACCATGCTCGACGTTGCTTAACTTTGTTGATCATATTGGCGCCGGTGTTTCAATGTAAGCTGGGAGAGCGCATCATCTGGCGTGATTAACATTTTGAACAAAGCCAGTACGCTCAAACCCTCGGTCACGATGACTTTTAACTTTGTGCCAGCTCAACCATCGAAGAACATTTTTTTCTAAACAGTTTCACTCACAAGTCCTGGGTCAACCGACGGCATGGTTTTCTGCAGACTGAGATCACCTCCCCAATGGCCGATGACATGAAGGTAAAATTCGAACCTGGATCTCATAGTCTGAAAGTGAACGTTCTAATCACTCGGACACGCACCAATATTTATATTTCTGAAGGGTGGGGCAAAGTCGTGCTCCATAGATAGGTCAAGGAGGTCCTGTTGAGTGGCCACTGAGATCACTAGACCTCACACCCTTTGATTTTTTTTTTCTGTGGGGCCAGTTGAAATCAGTTCTTTATCAAACGCGCCCAAGAAATATTGAGGAACTTAAAGAAAGAATTCAATATGAATGTAGTAAATTGGCAGAAGAAACTCCCCGTGTAAATGAATCATGCAGACAGAATTGAAATGGGTTTTGAAAAAGAAAGAGGCCATTTTGAACGGGATGAAAACAATTAAATATCTAGTAAATAAAATTTTACACTTTTAATAAAATATCCCTATGGTTCGCGGCGTTTGCCTTTCTCTGTATATTGCAATAAAATGTATTGAATAGGCGAACATTGTTAACGTGTCTTCCATGAAAGCTAGAAGAAAGGACAAACCATCAATTGTAAGAAGACAGAATGTATAATCGTCAGCAAAAGGGACATCCCAAGATTCGAGCTACAAAATGGAGATGGCAAAATCAAGCATTCTTTCTTTCTTTCTATATGCCGTGTCCTTTCAGGACGTAGGCGATCATGGCTCCCCATCTCCCTCTATCCCTTGAAGATCTTAACAAGTTCCTCCCCTCTGTCATCTCCCCCAGACGTTCTGCCATCCACTTGCTTAAAGTCCCCTAGGTATGTCATGCGTTGTTTTCCTTTGTCTCTCTTTCCCTCTATTCGACCCGTGAGTAACAGATTCTCCAGGCCCTCTTTCCTCATTATGTCCCAGAAACTTCAGCTGGCTCTTTCTGATGTTATGTATAAGCTTTCTCCTTGTTTGCATCCTATCTAAGACCTCATCGTTACTCACACGCTCGGTCCGTGATATCCTTAGCATCCTTCTGTAGAACCACATCTCCATCGCCTCGAGTCTCTTCTTCATCTTTGAGGAAATCGTCTGCAGTAAAGGAGGACAGATGTCACGTAACAGCTCAGTATTCTTTTCTTTGTTACCAAAGAAATCAATCCTGTCTCGAAATACTCTTCCCAGCTTTTGGAATATGTCCTTGACCATCCCCAATACGTCTACGGATCTCAGTTTCGCACTTACCGTCCTCTGTCAGAACGCTTCTCAGATAATTAAAATTCCGTGTCTGCTTGATTCTAGTGTTCCCGACTTGTAAAATCGCAATTCGGGCTCATCCTTTTACTGATTCTGTTTTCTTGTAGTTTATACTTAGTTCCTTCTCCACGCTCTCCATCGCTACCTTCTGTAGGAGATTTTCTTGTTTCCAAATTAAGCATTACAGAATTTTAAACAGCTGGGAAGGGTTTTAACATTAATTCATTCATCTAGTCAGTTAAAGCATTTTGCGCCGGTGTGGTCACCACTCCTGGTGGTTCATGGTGACATTCAAAGCAAAATAGGGCAATATGACTTGAAGGGATGTTGTGGCTACCTATCTCTCTCCTCTCAGAAGTTCCTCCGCCCACTGCAAACTTACAAAATAGAGGACACGAGCGTTGTGTCTTGTCTGAATACATTTTGAATTTATACACATAGCTTAGATATGACACACCTGAATCTATGGGACATCCAGTGAGGATCGAACTCACTACTAGGTTGTAATGGTTCTAGCGAGACAAGCTTGCTAACCATTACACCACTTCGAGGTTCCCCTTGAATGAATAAATGCGTGTGCAGACCACAGGCTCTATCAGGCAATCTTGCCCGAGGTACAACATAGCTTTTATCGTTATAGTACATATGCTGCCCCAACGAGCCGAATAGGATATGGGGTTCATGACATAATGATACGTGTTCCCATTGGGTGCCCTTGGTAACCTTCTGGCCTTGTACCACACTTAACTCTATTTAAGGAACTTTTATGCGCTATGTTGCTTTATGCACCTTGAATGCTTTTACAACAACCTTATTCATTAAACCTCTAACTTGAACGCCTCTTGGGCCTTCTGTTGGGTATATTAATTAGATATGGAGATTGTTTGGGATTTAGGAATAAACGAATAGAAGTAGGCGAATCGTACGGTCAAGTTACTTTCTATGATAAAGGTATGCTGGATAGATGTCAGCCCTAGACTTGAAGAATGTAGTGATCTAGAAAGCAACCTCTCGGGAGTCTGCTCTCGAAAAATATTAATTCTTAGCAAGAAGCTGTTTGATTGGAACTTCCTCTTTACTAAAGGAAATCGAAGTAAATGAGAATGACTGCCCACACTTTGCAAGTGGCATGGCGGTTCCAAGCTGTGAAGGGGTGGACGAGTAGAACTAAGAAATGTTGCTCGCCTGAAATATGTAATTTATTCATTTATTTATTCAGTTAGCGCATTTTGCGCCGCTGTGGTCACCACCCTCCCCTATTTCTTTTGTAATTGTGGTTCATCGTGATATGAAAGAAAAGATAAGAAAAGAAAAAAGAAAGAACAAAAGAGAAAGAAAAGGAAAAAAAAGAAAAGAAAGAACGAGATTACGAGAGCGTTAAGAAAAAGCACGAATGAAAGAAAGAACGAACGAGGAAGAGAGAGAGGGGATAAAGAGAAACAAGAAAGAAAGAAAGAAAGAAAGAAAGAAAGAAAGAAAAACGGGAGGAGAAAAGAAAGAAAGAAAGAAAGAAAGAAAGAAAGAAAGAAACGTGAAAGAAAATAAAGAAAGAGAGTACGAGGATGAATAAAAAAGAAAGAACGAGAAAGTTCAGAAAGAAAAGAAAAAGAAATAAAAACAACAAGAGAGAGTGGAGAAAGAAAAGAAGGGGAGAGGGAATGATACAACGTGAGAGATAAGAAAGAAAGAAAGAAAGAAAGAAAGAAAGAAAGAAAGAAAGAAGAACGAGTCGGCCATTTTACTTGCATATCCAAGTTGGTCAATTCACAAATCATAGCCGAGTTAACTTGGTCTACATATCATGACACCAGTTAAGGTTGCTATTGTCATTATAATTCTCTTTGTTACTTCTGGTCCGCACTCTATAGAAACTTAATAAAACGCAACATAATACTTTCCGTTTCTTCTTGCGCAAAAACCACAGGTTAATCTATTCTTAATATTCTAAGTAGAAGCATTTTAAAATAGTTTCTATTTTTATATTGTGAATACGTCAGCGAATATTGTAAGGATGCAAAACAGTATTGCGAATTATATATATATATATGTATATATATATATATATATATATATATATATATATATATATATATATATATATAGTTAGTTAGTTAGTTTATGAAAAACTAGGTAATCCGTATGGGTAAACCTAAGGAGGATATATATATATATATATATATATATATATATATATATATATATATATATATGATTCAAATCAAAACAGGATTCAGTGAAACTGATGTTGAAACTTACAAAATAGAGGGCATAAGTGTTGTTGCGTTGTTTTTTGATTTTTGTGTGTGTGTATGTGTGTGAATACATGCATGTGCAGCACACAGGCACCCCCAGGCAATCTTGCCCGAGGTACAACACAGCTTTTATTGCTGCAGTATATATTGTGCCCCAACGCACCAAAAAGGATCCGTGATGTGATGGTACGTGTTTTCATTGGGTGCCCTTCGTGACCTTACGGCCTTGTCCCACACTGAACCAAGTTTAAGAAACTTCTATGCGCCATGTCTCTTTATACACTACTTGTTCCCGTCGATGTCGTTAAGCGATGTGTGGCCGTTGTAGTGGCCATGCGACTTCAAACTGTCATTAAAATAAAACTAAAAATTAAAGTAAAATTAAATTAAGCCTGGGAAGGGAGAATTAGGTAAGTTCGACCCAGGTATCTTTTTTCTTCTCAGGACGTAGGCGATCATGGCTCTCTACTACTTCCTGTCCCTTGTGGCGCCTAATAACATTTGTCTTTCTATTATTACTTCTAAACCCTGTTCCGCCATCCATTTACTAAAGCTCACGAAATATGTTGTTTTGCTCCGTCTCTCTTGCCTTCAATCTGTCCTGTGAGTATCAGATTCTCTAAGCCTTCATTCTTCATTATGTGTCCTAGAAACCTCAACTGTCACTTCCTGATGTTAAGTATAAGCTCCCTTTTTGTTTCTATTTCCTGTAAAACTTCGCCGTTGCTCAAATGTTCGGGTCCATTCTCAGCATCCTTCTGTAGAATTACATTTCTGACCTAGATATAATGCAACAGTATTCCATTTTTGATCTGATCTGGCTCTTGTAAAGATAGAGCAAGACAGAAAGAGTCAAGTACTTCTTGGTTTCGTTTGGTTTCGTTTGGTTTCGTTTGTTTTACGGCATGTCAATGGGTTATTTAATGCCGACCAGATTTTTATTGCTGGTAATATTTTTTTCAAAAAATATATTGCTAGTAATAAATTTTTTTACAAAAATGTATTGCTGGTACTAAAACCTATTTTTACACTTGCAATTATTTCGACCCCAGTTTGGGGGTTAAATTTTTGCCCATAGCTGGGACCTGGGAACATCAGCAATTAAGAGGTGGTTCCTCACTCCTCAAAACCTCCAGATCTGAAGCCTTGCTGTTGGACGTAGTTTATCGTCTTACCCAGGACGCGGATGTAGTTTATCGTCATACTCAGGACGGAGTACTTCCTGGAGCGGTACAAAGACTTGATCATTTCTCCAGACATTGCGGTCTGAAATGAACTTGAGTCATAGTATACGTTCCAGGCAAAGAACCTCTTTAAGAGAAACTGGAGAAAATTTAAGATCTGAGACAAGCATGTTGGCCACCTGGATCGCTGGGGAGAGGATAGAATAATCGTTCTCTCACGGTTGGTGGGCAAAGCCTTCTTGCGAGGTAAATTTGAATTTGCCTGAGTAAGTCGGTCGTTATAATGTATATCAGTGGGAGTGATGCGTGTTGCGTTCACGGTTCAGTGAATTCTTTCTTTCCAGTCTTAAGCGGGATTGTCCCGTTAATTATAGGAAATTTTCATTCTGTTCTGTTTCTATTTTTACCGTGTCGTTGATTTTTTTAAACGGTATATTTGATAGTTCATGGATCTCTTTTTTTTCTTTTTTTTTTTTTTTGTTGTGTCGGGGTTGGGTGGAGAGAATAGATATCAGCTTTATGTAATGATATCATTGTGCCATCTAATGACAACACACGGTACACTTTTATGTAAACGCGAAATTTAATCTCCCAGTCAAGGGGAAAGCAATTTTGGGATTGGGTGAAGGCAGCCCGAAGTCAAAAATATTTTGTGACACATGGGAATGTGAGAAAATAGCCAGGCCTTGATAAAGTTCCTATAAAGAACGAGACGTGTTGACGTAAGAAAATTTTCCTTTTACCTTATATCAGGATCTATGGCTCATCATAAGACCGGACACCCTACTAAAGAGATACAAGATAATTTTTCGTAGTAGATACCTCAGCTATTTTCCCTACAGAAAACAGTTTGCGTAATCTTAGAAATTTTAGGAAAGTTTTATTTAGAAAATATTTTCTAATAATAAAAAAAAATGAAGTCTGACTCTAATATTATCACTGATGACAACGTGATTAACACATTTCCCTGCGTGTGAATTATTTTTAATTTATTCATTTGAAAATAAAAACATTTATTCTTTATAGAAAAAAATTCTTCTGAGCGTTTCCTGTTCCAAAAGCAAAAGATGTTTACGCGTATGATCTTCCGTAGTGAAAATCGCAGATCGTGTAAAACGTTACTTTCCCCCAAAATTTTACAAAATTCAAGAAATATTATACTTCATCCTTGTTTATGTATGTGGCTATGTATGAGAGAGTGTGTGAGTGAACAAGCGAAAAAAAAACTTTAAGAAAGGTTATTTTCCTTATGAAATTAAGCGTGCCATTCATAATTAGCAAACGGGCTGTATGTGGCCCGTGGGCCGCGATTTGCTTATGACTGCCTTATATATATATATATATATATATATATATATATATATATATATATATATATATAATGTGTGTGTGTGTGTGAAAATAAGTGGCTACAACCTTTAAAAACGCATTATCTAGACGGGCTAAATAAATTTAACAGTACAGATAATATTAATATATAACCCCACAAATGAGGACCTACTCACATTTCTTACCCTCATAAGACAGACATGCTTACGGAGGTGTTGAGGCCTCATACTTATACACACACCCACACGAATATACACGCTGACACACATCATACTCACTCACTCCTTAAGAACCAAATAATACGCATACACTTAACAGCGACACATCCCCTTTCCAGGAACCAATAAAACTGTCAAAATGACCAAGGGAATTCAGAGCAGCATGAATCCATCCAGCTCTTATCTTAAATAACAACTTAAAAGAGACTGCTTGATCAACTCAAGGCCTGACCAAAATTCATGTTAAAAAAATTAAAAAAAAAACAAATGAAAATTACAAACAAAATTCATTTTCTCCATCGAGACATTCATTTCTGTTGTTCACTGCTACCAGCAAGCAGAATTTTTTTTTCTCCTGATGATGGCCATGTTGGCCGAAACTAGTCGAGGAATCTAAATGAAATAATAATAAAAACGAAAGAATATTAATATACAACCCAGTGTGTCTGAAGGTTTTAATTTTTTAAATATTATTTATTGTTCAAAATATATATATATTTGCTCATGACTGCCTTATATATACATACATCTATATATATATACATATATATATGTATATATATATATATATATATATGTATGTATGTATGTATATACACACACATACATATATATATATATATATATATATGTGTGTGTGTGTGTGTGTGTGTACGTTTATATATATATATATATATATATATATAATTCCAGGCTCATTTTCCAACAAATTCAAGATAATCTTCGCCTTCTCGAACCTTCTAACTTTCTGTCCTGGATTAACAGGGTACCTCAGGTGTTTCACTTACGATTTCATTTTCAAGTCTTTTTTCACTGCTCTTTGAACTGTCATATGTGAAACACCTCTCTCACGTGCCAAATGTCTTATGGATCGAGTTGGATCTTTTCTACTTGATCTCTTTAGCCCTAAGTTAAAATGATGATCCCCTCTTCCTGTTGTGACCTCCTGATCCAGTTTTCCTTTCTACTGTTCCATCTTTTTCATCCGTTCTTTTAATGGTTCTTGAATGGACTTTGAAGATGGAAGCCAGTGTATGAATGTTGGTACCGTTGCTGAAGGCCTGAATGATCTTTATCGTCTCACCATCCCTCAGTCGGGAAGACATAGTGGGGCTGACACAAAACAATTTTAACCTGTTCCCTTTCTGGCTGAGTAACATAAAGTGTTTTTCAATGATTCTTACGACAAAGATGGCTAAATGTCTTATCTGAAAACCTGGTAAAAAGAAACTCAATTAGTTTAGTGTTTTTTTTTTTTTTAGATATCAAAAATTTTGTAGGACGGTCAGTGACAACTTTGCTGTTACATCCGATTTATATAATTATTACAAATGTAAAATTTGGCACTTAACTGAGTGATGTTAACTTCAGCATCCTGAATCCAGGGTTTCGAAGACGGGCTATCCAGAAATCACTTTATCTAGGGATTATCAACAATTGACTGCGTATATTTCTCGTTTGCACTTTTCATTGGTGCAACGTTGATTTTTTTCATTGTGTGTGTGTTTGCGCGCATGTGCATATGTTCGTGCGAGTGCACGCGGACGTACTCATGCGTACAAATGCTCCAGCTCGATGAGAAAATTAAAAACAAAATTTTACATACTCACAAAAATCATTTTTATCTATCTATCAGGTTGGTGCAAAAATAATATCGTTTTTGACGTATTTTTTAACGTCAAAAAACGATATTATTTTTGCACCAACGTAATATCTATATAAATCCAGCTACATACAAAACTCTTCATATTCAACTGCTTATCGAAGCTTGTTCGCATCTATCTATCTATCTATCTTCGTGTGTTCATATCTATCTATATATCTTTGTGTGTTCATATGTATCTATCTTAGTGTGTTCATTATCTACCTATCTATCTCAGCCTGTTCAAATCTACCTATCTATCACTGAATCCTCTTCTTCTCCCTCAGCTATGGGTAAATAGCAGGACAGATCGGGTTCTATAGCATTATCGCAGAAAGAAATGGCAACCTACTACGGGAAAAAATTGCCTCGTCAGTTATGTATCGAAAGGTACATGATCGCCTAAGCGTGTATCACGCATGGCATATAACTGACTGACAGAAGATTCGGAAAGAGTTGGATGAGTATAACTGTGATTACGAAGATGTTTGGAGTGATCACTAATGATGGTGATCACTCCATTCATCTTCCAACAACCCAACATCCTTATTATGTATGAACTTCACAATTAGTTCCCTATTTTTGTAAATTTATTAAATGTTATAAATAATAAAAATATATTTATAAATAATCCTTTTATTATCTGTCTATATTTCTGAGATGAGGTATTATGTACATTATTTACATTATTCGGACTATTGTCCTCATCTTGGTCGCCATATTTATTACAACTTTTCGGCCTTTCAGTATCTGTCTATATTTCTGAGATGAGGTATTATGTACATTATTTACATTATTCGGACTATTGTCCTCATCTTGGTCGCCATATTTATTACAACTTTTCGGCCTTTCAGTATCTGTCTATATTTCTGAGATGAGGTATTATGTACATTATTTACATTATTCGGACTATTGTCCTCATCTTGGTCGCCATATTTATTACAACGTTTCGGCCTTTCAGTATCTGTCTATATTTCTGAGATAAGGTATTATGTACACTATTTACATTATTCGGACTATTGTCCACATCTATGTCGCCATATTTATTACAACGTTTCGGCCTTTCAGTATCTGTCTATATTTCTGAGATGAGGTATTATGTACATTATTTACATTATTCGGACTATTGTCCTCATCTTGGTCGCCATATTTATTACAACGTTTCGGCCTTTCAGTATCTGTCTATATTTCTGAGATGAGGTATTATGTACATTATTTACATTATTCGGACTATTGTCCTCATCTTTGTCGCCATATTTATTACAACGTTTCGGCCTTTCAGTATCTGTCTATATTTCTGAGATGAGGTATTATGTACACTACTTACAGGTATTGAGCTCACACTGTTTATCCACCCTGCTATGTGTCCTCAAGTGGATAAAGGCTTTAGTTAGATCCAGTGACAAGACCCAAAGAGTGTGAGTTCAATACTTGGTTAAGGCAGTGGAGAACTTGGATAGGGGAATTAACAGGAGATAACTGATAACTGACATCCTTAAACATGGCACATGGAACTAGAACTGTCTACCCCAGTGAGCGAAATAAAGGGTTCAGTTCGACATTCCAGCCACCTGAAGAAGGCCTGGCCGTACTACGGCCGAAACGTTGTAATAAAAAATATGGCGACAAAGATGAGGACAATAGTCCGAAAAATGTAAATAATCCTTTTATTAATAATACAAATATTGAAATTTCATTGTGAATCCATCTTTCTCTATCTGTGGGTTAAATAACAGGAAAGACAGAATTCTCTTGTTGGACAGTGTAGCGATATCAGTGTCAGTTGATATCTGATTAAATGGAAAACAGCTGACCTGCCACAAAAAGAGATTCAGGCATTTATTTTCCCGATGACCATCAGTAAGTGAAGTGGACTTCACATGTACATAGCAAGTGGCTCCGACAAAGAGAGTCACTGAATGAAGATAAATTATTATTTTCTTTGACAAGGATAACAAAACAAAGAACTAATTCTGAAGTTCATACATAAGAAGGGTGTGCGGGTTGTGTAATATATAGCGAATCAGAATGAGAAATAGAAGAGGCGGGTTCGAATTCCAGTCGATTTAGTTACATTCACTTACGCGCAAAACCCATGAGAAAGGTATAAATACATCACTTCTCCTAGTTATAGGCTAAATAGTACGAATTATATCTGGAAAAATTATTGTTACCTCTCAAAACATATTAAAGCAATATAAATTGCAAAAAAGAAGAATTATTCTTAAAAACATAAAATATATGCCGTCTGTAAATAACCAACTAAAGGTAAAAAATCAAATTATATATAATGTTCATAGTGCTGTTTAAACATTAAACGGATACGAAATCAAAAACAGTTCCTTTCGAAATTTTGTGGATGTAAACTTAGTTTCGCATTTTAATATTTCTGTAATCATTTCAACCTACGCAAGGATGAAAAGGTACTATTTTCTGATAACCTCCCAAAGAATTATTTTTGGTCATGTTTCAAAAAAGTAAAAACACAAGTAATCATTTTTGAATCCTCAAATTTATTATCTTTTGTCGTAATTATTAGATTTAAAACAAAATAATTTCACTCCAAACAAGGAAATAAAGCCACTAAGCCGGAATGGGTTACTGAGTTTGAAAGAAAAAAAAACATTATAAAGGGAGAGAACAATAAAAGAACAGGAAAAGCAGACAAAAGATAACGAATGACATTGCTTTTGAATTCTTGAATATCAAAGTTGAGCTGGAAGAAAGTTGCACAAGCGAAAAGTGCAAGAGAAGAAACTGTTTGCAGAGAGCATAGTTATAACTCGCTATTTCAACTGTAATATGATGAAACTACGCGGCCCATCAAGTACTGCGCTTAAATTCGTAAAATCAATGTATCAAAGCGGAATGCTCGTCAGAACAATTAGCATGAAAATATCTATGGAAAAGGCAGGGGGAAGCTATATTATGGCTTAAATTCATAAAGTCTAGGTACCAAAGAGGAAAGCTCATCAGAACAATTAGCATGAAAATATTTATAGAAAATGTAGAGGGAAGCTATATTATGGCTTAAATTCATAAAGTCTAGGTACTAAAAAGGAAAGCTCATTAGAACAACTAGCATGAAAATATTTATAGAAAAGACAGAGGGAAGCTATATTATGGCTTAAATTCATAAAGTCTAGGTACCAAAGAGGAAAGCTCATTAGAACAACTAGCATGAAAATATTTATAGAAAAGACAGAGGGAAGCTATATTATGGCTTAAATTCATAAAGTCTGGGTACCAAAGAGGAAAGCTCATCAGAACAATTAGCATGAAAATATTTATAGAAAAGGCAGAGGGAAGCTATATTATGGCTTAAATTCATAAAGTCTAGGTACCATAGAGGAAAGCCCATCTGAACAATTAGCATAAGAATATTTATAGAAAAGGCAGAGGGAAGCTACCTAACAGCTTTGGGAATTATTTTGATCTAGGTACACCCATGGTTTTTATCATTACACATGGATAAAAAAAATCTAATGGTGAATTTAAAATTGCTTTATAAAAAGAAACCGAGTTAACCTAGATTATGAAGCCCTGAGTTGTAGTCCACCCAACCCATGCTCATCTGACGCTAGTCTAGGGATTTACTTGTGCTATTATACCGGAATTTTACACCATACCATCAAAGGGGCCCAGGTACAGTGTTGAGCCGGTGTTGCCTCTGGCTACTAAATGCAGAAGTATTTGGTTGGTTGGTTGATTTTGTTTAGCAGCATATCAATCTCTATGGCTTATTTAATGCCCAAAACTAATTTTTTTTAATATAATTGTATGACTCCAAATACAGATAAAATGCATTGTCTGCCATTTTACTATAAATGGGTATTTTTACTAATTTTCTTTTTTATATAAAATGTATTGCTGGTATTTTTACTATAAAAATGTATCTTTATACTTTCATTGTGTTTTGTTTCTGTTTGGGTATTCATTATTTACACATAACTGGACACTACCAAGTTCTACCTCCCTTGGTTAGGGTGGACCTGGGAGCAATAGCAATTAAGAGGTGGTTCCACGCTCCCGAAAACCTCCAATCTCCAAATCAGAAGGTCTCGCTGCCGGATGTAGTTTATCGTCATACCGAGGATACAGTCTGTAATATAAAAAAAATATATATATTAATTATTATTTTTTTACTTTCATAATGCTTTGCTTTTGTTTTTTGGATTCACTATTTGCCTATAGCTGGGACCCCGTAACATGTGATACAACCTCAAGTCACACTGGACCTGGGAACAACAGCAATTATGAAGCCTTGCTGCCGGATGTAGTTTATCATCATACCCAGGACTAGAATGCAGAAGTATGTAACCCCACACCTGCATGCGATATTACAAGCGTGAGGATGAAAATATTGGACAGATGGACATTTTTATTATTAGGTTGGGGCAAAATAATGTCGTTTTCTCACATATGTTACTATGTGAGAAAACGACATTATTTTTGCACCAACCTAATACTTTAAATGTTAGTACAATGGACGCTTCGTATTTGAAATAGACGTCCCATTTTTGTTTATTAAATAGTGTGTATTGCGTCACAATTTATCGTGGCCGATGGTTTGAGAGTACTGACCTTTTTGAATTTGGGACCCCGCCAGATACTTCGCTCTCTCCCAGAAATTGTAACTAAGGTCTGATCAGCATAGTAGCAGTATATGTCACAGGCGGGTCCTGTGGGTGTTAAATAAACACAAATGTACCTGAGCAGGTGTCTGCAACTGGGATTGGTCAGTCACCCTAGTAGTCTACATAGTCTCCTGTGTCTGACAGATGCTTACGAGATAGATATATATATATAATTCCTCAGGAGAAAAAGCGGCAATTTTACTAACACCTTAAAAAAGAAAGGAATAAACAACTAAAAGATATGGTGATTTTCTAAGCGCAGCTTAGATGTGGCACAAGGCCGAAAGTAAGAGACACCCAGTGAGGATCGAACTCACTACTCAGTTGTAACGGTTCTAGCGACACATGCCTGCTGACAAGTGTACCATGTGAAGGTACCCCAAAACATCTAAAGCATATAATCTAAATAGTTTTAAAAATATCCCGGCTCTTTGTACGTAAAATTCCTATTAAATTTTACAATTGGAAACTAATTAAAATCACACTAAATCAAAGTCATATAGTTTCTGCTTCGTCAATCGTTAATTATTGGCAAGAAACACCAAATCACTTCTAAAATTACCAGCTGTTTATCAGGCTTCACATTTACTGAGCAAACACAACAGCTGTCATTGTTTATAGGAAAAAAAAACATTTCAATAAAAACAGGAATCGGACTGATTTGACAGAATTCAAAAGTGATAGAGGCAATTATATGATCATAATCATGATCGTCACATATCATCACCATCAGTCCTATTATCAGATATGTTTGTATTGATTGCTTTTGAGTCATTCATTTTCTACAGCTTATCAACACTTTACAGGTTATTTACAGCCATAAACTATTTTTAGATTGTAAGAATTTGTTTTTTTTATATAATTGATGGTCATACTAATTAACCCATAGCCGCGGGGAGAAATAAAATCTTGTATCACTGAAAGATGATTATCTCATTCGTTATATTCAGTTACGTGAAAATACTGGTTCTGAATGAGAACTCGGAAAGCCGAGTTCGAATTCCAATCGGGTTCGTTATATTCAGTTACGCGCAAATACCCATAGGAAAGATATGGATTCATCTCTTCTACTCCCAGATATGGGTTACATAGTAAGAGTTTTATAAGTAAATAATTATTATCCCTCCAAATTCTTACAATCCCAAAATATATATTTCGGTTTTAAATAACCTCAAAAAGGTTGATAAACCGTAAAAAAAAGAAATCAATTAATTCAAATTATTGTGACAAAGATATGATAATAGTTCGTTATATGCGAAATCGATATAGACGATATTTTATCATTGGTCAACTGAGTCGCTGCGGATATGTCGTCGTCGGCACCCGCTCACATCCGAGCACCGGGATTATCGTACTCTTTCCTTCTTTCTTTTCTCCCTTCTGGCGGCGGTTATGCAGATGGCTGTGAAGGCCGAGCCTACTCCGGAAGAGTCGTGAGCAGGAGTCACAGAGGTGTAGGTGGTAGAAAGCGCAGTCAAAGTGAGTTTGACGAGGCCATTCGCGTGAAAATTGCTTTTGGTGGCCAAATGTGCGCGACGAAAAAGCCCACATGCACTCGGCCAGAAGCACCTTCCTCGCGGCTCGAAGGGTGTCAGTGATGAAAGCACGAAAATCGTTTGTGCGGCCATCTGGGTAATGACTTATTTTTCCATTCTACAACCTCCACAGACGCAACATCGGAAGGTTATTGTTACTCTATTGCTACTTCCATTTCTGAGGGAATGACAAATGCTCGAACAAGGTCCATTTTTAGTAACGTCGGCTCAGACCTCTAAAGCCAGGACTCTCCATGCTAAATCTACAGATTTCCTTTCCCCTTCTTCCTAAGAAACGCTACGTTATAGAACAGACTCCCGTGTGGATAATTTCCATGAACAATACACCGCTGTGCAAATTAATTGAAACAACCGTGTAGTTTACTTTTTTTCACCATACGGTCAGTTTTAGACCGACTGGAGTTACAGGGTCTAATCGATTTCGAATTTTCCCCAGATTAGGTCATTTTTTTAAATTTTTTTTTTAAGCATTTCACCCCAAGCAAGGCGGGAAGCCACTAGGACGCAAGGGGTTACAGAAAATTTAGAGCAAGATCAGACAGGAGTGATAGAAGAAAGGATGAGGGTAGTGGATAGATCAAGGCAATTGGAGATGTCGATTGACATTACACTTGAATAGCTGGAGATTATAGCTCACAGGGAAACAGGAATAGGGAAGGGAATTCCACAGGCGAGAGGTGCTAGACATGAAGCTATTGGAGTAAAAGAGACGGCTACATATAGGAGTTTCGACAGTGAAGGGGTGAGAGCGGGATGCCAGCCTCGTATGGCGCTTGAACTCATGACGTCTGGGAATCAGCGAATGCAGCTCCTCGAAGCAATTTCCATGAAAGTATTTGTAGAACAGACAGAGGGAGGCGACGGCGTGTCTGTGAGAAAGTGACTGTAGACGAGACGCCAGAGCAGGGCCAACTACATTGCATATCTGCCTCTGGAGCCTATCAAGAACCCCGAGGCAAACAGAAAGGGCACCAGACCATATATAGCAGCAATATGAAATTTGTTTGACTATGAAAAATATTGCGTCATCTGTGATTGCATCAGATTTTCATCACGCCCAGACATCATTGTCTCGACTGTCGATTAGTTGTCCTACGGCCATTGTCTGCGATACTCCAAGGAAGCGTACGAAAATTGTAACGCTGCACGAACACACTAGCAAGCTTTATCAGTAAGCAAATCAAAGTACTAGAGACTGGCCCGGAGACTCTTCTGATTTAAATCCAATCGAGAATCTGTGGTCAATTTTCAAGTAACAACTTCGTGGAATGGACATACGAAATGCTAACGTGCTCTAGGTCATGTTTCATTGAAAAAAATACGAAGATAAAAGTAAATAATAACGGAATTATCCGTTTTGCTTCAATTAATTTGCACAAGGGTGTATAATACAATACAATTTTAACCTCTTCAAGTCAATCCTTATTTATCTGCTCTATTGTCGTAAACTGGACTTCATTCTTCCACCTCTTAAAATTCTATTTCAAACTTAATTTATGATTTTTCAGCCAATTTTAATCCTCAAAAATTTAAATCACTGTCTCCGTCCTCCTGATTACTCTTTTCTCTTCCTGCTAATTATTAATGTTTCTCTTCTTCCACGCCCAGTAACCCCTTGTGTCTTAGTGGTTTACTGCCTTACTTGGAGTGAAATCAATTTGAAAAAAAAGTAACCTTGAGTGGACATTAGTTACAAAAAGATAACGTCGTTGTCATCACAAATGATAACGCGAAACTAAATATTGTATACGTGACATTTCATTTTATTTATATCAGGACTTCATCAGTCACCGTCGGTCAGTGGGTGTGCGGCTTGGAGTTTTCTTCCATTTTTTCTCCTCTTGGGTAGGTGTTTATATATCTACGCCATCGTTTTAATTTTCAATGAACACACACCATTAGTCGAAGCTGGGTCGGTAACGTGTTCATATGTTCGCTGACATCGGCTGAATCGCATATCTCAACCCACAGCTAGATCATCCATCAAGTCAACCCTGCACCTCTAGCTTTTATCAAGGAGACTTAGTGCAAAGTCTATTCTAGCATGGGGTGAGACACGTATTACATAATTATCACCCCAGTCTTTAACAGCACTAAAATGTAATGTTATCATTGAGCTGAAGAATGAAAACACATGACCTAAACTCTCATATGTAGGATAGCATTTTATTCAACCCTGGACTTTGGCCAGTGGATGTGTAGGTTTGGCCTTCTCCAAATACAACCACAGCATTCTTGCCAGTATCCATTAAACTCTTTTCCTTGTGGGGTAGGTATTCATATATTTGTCTATCATTGGTTTTCCCCTGACATATACACATTCTAGACACAGCTGGATAGATCACATGTTCATATGTTGGTCACTGACATCTGATGAATTTCAAATATCCACCCCCCAGCTACAAGATCATCCCTCAGCTTAATATTATATTTGTCTTCTCTGGTGGACACTGTTTGCAAAGTCTATTCTGACATGATCTGTGGTGAGTTCAATACATACTACACAAATATTTCATCACTTGAATTTGCAAACAAAGATTCTGGAGCATCTTTCATGATTGTCACAGACCTTTGCACATCAGTTGTAGGAGACAAGTGAATATTCCTCAGACCCTCACTAGAAATCTTTTTAGAACTTCTTCAATTGATTGGCTTGTTCTTAAAGATAAGGAAGTTTTTTTTTCTTAACAAAAACTAGAAACTGAATTTCTCATACCTAACATTACATTTTATTCAACTCTGGGACTTAATTCATCTCAGTCAGTCTGTGTGCGGTACTGAGTCCTTATACAAACATGGATCTTACATTCATATATGCAATATTTGACAAACCGTCTTTGCTACCTCACAGGTAAATGATCATATATTTAAATGGTTTATCCCCAAATATCAAGCACAGCTGGATCAGCACTTGGTTACCAATAGGTCATCTGTCACATCAATCCTGCACCTAGCTTTTATCAAGGAGAATGAATGTAAAGTATGTTCTAGTATGAGGTGAGGTAAGTATTTACATAATTATCACCCCAGTCTTTAACAGTACTAAAATGTTATCATTGAGCTGAAGAATAAAAACACAAGACCTAAACTCTCATATGTAGCATAACATTTTATTCATCTTACCTCTCACGACCTACTCTCTGACAGACGATATGGCTTCCGTTTTGCCGCTGATGTGCTAACGGCCATATGTACAGTGCTATTCAATAAAAGTCAATCACCTGATTTTCTTTACTAAATGTTGAGCTAAATTCAAAGGATAAGCGATCTAAAACCCAAAGAAGAAGCTTTGAAAGCTCTTTGAATTTAGCAGTAAGTACTGTCAAGCATCCGTTCAGTATAATGTTCTGGGGATGCGTTTCTTTTCATTGAACTGGTTTCTTAAAACCTATTGAAAAGATCCTCAGGAGCGAGCAGTACAAGAGAATTTTAGAATCTTGTCTGCTCCCTTCTGCTGAAAGGGTGCAAATCGACCCCACCAAGCCCGTTTTTATGCAAGATAATGTTCCCTATTACAAATCAAAATTGATGAAGGAATACTTTGATGAGAAGCAGGTGAGTGTTATGACATGGCCGCCCCAATCTTCTGACCTCAACCCCATAGAAAACTTATTGAGCATTATAAAGTAAAGGCTCTCGAGAAAGCAGCTGAGCAACAAAGAAGATTTGATTGTGAATTATCCGAATGGAATTCAATGCTTGGAGATGAGATTTACAGGAACCTAATCAAGTCAATGCCAAAAAGGGTTGGAAAGGTTATTCAAAATAAAGGAGGACCCATAGATTATTAAATATTTCGAACTATATTACCTATTATAAATAAATTATACCTCTATTATTCTTCATTTAAAGCTGTTCGGTTATGTTTCTATTGAGTACTAGTTGCTGGAAATAAGTTAGTCACTTTTTTTGCATAGAGTTTTTCCCTAAATCTCATTTATATCCAAAATTATAATTATCAATAGAATACCTTAGGGTGA
Source organism: Acanthosepion lycidas (assembly GCA_963932145.1). Taxonomy (NCBI): domain Eukaryota; kingdom Metazoa; phylum Mollusca; class Cephalopoda; order Sepiida; family Sepiidae; genus Acanthosepion; species Acanthosepion lycidas. The sequence goes on from OZ010594.1 coordinate 22,997,074, forward strand.
GTAAACCTTTCTACTAGGTGGTCGGAAGGGGCCTTTATATTAGTATGATTAAAAATTAGTTTGACCCCCAAAACAATAGGCGAAAACATTTTTAATTAAAAAAAATCAGGTGAGTCACTTTTATCGAACAGCACTGTATATCAAGATCTTGATAATAATGGAGAAGATCGAGCTGTGGCTCCAGATATCTCGAAGGCGGTTGACAGGGCTTGGCACCTTGTTCTTCTACGTAAGCTCCAATGCTACGGTATTACTGGACGATTGTTTGATTTAATCCAATAGTTCGTATCAAATCGTGAAGTGAAAGGATCGCTTCCAGATCCTTTCACACGAACGCGTGTGTCCTCCTAGGATATATCCTAGGTCCTACACTGTTTCTGATCTTCATCAATAATATTCCTGATGTCACCCATCCCAAGTAGGCATTTATGCAGATGACACTACCATTTACTCCTGTCTCAGAGCTGACAAAGTTAGCCTGGTCGCTGCTATTGAGTAGGACGTTCGGTCTGTGGTTAACTGGGGCATGACATGGCTTGAAAATTTGAATGCCTCCAAAACTAAACTGCTCTCATTTAAAAATCATAGAGAAACTTTCCTGGCCGCCATCAACATGGTTGATGATAGACTCCTGGAGATCACCACAATGTGCCTTCTTGGCCTCATGTTTTCAACTAACTTGAAGTGGAATGACGACATCGAATTTATAGCTGCATCTACTGCAAGGAAATTTGGGTCAGTGTTGTGTCAGAAGGTTTTTCTCGTCAGTGTACATCTTCCACATTTAGAAATCTACCATTCGTCAGTGTATTGAATATTGTTGCCATATTTGGTTTGGTACTCCTGCTATTCTTCTCGAGGTTCTTGACAAAATCCAAAGAAGGATCTGCAATATAATCGATCCTGACTTAGCATCTCGACTTCAGTCACTGTCTAACCGATGTGACGTGGCTTTCCTCTGTCTTTTCCACGAATATTTTCATGGCAAATTCACTAACTAGCTTTTTTCAGTGGTGCCCCGAGTACATGAATTTAAGCGGGATGCTACATTGCTATCTATCAGGTCATCCCATAAGTTCTGTCCTAATATTACCTTTTTTTTTAAAATGAACGAAATTTAAAGAGTATTTTATAATGTCTAATGGAGCTGAACATTATTTTTATGTTTAGATGCATTTAAACTGATCAAATTTTATTTCAGAGAACAATAAAATTAAATTTTGTTTGATTAAAACCCTGCTAACATGGAAGTACCCAAGAATCATTTGAGGCACATAATGATTTATGAGTTCAAGAAAGGAAACTCAGTAGCCGAAGCGGCTAGAAACATTCACTCAGTTTAAGGAGAGGAATGTGTGAATGAAAGAACTTGCAGAAGATGGTTTGCAAAATTCAGAGGTGGAGATTTCACCCTTGAAGATGAAGATCGAACCGGACGTCCAGTTGAGTTTGATGAAAAGCTTTTTGAAGCAGCACTTGAATAAAATCCTGATTTATCAGTTGAGGAATTGGCAGTGGTTCTCAGTTCAAACCATACAACTGTTCATCGTCATCTTCAACAACTTGGAAAAGTTCCTAAACTTGCAAAATGGGTGCCTCATGAATTGTCTGAATACAACCTCAAATCCCGAGTTGACATCTGCTCTTCTCTCCATTCTCGCCAACTTGTTTCACCTTTTTTGGATAGACTTGTGACTGGCGACGAAAAATGGATCTTTTATCGTCATAGACAGTGGCTTGGTAAAGGGGAAGGACCCCAGCCACAGCCGAGAAAGGAACTTCATGGGCAAAAGGTCATAATCAAAGGAATCCACTTTGAATTCTTACCACCTAATGCAACAATTAATGCTCAAATATACTGTCAGCAATTAGAGCGTTTGAATCAAGCTTTGAGGAGAAAAAAAAGACCTGCTCTAATGAATCGAAAAGACGTGATGTTTCATCAGGACAATGCGCGACCCCATACAGCAAGAATCACGTCACAAAAGATCGAAGAACTTGGTTGGGAGAAAATTGCTTATCCACCTTATTCTCCTGATCTTGCTCCTTCAGACTACCATTTGTTTCGTAGCTTACAGAATCATTTGGAAGAAACAGCTTTTGTAACACAGGAAGAGGTTAAAACTGACATTTGTGAGTTCTTCGAATCAAAGCCAAAAGAATTTTACAGTAATGGAATTAGTAAGCTTGTTAATAGATGGAAGGAAGTCATAGATAATCGGGGAAAATACATTGTTGATTGACTCTGTAATTAAATGCAACGTTTGGTCACTTGTTTTCTTTATTGAACATTCAGACAGAACTTATGGGATGACCTGATAGGTCCCTCACTTTTACAGTTGAAATAGTTAAATGTAACCGCCATTTCTACTCCAAATGGATTTGTCAATCACCGTTGTTCAGTGGTTATGTAACATTGGGGCTTTCTCCAAACATGAACTCGACATTCTTTCGAGGATGCATTAGACTCTCTTCACTCTGGGGTGGGTATTCATATATCTACCTGTAAATGGTTTTTCCCACATATGCACATTTTAGGCACAGCTGGGTGGATCACATGTTCTCATGTTGGAACAATCACTGGTATCTGGTGAATTGCAAATCTCCACCCCCTGCTATGAGATCATCACTCAGGTTAACCTTGTATTCGGCTTCTCTGAAGGACACTGAATGCAATGTCTGTCTTGGGTAAGCTCGTTACACACGATAGTAATATTTCATTGATAGGTAAGTTACCCGCAAAAGATGTTAGTAAGGGCAAACAATGATAATAAAAGTTTGCTTGTAGGTAGGTCAAATCAGAATAAATGATGTTAGATTTTACTTATAGGTCAGATCAGCGTCGCTGGTCCCTAATGACAGTTCAATTGTAGATAAGGGAAGATGTTCGACAGAGTTCATGTATAGGTCAGATGAGTCGATATAAGTGTTATACATCAGTGACCTCCAACCTTTTTATAACACAGACCTATTTCATGCCAGATAATCTTTCCACTGACCAGTAGTGGTACATATGTGTAATTTAAGTGTATTTCGATAAAGAGAGCAATAATAAAAAGAGAAATTTATTAAAAGGAGAGAAAAAGTGTATAAACTCTCATGTCTGGTCTCCAGCCCGATCACACATCTGCGTGATTAGTTTCCCTGAATCAATACCTATTATTATCACATCAATATTAACTCACCATAATGTACAGGATGGTCCGAAAGTTACGTTACCCTTATATAATATAATCTATTTCAGAGGCTGACACGAGCTCCTACAGTTTGGGAGAGAGGCTTCTTTCAAGTATATGGGCCCATGATCATGTGCATTCTGGCAAGAGCAAGAAGATAGTTTCACATGAACGATACCAAAATACCCAAGGACGCTGTTCGGAGAGCCTTTACAAGAATCAGCAAAGCAGAACCTCGTAAAATATCACACAGGACATGGCGCCGCATCATTTTGTGCCACGAACATGATGGTGTTCATACAGACCTTCTCGATGTGTGAAAGAGTCAATGAAAGTGAATAAACTGAATCCAGTACATGTGCTTTGTATTACTTGTTCTTTTATTGTCCTCATTACTTTTTGGTAGGAGGTGACAAGACTTTTGGATCCCCTAGTAAAACGTAATGTAGAATCAATAAAATTCAAAAATTAGCTGGGATTAGAAAATTAGTTGAAAATTATTACAAATTAATAAAAATATACACTAATTATAAAATGTACCTAAAGTTATGTTAGATAGTAAAGTTAGACGTAAAATATACACTAATTATAAAAATATACACTAATTATAAAAATATACACTAATTATAAAAATATACACTAACTATAAAATGTACTCACAGCTATGATAGATAGTATTGAGTAGATGAATTAACAACAAATATTTTTTTTTTAAATTAAAGTCCAATATTTGATTTATCTATTATATGATTTTAAACAAGTTAATTATTTCTTTGCGACCCGGTAACAAGTGATACACGGACCTGTACCGCTGGTTGGCCAGCTTTGTTATAGACAACTGGGCAACTGCTTTTTAATTTAAAATAGATAACGTGATCGACATTTTAAGCTCACGGTATAAACACTTTGAAGTTATCACTATAAATTACTAAACCAATTAAATAAATCCTGATTTCAAATTGCCACGTGGAAGCAATGCCAACATATCAACCCAGATATATTGTGTACAGCGGTGTCCAACACATTTTATACTTGAAAAGTCTCATCAAAGCTGTGTTACACATTACTGTATTTACGATGGCGTCACAAGGGGTGGTGTCATTTAGTGCGGTAATTCATGGCGCCATCTTGATGAAACTCTACCCCTACCAGACCATGCACAATCAATATTAATGTTTTTTTCTTTTATGTCACTGTTACTCATAAATCTCAATTCTCTTTTATTAATGAATATAATGGCAATAGCTTTTTTATACAAGGCCTAAGAGACACTCAAGGTAGAGGTTTACTGAATGAGTCTTTTGAAAAGGGCATAAAAGGATGAAGTGAAAAGTGCAGTAAATGGATATCCTAGACATAACAGCAATACTCCATTTTTGGTCTAAACTGACAAAGTTTGTCAGACGAAATCAGATACTTCCTGTCGCGCTACATGGAACTAACCATTTCTGTATCTTAAACTAAAGTACGTATAGTGATTTTCCAAGCGTAGCTTAGATGTGGCACAAGGCCGAAAGTTGGGGCCACCTAGTGAGGATCGAACTCACTACTCAGTAATAATTGTTCTAGCGAGACAAGCTTGCTAACCATTACACCGCCTCGAGGCGCCCCAAACGGCGCTTCGTATATACGGGTTCTACTTGAGGTCTAGAGTAGTGATTCTTCAACTCTCTGATATGGCGTACCGACAGTTTTTTTTTTCAATGTGCGGACGACCGGCGAGCGAAGATTTCCAATCCATTTGTGGGTGGGGGAGGTACTGATAAGAGAGATAGATAACATTCGAATGGGGCTTTTATTAAATTATGTATCATTTAAAAATTACACTCGTTAATTAACCCAACTTAATTCATATAGAATCAAATATAAATGACTAATATTTACTTATCTTCAAACCAAATAAATGCTTAACTCAAATATATTTTAAAAAAAATCATTTCAACATCAAATAAACAAGGTAACAAGTGCTGATAAAATCTACCAAACCAGTTTTAATACAGAGACCTTATCTAAAAGCCTTAATGAAATAACTTGTGTTTTACAGGGATTCTCAATGTGGCCCTTTAAAATGAGAAAAATAGAATGGCTTTGAAATTCTATTTTGTTTTTTTACTGGCGTAAAATTATGAAACTGCTTTATTTTATTTTTAAAGGCAAATAATTCAGAAACGATTCAATAAAATGTATTTGCTGTTATATGGAATTTCTGTTTGTGCCTCTGTAGGCCTGAATTCGTTTTTTTTTTCTTTTTTTTAGATATGACCTATTACAGGGTCATTTTGAGACTATCTGTTCTAAACACGAAGACATGACATCTTCTTCATTCTAAGGACTGTCATCATTGACGTAACAAGACTCCATATGCCAGGGACCGGTACTATATTTGTGCCAAGAACCGATACCATATTTGTGTCAGGGACCAGTACCATATTTGTGCCAGGGACCAGTACCATATTTGTACCAGGAACCGGTACCATATTTGTGCCAGGGACCAGTACCATATTTGTGCCAGGAACCGGTACCATATTTGTGTCAGGAACCGGTACAATATTTGTGCCAGGAACCTGTACCATATTTGTTTCAGGGACCGGTACCATATTTGTGTCAGGAACCGGTACCATATTTGTGCCAGGAACCTGTACCATATTTGTTTCAGGGACCGGTACCATATTTGTGCCAGGAACTGGTACCATATTTGTGCCAGTGACAGGTACCATATTTGTGCCAGGGACCAGTATCATATTTGTACCAGGAACCAGTACCATATTTGTGCCAGGGACCGGTACCATATTTGTGCCATGGACCGGTACCATATTTGTTTCAGGAACCGGTACCATATTTGTGTCAGGGATCGGTACTATATTTGTGCCAGGGACCGATACCATATTTGTTTCAGGGACCGGTACTATATTTGTGCCAGGAACTTGTACCATATTTGTTTCAGGGACCGGTACTATATTTGTGCCAGAGAGTGGTAGAATATTTGTGCCAGGGACCGGTACCATATTTGTGCCATACAATTATGTAATAACCATCTGAGAAAATATTATTTGAACCTTCGTAGTATTATTCATTTATAACAGATAGATTATGAATCTAAGGAATTAAATAATAATTTTTTTTTAAATTTGGCCAGAATCCACATGGCTATTCCTTTTAAGAACAGTCAGGCGAATTTTTAAAAGGCCAAATCACAAATATATGTCAATGAAAATGGACTTTTACTATTCCTAGGTGTGGTTCTCACACATTCACACGGTACACCAGCATCATGATGTTGTCATACGTATTTCAGTTCACTGTTTTGCTGTTCATTATATCGATTCCGTTAGTTCTACAGCGATGTCTTTTAATATGAGTGAGTAATTGAAAATTGTAAGCATAATAAATATAAAACTAAAATGAAAATGTTTTTTTTTTAACCGAGTCTGCTATCCCGGCAGTCTCCTGTGGCGTGGAATGTGAATACATTTTCTTTGTTTCCTGGTAACTCTCCGCTTATCGGCAGACGATGGTTCGCATTCCACACTTTGAGTAGCACTGGTCTGGAATGAGTTTGAGACGTTCAAGGCAAAGGACCTTATTGGGAATACAACCGCTCATCTTGAATGGAGTACTATCAATGACGCCCTCTAGTAATGATAAAAGTAACTATCGAAATTAAAATTACACTTATTAATTACAGCATCATACGTACAGAGTAAATGAATATGCATTTATATAAATTCCGTACGAAAATAAAGTTTGAGAAACTTTTCAGAATTACTTAAAAAGTTCATTCTAACGTTATATTTTGTATGTCAAATGTTCATTATTAATTTTATTACCGAATAAAAACTATTAAAATCTTATTTCTGGATGCTTGCTAGTATGTAGCCGCAGTAATACAAAAACGGCACATCATAGCAAAATGATTGCTAGCGCAATACAAAGTTCTCTAACTTAGACAATAAAGCAATTTCCAGTTCAATAGGATCAACAGATATTGAGTCATTTTAATCAACTATAAATTGAGAAAAACAGAGTTTGTCCAAGGGAGATAATCCACTAAATTTATATTTTATATGAATATTACCTTAAGGAAACAGAGATAGAGTGGGCAGTTTTTAATAGATTTGAGGCAGGTATCATAGATTTGAGGTGGGGTAGCACAGATTCAGAGTCGGGCAGGGAACGAAACCCTTGCACCGGCCCTGCACAATTCCATATCAAATTGATATAAATTGTTTACTAAGTTTGGTTTGTTGTTGTAAAACGTTAGTCCACAACCTCATCACGCCAGCCACAGATTTTTACAGGGATAATTTCCAGTGCTACTCCAAAATGGTTTTGCTTTCAGAGTTGTCGTTTTCGGAATTGCCCCAACTTGTCTGCAAGGGGATTTCTAACGTCCGCTAGGTTGCTTCGTGTATAAAACGATATAAAAGTAAATGGCACAAATTCTTTCACTCTGTCTCTTTCTTTCTTTTTTCTCTCTGCATGCTGTAGGGACAAGACGTGTCTCGTTTTCCCTCTGCAAGATTTCTTTGTCCCCAGCGAACTGCGTATCGCAGACAACAGAAGAAAATATATCTATTCAACTTTTGATAATACTGCTTCACGTTAAATAGTGATTTTTTAATTTACATCCAATGAACATCATTAAATAATATCCTTCTTTAACTACGGTCAACGACGCTACAAACTGATAAGCTAATGCCGCTACATCATCTCCTAGACTGGTCACCAAACAAATCTAGCGGGCTCAATAGCAATATGAGCGCAATGGTCTCAACCAGAATTAGAACCCCACACGCCAATCTCACATTCCACAACGCACATCCACATATTAATCTTAGTCTCGGACGAAGCCACAACGGTAGGGTACCCAGTGAGTATTAAACTTTATTAAATTGTAATGACTATATTGTTAGCGCGGCATCTAATACTACTAATAATATAACCTGTAATGATCTGTTCCCTGTACACCTCCAGTTAGTACCTGGTTCCTCCTGGTATCTTAACCTTTACAAGAGCCAGATCAGGTCGAAAATGGAGTACTGCTACCATATATGATCAGGATCTGTCCAATCTTCACTTTACAGACACGATAAGCTCCAGGAACGTCTCCACGTTCTTATGGGTGATGAACTATTTTCTATCTTACAATCCCTTTCCCTCAGACGAAATGTTACAATCCGCTCGCTACTCTATCGCTATTTCCATGGAAAATGTACAAACGAGCTACATTCCTTAGTTCCACCAGTTCTAACCTCCACGGCTAATACCCGCCATTGTAGTGAACCACACTCATTGTTTTTGTATTCCATTGACAAGATGTGTTACCCTCGAACCGCTGCTTTGTGGAATCAACTCCCAAGAGGATACTTCCCAGATCACTACAATCTTAAATTTGTCATTTATAGGGTTAACTGGAATTTTTTTATCAATTCACTCCAAGCAATGCGATAATTCCACTAAGACACAATGGGTTTACTAGAAGTGAAAGAGAATGGGAAGACTTTAGAAGGAGCCGGAAGCCCAATCCGAAACAGGAAACAAGGGATAAAACTCTAACGCTTTTCAAAAGACCGGGAAGGAGTGTTAACCGGGTGATAGGCGAATTTATCTACTCCTATGAATTTTACTGAATTTTTTGATATTGTTCGGAATCTTTCTGTCAAAACTCTGCTGGCCCAAGTCCCTTTTCGGAATGCAATCTAATATTTCTGTCAAAAAGTATATTTAATGATATCAGAGAGTTTCTTGATAGCTGTCTTTTTTTAAATTTTGATATATCCCTATATATCTTCTTAAACCGAGGTGCAAGACAACTCAATGCCGCCAACTCAATGCCGCCAACTCAATGCCGCCGACTCAGCACCGCCGATTCAACGTCATGCAAACTATTAATTTTTTCGTCGACTTTTTAAAAATAAAAAATAATTTAAGGATCACTTTTTAATACATGAATTTATTTTTAATTTAAATAGTTACTGAAAATTGTATGCAAATCCCCTCGAATATTCAGTTGAAGATCGTCGTGTAAAAGAAAAAGAATCTGCGAAATTCTTCCCGTCTGCCTTTATATAATTCTTCAATTTAGAGGGAGGGAAATGACTTCCAATTAATTAGCCGAAAAATGCATGTCGGTTTCGGCCAAATTTTCAAAATCTTTACGACTCAATGCCAATCTAAGAGATGTGCACACTATGACAGCCAACACCGCTTGGCCGGTGATAAGTCGGCAGTGATGAGTCCCCTCTATCTTGAATGACTATTGGGCCTTGTACAGGGTGAACAATATTTTGTTTTCTTTGCGTTATGGTCCGGTTCCTTGTACCACGTTGATAGTCCAAGGTAGAACCAATAAAGAACTCGAAGGCGGATATGGAATAACACAGATATATTACAAACAGGAATATATACAGAGAGGTAGAAAGTGTTACTACGAACAATCAGGTTTAGTAGTAATTGTCGGAACGCGACTCTGTTCGGACTGCCTCTGACTCGACTGACTGACTCGCTCGCTCTGACTGACTGACAGACTCCTGACGAACTTCTGACGGACCTCACTCCAGACTGCAGACTGAACTCCAGACTTCAGACTTCAGACGGAACAGTATTTAGTCCCCCCCACGAGGGCATCATGTGGCACAGGGCCGGTTTAACGTGGGATCTCCGAGCCCGTGGGCTCGACCAAAAATATGCCCTTTGAACCCGTATAAACAGGTTCAGTGTCGGTTTACCTCCCCGAAAGAAACTCCGCCCTTCGGCGTAGCCTCGTTCGGGTTCCTCCCCGCCCGAAGGCAGAGAGTTCAACTGATTAGCCGGTCGCCCGACTTCAGGCTGAACCGTATCTAGTCACCCCCACGAGGGCATCATGTGGCACAAGGCCGGTTTAACGTGGGATCTCCGAGCCCGTGGGCTCAGCCAAAAATATACCCTTTGAACCCGTATGAACAGGTTCAGGGTTGGTTTTACCTCCCCGAAAGAGACTCCGCTCTTCGGCGGAGCCTCGATCGGCTGATCGGTTGAACTCCCCGCTCGAAGGCGGAGAGTTCAGCCGATCAGCCGATCAGCCGGTCGCCCGACTTCGAGCTGAATGGTATTTAGTCACCCCCCCTCACGAGGGTATCATGTGGCACAAGGCCGGTTTAACGTGGGATCTCCGAGCCCGTGGGCTTAGCCAAAAATATGTCCTTTGAACCTGTATACACGGGTTCAGGGTCGGTTTACCTCCCCGAAAGAGAATCCGCCCTTCGACGTAGCCTCGTTCGGGTTCCTCCCCGCCCGAAGGAAGAGAGTTCAACCGATCGGCCGATCAGCCGGTCGCCCGACTTCGGACTGAACTCACTGCTGAAAAATGTGTAGTGATATGTAGATTAACTAGTTAACATACCGTGAATGCCCAGGCTATATAATGACTCCGATTAGGAGGAGGAGAAGGAGGTGGAGGAATTACGCGTGAGTACTGAGTAGTAATACAAAGAACTTAGAACTTCTCAACATAGGTGTCGCCGATAGGTTGGACTTTATATAGTTAGAGAATCCTAATTTTGTGCATGGATAAAAGCGTTCGCGGCTAAAGTGACGACTAAGAAATTAAGAGACAGTAGAAGAGACAGCAGAGAAACGGGCGTAGCATACTTGCCCATTCTTCTTTCTTTTTATGAGCCATGTCCTTTCAGGACGTAGGCAATCATGGCTCTCTACTTCTCCCTATCCCTTGAGACTCTCAATAAGCTTCGTCCCTCTGCCACCTCCCCTATACAACGTTCTGTCATCCACTTACTCAAGCCCGCCAGGAATGACATGCGTTGCTTTCCCTTGTCTCTCTTTCTTTCTATTTGACCCGTGAGTATCAGATTCTCCAGGACCTCCTTTCTCATTAGGTGTCCCAGGAACTTCAGTTGCCTCATCCTGATGTTAAGTATAAGCCTCCTCCTTGTTTGCATACTCTGCAAAACCTTATCGTTGCTCACACGCTCGGTCCATGATATCTTTAGCATCCTTCTGTAGAACCACATCTCCGTCGCCTCGAGTCTCTTCTTCATCTTTGAGGAAACCGTCCGACATTCGCTGCCGTAAAGGAGGACAGATATAATGCAACAGATCAGTATTCTTTGTTAAGAGATCCTTCTGTCTCCCAATGCAGATCAAATAAGACCACGAGACAAATACGAAGAGGAAAGAGACGAAGAAATGTCCACAAATACTTCAAGTAATGAAATGTCTGAAGACGGACGTAGTAACGAGAAAGAGGGACAATGATAATTTGGAAATTGAGGAAGACCAGGCAGTGCACGAATACTGTCATGAGAACGAAAGAAAATGAGACAGAACAAGATCTCCAAATAAAATGAGATAGGATAAGATCTCCAAAGAAAATGAGATAGGATAATATTATGGTCCTGTTCCTTGTACCACGGAGATAGTCCAAGATAGAACCAAATAAGAACGCGAACACAGGTATGGAATAACACAGATATATTACAAACAGGAATATATACAGAGAAGACGAAGTCTTAGTACGAACAATCAGGTTTAGTAGGGAGAACAATGTAGTCTCGACCATTATCACTATTCCAATGTCTTGCAGTAATTGTCTGAACGCGACTGTTTCGGACTGCCTCTGACTCGACTCTTGACTCGACTTGAACTACTGACTCGACTTGAACTACTCACTCACTCGAGCTACTGACTATATTTAGTCACCCTCTCCCCCACGTGGACATCATGTGGCACAAGGCCGGTTTAACGTGGGATCTCCGAGCCCGTGGGATCTCCGAGCCCGTGGGATCTCCGAGCCCGTGGGATCTCCGAGCCTGTGGGCTCGGCCAAAAATATGCCTATTGAATCCATATAAACGGGTTCAGGGTCGGTTTACCTCCCCGAAAGAGAATCCGCCGTTCGGCGTAGCCTCTTTCGGGTTCCTCCCCGCCCGAACTACTGACGATATTCAGTCACCCACACCACGAGGGCGTCATGTGGCACAAGACCTTTTTAACGTGGGATCTTCGAGCCCGTGGGATCTCCTAGCCCGTGGGATCTCCGAGCCTGTGGGCTCGGCCAAAAATATGCCTATTGAAACCGTATAAACGGGTTCAGGGTCGGTTTACCTCCCCGAAAGAGAATCCGCCTTTCGGCGTAGCCTCTTTCGGGTTCCTCCCCGTTCAAACTACTGACTCACTGCCTACTCCTGAGGCGCAGTATTTATTAAGTATGGAATAGTCCATTATTATTATTATCGGTAAGATCCCATAACAGATAAGATCTTCTAAGAAAATGAAATAGAACAAGAGAAAGAAATACCTGAATATCCCGCGAGAGAGAAAAAAACCCTGAAAACGAAATTATAGTTTTGAAGCACAAGAAAAACAAGGGGCCACCTTCCTTAGTGAGTGATTTACTATGTAGATTAACTAATTAACATATCTGGAATACATAGGCTATATAATAACTCTGATTAGGAGGAGGACGAACTACGCATGTGCATTGAGTAGGAAGGAATTATGATTTCAAAAGATACTGATTAACTGAATAACTACACAACTCTTCTAAAACTTTTTAAATAAATGAATATTTTCAGTGACCTTAAACAGAATTTCTTTTTCTATTATTTATTGGCTGGGAACTAACAACCATGAATCAGACAAGCTGTTGCCCTCCATTCAAATAAAACTTTTGTAACGCGCCATTCAGACAGAGATAAAACGTTATTAGTTTTCGCAAGTTTACGGTGGCGTTTATGATGAGTCATTCAGTGTACAGTCTCTCTTCAGAACGTTGGCGATCACGGCTCTCCACAATTTCCTATCCTTTGTAGCTCTTAATAAATATTGCCTTTTTGTTATCTCTCCTAAATCTTGTTCCGCCATCCATTTACTGAAACTCATTCTTCTTCTTCTTCTTCTTCTTCTTCTTCTTCTTCAATGTACAGTCTCTCTTCAGGGCGTTAGCGACCATGGCTCTCCAGAATTTACCGTCCTTTGTAGCTCTTAATAAATTTTGACTTTTTTGCTATCTCTCCTAAATCTTGTTCCGCCATCCATTTACTCAAGCTCATTTTTCTTCTACTTCTGTGTATCGTCTCGGTTCAGGATGTTTGCGCTCATGGCTCTCCCCAATTACCTATCCTTAAATAAAATGATTGCTTATATTAAGAACGTTATATTCGAGCAGATACGAGATCTTACAGGTATCTGACGGTCGAAGTCGAGATAAGTAGAAGGGCATTATGAATTACTAAAGCTGGAACGGTTTGAGATTGTACGGACGTCGTGGAGCCGAGTGTCGTTTTTTTCTGACAGAAGAAGAAGAAGAAGAAGAAGAAAAAAAAATTCTCCTAAACCCTCCATCTTCCCTTCATCTGTCTCAGAGTTGTAATTGCGTCTCACAGTTGCAATTGCTAGATGTAACCGTAAGTTCTATGATAACAGTCTCCTTTCTCGCACTTCTCGCTTGTGGAACTCTGTGCCAGCTTCTTGCTTTTCAGTTACATGGCCAATAACAATTCTCTGGGAGGTCATAAGAAATTTCAACATTTTGTGTCAAGACATCCAGTAGAGTAAACCGGCCCAGTTAGCTGATGTGCAGGCTGTTGTAGGGAGACAATCCTAACAACTCATAATGAGAAGAACCGGCTGTGTCGTGGTTAACAAGAAAAGTGCACACCTTACCATTTACATCAAACAAGTAATACAACATTCCCAAATATGACTAACACACGAGGAAGACAAGCGGATACAATGAAACGTTATGAATAAAAACGTTATAAAATAAATTCAAATAAATATTAATATATTAGGTTTTTACTCGTCCATTTAGCCAAGCTCACTAAGTATGTTATGCATTGCCCCTCTTACCTTCAATCTGTCCTGTAAGTATGAGATTTTCCAAGTCCTCTTTTCTCATTATGTTCCCTAGAAATTTCAACTGTCTCTTTCTGATGTTAAGTACAAGTGTCCTTTTTCTTTCCATTTTCTCTAAAACTTCGTCGCTGCTCACATGTTCAGTCCATGGTATTCTCAGCATCCTTCTGTAGAACCACATTTTTGTTGTTCCAAGTCTCTTTTTCATCTCCGAGGAGAGTGTTCAACAGTTGATTGCCATATTGCATAAAGCACCTTATTGGGTCATTTAATGTCATTTTTTATGATGGCTACAGTGGAGATTGAACTCGCTAGTCAAGGGTCAAATAGACGACTCTCTCTAACTATAAAATACCACGAACCACGAAGAAACACCTTTTAGATAGACTGGTGGCTTTTACAACATATCAACCCTTTCGATTTTTTTATATTTAGCACCCGATATGGATCAAGCTTAATATTCAGTAACAACAGTTAAGCAGACGAGCCTTGCAGTGAGACACTCTGTCTGTACTGTATTGTGCAAACGATTGCATAACATACTGTGTCGTATGTGTGCATATATATATGTGAATAGTGTCCGCATGTTTATTTGTGCGTACATACATATATATATATATATATATATATATATATATATATATATATATATATATATATATATATATATATATGAGGAAAAATATATGGAAAAACAAAAATCTGAATACGCAAATATGCTGTTTTAATGTTGTTTCAATGTCGACGTCAGACGTTTCGGTCTAGTAGACCTTCTTCATGTCCAGAAGAAGGTCTGCTAGACTGAAACATCTGACGTCGACATTGAAACAGCATATTTGCGTATTCGGATTTTTGTTTTTCCATACATTTTTCTTCAAAATGTCGGATCTATATCCATATATATATATATATATATATATATATATATATATATATATATGTGTGTGTGTGTGTGTGTGTGTGTGTGTGTGTGTGTGTGTGTGTGTGTGTTTGGGTATCTCGAGGCGGCGTAGTGGTTAGCAAACTTGTCTCGCTAGAACAGTTATCACTGAGTAGTGAGTTCGATTCTCACTGGGTGCTCCATACTTTCGGCCTTGTGCCACATCTAAGCTACTTTTTGAAAATCACTATATATGTTTGTACGTGTGTTTATGTGTGGGTGCGCGAATATACGTATGTATATGTATGTTCATATTGTGTGTATATATGTGTGTGCGTTCGTGCATGTGTATCTGTATGTGATGTATATACAAATTGTATATACACATGTTTATGGGGTGTATGTATATGCATGTAGTTTGTATATGGAAATACATACTTACATACATCGATGTGTAGGTAGGTGGTCTCCGTGCATATATGCGTAGTAAGTAGTTTTAAGGTGTGTTATATTTATGGGATAAAATGCTCACTATCAGAGATGGAGCGTATGTAAATATAAAAGTGAACATTGAAGTCAAAACTCAGAGGCGACAAGCTGTTTCATGCAAGTCGAAATGGTCAGGCAACGTGTCCTGGCAATTGCGCCTATCATGAAACAGCCAGTCACCTTTGAGTGTTGACTTCAATGTTCACTTTTATATATATATATATATATATATATATATATATATATATATATATATATACACACTTACCAAAATTCCCAAAATGGGATTTATGCACTCAAATGCACAAAATGCAAGAAGTCATATAAAGGCATCAGCCAAGCACTAAACCACAAAGTTTCCTTTCACAAAAGCAACATCAAATTACCCGACAACAGAAAATTCTTTGTAGCACAACATATCTACAAATGTAATCAAGGTAAATGTAAAATAATACTAATATACCAAACAGACAATTGTTCTTATCTACAAATACAAGAAAAAAAAACTCATAAACAAATTTAAACTAGAACTATATAGTTTATACCCCCCCACACACACAAAACACAACATACACACATAATTACCAAATACAGTAGTCGATTCTGGTATGCGACGATAACGGTTGCGAAATATCAGTCGTAAATCGTAAATTCATAATAGAGTTCTATGACGTCGTACCACGCGAAAGAACGAAATATTAAAAAGATATATATATATATATATATATATATATATGTAGACATTTGAAACACTATCACGCAAAAAATTCATTTTTATAATATGTGGAAATATCTACTCTTTGCTTGAAGAAGGTCGCGAAATCAGAAACACATGTAGCAGAATTATGGTAAATAGGGTATAATATATATTTTAAAACGAAAAAATACATATTTCAACGAAAACCGTTTGCGGTTTATCTTCTTTTTAAAATATACACTTTTCTCTCGTTGGAACAACTATAACCGCTTACACACACACACACACACACACACACACACATATATATATATATATATATATATATATATATGTGTGTGTGTGTGTGTGTGTGTGTATATATTGGCTCCTGAAATAAAAATTAATTCCACTTGAGCTCTCTAGGGAGGAGTTATGGGTTTGTAAACAGTGAATATTATAGCTAATATGGCAAGACTCTTCGCAAAGCGAATTGAGTCACTGTCGGTCACTGGCCGTGTTTCTAAAAATAAACACGCTAAAAATCCACCTACATCCCTGCCGTGTGCCGACGGCTTAGTAGTAGAATCTCCGACTGACACCAACTGTCGGGTTTCGATCCTAGCTAGAGGCAACCGGATGTCTAGCCACACTGATGAGCTGTGAAACAGCGAAACAGTCTGTCTGTGGATGACGTTATATATATATATATATATAATGGACTTGGAAATTGTTAATCCGGCATATTTCAATTTATTGCTTAAACGTTATTTTTAATGGATACCAGTATTTGAATAGATGGCCTGTTTTTATTTATTAATCAGACTATTTACTTATTTCAGACCAATAGATGTAAATAAATAAATATGCTGTTTAATAAATACATAAAACAGAGCATCCACTTAATTATGGGTATACATTAAAATTAACGTTTAAGCAATATATATATATATATATATATATATATATATATATATATATATATAGATAGATAGATAGATAGATAGATAGATATTTATAGGCGAGAAACGATATAGAAGTTTTTATCTATCCAGAACAATTTTAGGAAAATAACATAACAAATTGAAAAAAGTTCTCATGTAATTATTGGCTAAAACTTGGTAGAGGAATTTGCCCACCTGTAATATCATCTGTAATAATTGTCATAAGGAATAAACAGTGGAAACTTCAAGGAATTTAAATTAAAATTTATATAAACACTAAAGGGATCTTGTACAAAATAATAAACTAAATTTAGTTGTTCACCGTAAATTTTTGATCATAAGTTTAATGTGTGTAGAATATTTTTTAATCACTAGATCATGCGCAGTTTACGTCCAGGCTTTTACAACATTTCACCTTTACTGGTAAAGAGATGTGGGATATTTAATAACGAAAGTGATAGAAATATGAACAGCAAGAAACAAAAGGAAATCGACTATACAATATGCCCAAAACTTATGTTGAAAAAATGTAGTCTCATCGTTTTATCTCCATTGTGTTCATATGTCATCGCATCAATATAAAGGTTGCCCTAAAAGGAAGAAAAAATTTTCCATTTTGTCATAGTTTTTCCCTAATATATATATATATATATATATATATATATATATATATATATGCATGTGTGTGTGTGTGAAGTGTATGGCGCGTGGTGTGCTTATATAAATAAGTGTGTGAGTGTGGTTTTTCTCATATATATGACTTTATGTGCATGACTGATGTGTGTGTATTTGCGCGTATTAATGTGTGAGAGCATATATGCGTAATCGATACTCACACACATACATACATACATACATACATACATACATCTTACTTATTATAAAACGCACATTGTGTGTGTGTGTGTGCGTGTGTGTGTGTGTGTGTGTACGTTTATATATTGGATCGGGTTTCCTACATTTTTCAACCGATTTCAACAAAACTTCACTTGCGGTGGTTCTGATAGCGCAAAAAATTGGAAAAACACAATTGTTTTTGCACGAAATCGATTTGAAAACACGATTACAGGCATCAATGAAAGGGGGACAACTCATATCGAGTTATACTTATTAATATCGAGTTATCGAGTTAGACTTATTACAAAACCCAGGTTGGTTGTGTGTGTGTGTGTGTCTGTGTGTGTATGTGTGTATATGTGTTCGTTTATATATGGGATGGGATTTCCTATATTTTTCAACCGATTTCAACAAAACTTCACTTTTTTTTGGCAGGTATTGTTTCTTATTGTCTTGCACACTTTTTTTCTTTATTTTTACATTCAGAATGCTTTAAAAATTCCATCTAAAAGACAATTATTTGTAATAAAATTCTATTCAATCGGTAGACTCATAACGATTGAAAACAATGTTTTTGTTTGAGTTTGGGTTTGACCAATTCGTAAAAAAAACAAAACAAAAAAAAACTAATTAAGATATGCGTGTCCGTCAACCTTAAACAAATAATCTTTGTCAATTTTATTTTTCAGTCTTTATGATGGTCGATACTTGATCTATCTCTTACTGTTATAATCCCCGGGCAACGCCGCGCTCATATATATATATATATATGTGTGTGTGTGTGTGTGATAAATTTAATGGTCAGAGTTGAATTAGACCCGGAAACAATAGTATTAAAAAAAAAAAAGTAAAAAGATAAAAATTTAACATGTAGCGCTTTTAAGTATATAAAATAAAGAGATCAGTCAAGGTAGCGGAATCGGCTCATTTCCTATAAATCAGCCGATTATATATATAACCAAATGGATAAATACAGGTAAATGTACGAACAAACGTTCACACACACACACACATACACACACACACACACACACACACACATATATATAGTGTAAGAAAAAACAGTGGTCAATGGTAAATGAAAGAGTTGATATATCAAGATATATACATAATACCATACATTGATTGCACAACCCCGACTTTCATACGTTCTTTATTCTTCAGGTTCAATTTTTGGGTTAACACCGCTTGTATAATATTTCTGTTTATCGCAAGATATCTTATTGTAGGGGTGGATTATGATTGTTGTTAAAGTATTTAAATGAATTGTAGTTTAATTTTAGATTTTAATTTAAGCCTTAATTAGCATTTCAGATTGAAAATAAGAATGATATATGTGTGTGTGTTTATGTGTTTGTATGTAGGTATTTTGATATGCACGGAATTTATTGGAAAGCGCTCAATATCAGTTATAGAGCTTATTTGGTTGCATTGATGTGAGTTTGTGATCCTGCGTTTCACGCCTTTGTCACACGTCACAAACTCACATCAATGCAACTGTATATATATATATATATATATATATATATATATATATATATATATATATATATATATATATATATATATATATATATATATATATATATATATAGTCAAACCAAGTTTGTCTGGCTCTCTAGGTTTGACTAGGTCTGCTCTACTTTTGTATTGAGAAATGTTAAGTTAGGCTCTGGACCTGTATGCTGTACGATTATTTTCGACAGATGTTCACGTTCATAGCTCTTTCTTTTTTTAAAACCTTTTTTTCCTTCGAGATTGATTTGGCCATTAGCAAATCAAGAAACGGAAGGTTTTCCGAGACGAGTGTAGTTATATATATATATATATATATATATATATATATATATATATATATATATATACTCAAGACACATCAATGCAACGAAATGTATATATATATATATATATATATATATATATATATATATACACTCAAGACACAGGTATACATGCGTATACTATACAAAGCATATAAAGATATGCGCTAACCTACACTTATATATACGTGTTCGTTTATATGTATATAAAAAATTACAAACACACACACACATATATATATATATATATATATATATATATATATATATATATGTGTGTGGGGGGGGATCAGTGAGTGTGTTTTATGTGCCTACAGTGTGATTGTATGTTAACTTGTACAGAGTTCGCCGCTGAAAAATTCAATCAAACAATCACATAGATTATAAATAGATGACCATGACTCAATCCCACACCCAAGCCTTGTGTTTAAACAGTCATACGCCTGGAAGTAAAGGAATCTCAACATGAAAAATTACTGAAATAACGTGTTTTCTTTTACTGAAAATTAAATAACCAAATCCAAATCATAGGTCTTCTCGCTCCTCTTGGATATACCTCTCCCTGGTTGACCTCCACCACTTCATATCTCTCGCTATGTGAGTTCTAGGTTTTGAGTCACATCGTCGGGCCTTACGTGACAGGAAGAGCAACATCCGGATTCGAAAGAATACTTGAGTGAAGACCATAGTCGAGACCATCAAGAGAGGCAAACTTTGATGAGCTGGCCACGTCTGTCGACTCAGAGATAACAAGTGGACTATTATAACGACAGAGTGGACGCCAAGAAATCGGAAAAGAAGCAGAAGCCAGCCTAAGACAAAATGACGCGGTGATCTCGTCCTCGCGTGGCTCGGTATGACCAGAGACAGGAAGTGGTGGAGTGATGCCATGCAGTGAATACTATAATCGAGACCATCTAAAGAGGCTGGTTACGTCTCGTCTCAGAGATAAAACGTGAATTATTAGAGCGACAATATGGACATCAAGGCAGTGGAAAGTAACTAGAGGATGACGAAAAGGAAGATGGCGCAAAAATCTGACCCGATATTTTTATCGCAGCTAATCAAATGCGTAATAAAATAAATGCCTTGCATCACGTCGGAAAAAATCTCTAGATTTAATAGGAACTATTTACCGATTTAAATCTTTTCCCTTATTTATCTTGTTTTTCTTCAATGTCAAACAAATAAAAAGTTTGTTATTACTTCGCAATGAATATCAGCTATCTTATATTTGAACAAATATGATTATTTAAACGTGCGCTAATGTTGTTAAAGTCAGGAAGACGTTAATGTAATCTTAGTAATCGTTTGGCTGATTGTTTTTTGTTTCGCGGTATATTAACCCTTTTCCCTGCCAATGATTTTGGGTAAAACGTTTCATTTTGAGATGATTTTCTTTTATTTACATAGTAACTAAGAAACTGAGGTACCTTGAAGTACCCGAGGGGTGGCTTATACCTCTACCAGACGTATTTGTTTACAATTGAACTCATTTCAAGCTCAGAAGGGCATAAAATGAATCAAGTTCGATATATAAACACGTCTGTAGCTGGTTTTGGTACATTATACTTTGGACGTGTTTCTGTATTTTCGGGTAGAATCATAATTAGTGTTGAAATATCGGTTCTTATTTAACGAAAATAACGAATCTATCCCCAAATCAAGACAACATCCGAAAAAAATTATATATTTTTTGAAAAGGGGGGGGGTTAAGACTGTTGTCTGAAGCGCTAAACAAAAACGAAACATTTTAAAAAGCACTATTTATTGACTGATGCTGAGAAGAAACATTGCACAAAAAAGTCGGAAAAGGCACACTTTATTAATCGTAAAGCGTAATACTCTTATACAATAATACAGGACAAAAACATATATGCACATCTACGCCTGTGTAGAAGATAATCTCTGTGGGCTATTTAATGCTGAAAAGTACACATTTTCTATTAAATAATCAAACTGGTTTACAAAAAGAATTCTCTGAGGCAAGCAGATGAATGAGTGCTTTTTACTAATTTTGATGTACTGAATTTAAATTTCTAAACAGTTTTGCTCTATCGCTTCTTATTATTTTCCTTTCACATATTATATTTTTTTATTCTACTGCATATAAATTCAAAATATAATGTGTTGATTTTATTTATTACAAAGGCATATTACAAAAAACAGCATAGATACAGAGCATTGACGGAACTAAATTGCTTGTATAATACTTGTTGTAACCCAGGGAAGGTTACTTAACAGAATAATCAACCCAAGGTTGGTAATGAACGATAATACTTATGACAAGAACAACACATATAAGATTCGCCAGCGGCGTATAGACGAAGTAGTCAACTGCTAGAAGTGAGTCAAGTTAATTCACTAATGAATCTCCAAATTCAGGATATCTACCAACCGCCCCACACGGTCAGATTTGACACAAGTTCGAATTTAACGTGGGATATCCGAGCCCGTAGGCTCGGGCAAAAATTCCCCGTAGACCCCATATAAAACGGAGTCGGGTAGCTGTTTCCCGAGACGAGACACTGCCCTTCAGCATAGCCTGGTCTGGGGATCCTTTCTGCCCGGAAGCTGAGAGTTTGAACAGCACAGCTGGAGACGGATCTCCAACTACAGACCAACATACAGTATTTACTACTGTATTCATGTGAGTGGGGGCATACACTATTATCGTCCGTAGGTATGCTACAACAATAACATATATACATGCCATAGTACAACAGTCAGAAGTGAGTGTTTTTGGACAATGTCATGTACTTTGCCTCCGATATGTCATACAGAAGCATCCAGTAGCCCCCTCCATCATGCTGGGGTTCCACTTGCTTTGGTAGTTTCTTTCCATCATAGTAATATCTTGGTGTGACCTTTCTCCGTGCTTATCACTCACTGCCTTGAGTTTTGGACGGAACAAGTTAAGATACGAGCGGCGAAAGTGAATTTTCAGTGACATTCGGCATCCCATATCCTCATAAGCCTGTAACAACTTCTTGCTACACTGTTGGTAAACTGTTACGTGTGTATTACCAAGGAAGACATGGCAGACTGACTTAAGTGCTTCCCATGCTCACAGTTCATTTAAGATTCGATGTCCTGCAGTAGCACGACCTTCATGAAGAAGAATGAAGCTAAGTCCTTCTTTCGTGTCTTGAAATTGGTGATCCTTACATCTGCTATGACCAGGCTCTACTGCTTAAGCCAGAACGTCCGGAGCTCGACTGCCGCTTAGATAAGTGCAAATCACGAGCAGGATCTTGCTGGATGATACAGTGAGGCTCACTGTCATTTGCTCTTAAATAAAAATCGACATTCAGAAGAGACCGAATTTTCCTCTGAAGGCAATTTTTCATATGGGGTGAAAAACATGTAAAAAAAATATTTTTACCAAGATTTTCTAATAAAAAGTATTAAAAATAATTCCATTCATTTGTTAATAAATTCTGAAAATTTCATTAAAATCCGACAATTATTTGATTTTTGTAAGAATTTCCAAATTAACGTGTCTGTCGCCGCAAAAAAGAGTCGAAAATTTGACATGCTAAAAGACGCAAGAAAAAGAAGTTTTTAATCAAAATTTCGAATGGTCTAAAAAGGAGTAAAAATTTAATTAAATAATCAAAAAATACTTTGATACTTTCTCTTAATAACAACATAAACATTTTGACGATAAAACTGTTTTTATTACGTTTGGAGCATTTTTTCATTAGGGTATGCAGATTTGTTTGCGATTTCGTAGAGGTACCAACTTAAATAGTACACATCCAACAGTCTTGAATGCATGTACATGTATACATTTTCCGTATATGTATACATGTATATCTCAAAAACTAGAGGAGACGAGTAAAAACGGATTTTATATCTGAAATCAATCCTCCCAAATTTAGATCAGAACACCTATTTTTATGCTTCGCTAAATTTGTTTGTAAACCAGTGTAAAGGTTTTAGTGATACAAGTCTTACTATTTAACCCATAGCTGAGGATAGACAAGGTGGATTCATACCATTCTGAAGGGTGTTTGCGCGTAAGTGAATATAACAAACTCAGCTGAAATTAGAACTCGGTACTCCGATTAACAAAGTGGTTTGTTACAACAGATATATAGAACAGTGTAAAATAAAAAATAAAAAAATAACAAAACAAGAATAACTTTATTTCTCTCCAGGGCCTGGGAACAGAAACTGTGTCTGAAACTAGGCATATATATATATATATATATATTAGGTTGGTGCAAAAATAATGTCGTTTTCTCACATAGTAACATATGTGAGAAAACGACATTATTTTGCACCAACCTTATATATATATATATATATATATATATATATATATGTACACACACATATGTGTGTGTGTCCGTGTGTGTGTGCGTGCGCGCGCCTCTATGCGTATACAGGGCGTCCAAAAAGAAATTGACATCATTTTAAAAGCGATTATCTTGAAATCTACTAAGACTAGCACATTTTAGGGGTTGAACATCATAAGTTTATCATGGGACCGATTTTATAAGTGATCAATATGTGCACCGCATGTGATACGGCACGCGTCAAGTCGGTAGTTAAAAGCTCTTGCCAAACACGGTGTAGCATGCCTCCGGTAACATTATCAAGTGCGAAATTGACTTTTCTGCTTGAGTTCATCAATGCTAGCAGAAAAAGGAGGGATATAGACCAGTCCCTTCACATATCCCCATAAAAAAAAATCACACGGAGACAAGTCCGGTGACCGCGGCGGCCATTTCATCAGAAAACTGTTTTCATCTCCACCACACCCGATCCATCTCTCTGCCAGAATCTCATTGAGATAAGCACTTAATGTCCTCTTTTATTACATATAGAATTTTGATCTGTTTTTATACACTCTGTGAAAATTTGAGGTTATTTCAACACAAATCGCCAAAATTATTGTCCTGCGAAATGATGTCAAATTTTAGGGGACACCATGTATATATATATATATATATATATATATATATATATATATATATATAGTTTATGAAAAACTAGGTAATCCGTATGGGTAAACCTAAGGAGGATAAAATCCAGGGAGCTCAATGTAAATCCAGAGCAAATAATTTAAATAAAAACAGACCACTTTAAGGTTCCATGTAATAAATTATTTCACCACTGCCCTTTTAAAAGGTAAAATAATTTGTGGTGCAATAATTTATTACATGGAACCTTAAAGTGGTCTGTTTTTATTTTGTATATATATATATATATATATATATATATATTGTGCTCTAGGTGTAAACTCGACGCCGAGCTAAAGAAAATTAAACAATTTTTATTAATGAATGGTTACCCTGAATATGTTGTGACATCTACCATTTAACGAAAGATCGGTCATGAGATATGGTCCTTCTCCGTGTCCCTGTTTATGTGAGGCTCCCGTGGATTGGTCCCAGTTGTCAAACATATGCTAACATAATTGCTAATCCTATCAAACGGTGTTTCAACGGAGTATTTTTACAACTAAAAAGGCTTTCCCCGCTTGTCGTAAAGATGTCTTGCCTACCAGTCAACAAAGTTTAGTAATATATCAATATAAATGTCGGTGCGCGATCGACTATGTTGGTCAAGACCATCCAACGGTTAGAGGTTAGGCTCGCCCAGCATGTTCAGAGCAAGGTGCGAAGACACGTGCCTGTGACATCCGGATGTTCGTAGACTCATCAGTCTGCGATCAGTGAGCACCTTTTAAATTCTGTTGCTTGCAGGACGAATTATTCTCCTGATTTCTTTTCTATAATGCACAGGTCTAGAACGAGATTCCATTTAGACATCTTGGAGTCTATTATTATTAACATGCAACGTCTTGCCCTGTGTAGACAACGGGAGATGAAATATAGGTTAGCCCTATTCGAAGAAACTACTGTCTGATTAGGAACATATTTGGTAATTTTTCCCTCCCCTCTAAATGCCTATTGGGTAATTGATTTCTTAGTATCAGTTGTTGATAAAAAAAAAATTCTTATAAGTATCTTTGTTTTATATTGCCGATATTTCAGAGGAAGTGTCGTCCGAAAGGCGCCTCAAATTATATTTGTAAACGTGATACTTTTGCATTATGAGCCTTGTCCTTCCCTTCTGTTTGCCTCGGAGTTTTTGATAAGCTCCAGAGGCGTATATGCAATATAATTGACCCTGTTCTGGCATCTCGTCTACAGTCATTTTCTCACAGACGCGCCGTCGCCTCTCTCTGTCTGTTCTACAAATACTTTCATGGCAATTGCTCCGAGGAGCTGCATTCGCTGGTTCCCAGACTTCATGAGTTCAAGCGTCCTACGAGGCTGGCATCCCGCTCTCAGCCTTTCACTGTCGAAACTCCTGAATGTAACCGTCTCTTCTACACCAATAGTTTCATGGCTCGCACCTCTCGCCTGTGGAACTCCCTTGCCTATTCTAGTTTCCCTGAGAGCTATAATCTCCAACTATTCAAATGTAATGTCAATCGACATCTCCAGTTGCCTTGATCTATCCACTATCCTTCTTCTCATCCTTTCCTCTATCACTCCTATCTGATCTTGCTCCATATCTTCTGTAACCCCTTGCGTCCTAGTGGCTTCCCGCCTTGCTTTGGGTGAAACGCTTGATATATATATATATATATATATATATATATATATATATATATATATATATATATATATGGTGGTACTCGTTTGGAAAAACCTCGGATAGTTCAACTTTTAGTAGAACAAATCGGTACCCGAGAAAAAATGGGGGATAAAAAAAGCTGGAACCAAGAACATTAAACCAAAGCGAAAACAATCGCCCAGTGTTTAAGCTCCAAGTCTACCCACTCCCACAAAATGAGTAAAAAGACAACTACGTAAAGTGCTCAATAAAGTAGAGCAAAACCTAAGATAATTCCAAGGAGCCAGGCAAACCTACCTAGGTTTCACCTAAACGGATCTTCAGGGTAATCCTGGCTCCCGTGGATTGGTTCCAGGAGTCAAACATATGCCGACAGAATTGCTAATTCTATCAAACGGTGTTTCAACGCCGTTATGGTCCGGAGTATTTTACTACCAAAAATGCATTCCCCACTTGTCGAAAGAATGTCTTACCTTCCAATTAACTAAATCTTCAAGGTAATCCTGGCTCCAGGAGCCAAGATTACCTTGAAGATTTAGTTTAGATTTAGAGGCGACAGTCTGTTTCATCTAGCATGAAACAGACTGTCGCCTCTAAGTGTTGACTTCCATGTACACTTTTATATTTACACACGCTCTATCTCTGATATTGAGCACTTTATCTCATAAATATAGCACATCTTAAAACTATATTTCTTCTTATATATATATATATATATATATATATATATATACTGGGTGCAATAGCAAAATTGTCCAAATCGTGTAACAGCCTTCTAACATTTCCTTTACTATCACGTGATCTACTTATTTCAAATGGGATCGTCTGTGTTTGCTCTCTGGTGATCTGTGTTCAAACTCCAGTGTTGGCAACGACACTTCATTCCTATATAACATAATTGTAAGAAAATGTAATGTGTGGTTGTCAAAAAGAGGAATAACCAAGTAATTACAACGATTTAAATATCTGAGAAATGTTTTAAAAGTTGGAAAATGTAACCCCGGTATTCGAAAGTGCATTGGAAGAGTAGAATATGCCTTTCAGAAACTAAAGTATCAAGAAAACGGATGAAACAAAATTAAAAGTGTTGAGCTGCTATGCTAATATAAATCCTTCTATATGACAGAGATTGCCGGAAAATTTCCTCAGAGACGAAGAGGAAAAATTAGGCAATAGCGATGTTGTTTTACTGAAGGATGCTGAGAATATCATAAATTTCTTGAAGACATAAAGAGGAAAGAGGGATTAAAGAATTTGACACTCATAAGACATATTGAAGGTAATATAGACAGATGGAAACGCTGACTAACCTAGCTAAAAAGACCTATGAAAATGGAGAGCAGAACAAGGAGGTATAGTATAATACAAACATTAGTAAGAGCTAAAAAGGATAGGAAGTTGTGGAGAATCATGATCGCTTAAGTCCTTAAGGGACACAACATACAGACAAAGACCAAGCTTGTATAAATGGTTAATAGAACAGAAATTAGGAGATAGATTAAAAAGGCAAACATTGCTAAGAGATACAAAAGACACGAAGTTGTTGAGAACCATGATCGCCCACGTCTTGAAGGGATATAGTACATAGAAGAACGATCTCGTGTAGAAAGCTAGTAGGATAGGGGTTAGGAAAGAGTGCAAAAATGCAAACGTTGGAAAAAGCTAGAAAAGACAGGAAGTTGTGGAGAATCATGATCGCCCACGTCCTTAAGGGACACGGTATATACATGAAAACCGAGATTCTGTAAATGGCTGGTTGAACAGAAATTCAGAGAGAGAGAAAGAGAGAGAGAGAGAGAGTGAGAGAGAGCAAAAATGCAAACATTGCTAAGAGCTACAAAGGACAGGAAGATGTGGAGAACCATATTCGCCCACGTCCTGAAGGGATATAACACATAGAAAAAGAACGAGCTTGCGTAAATGTTTCATTTAAACAGCGATTCGGAGAGAGAACAAAAAGGCAAACATTGCTAAGAGCTACAAAGGACAGGAAGTTGTGGAGAACCATGATCGTCGACGTCCTGAAGGTATATAGCACATAGAAAAAGAACGAGCTTGCGTAAATGTTTTGTAGAACAGAAATTAGGAGAGAGGTAAAAAAGGCAAACATTGCTAAGAGCTACAAAGGATAGGAAGTTGTGGAGAACCATAATCGCCCACATCCTGAAGGGACATAACACATAGAAAAAGAACGAGCTTGCGTAAATGTTTCATTTAAACAGCGATTCGGAGAGAGAACACAAAGGCAAACATTGCTAAGAGCTACAAAGGACAGGAAGTTGTGGAGAACCATGATCGTCGACGTCCCCAAGAGGCACGACGCATAAACGATTATAGAAATAAGTGTTGCTATTTATGTTGTTAGTAAAATGAAAAGTTTGTGTTGATTGTGATGACAGATCAATTGATACTCGTGTTCAGAATTCACACGGAGGTCGAGGCAAAATGGCAGGTGACGTAATCGTAGATGGCCGCTTTGGAGATGAAAGAGATGAGTGTGTTAAGCTGTTTGTAAATCGCTGACATTGGACAATGAAGTGTTCAAGCATGTAATCTAGTGGAGATGAAAAGCCCCATCCGTCTCTAGACTATAGTTGTCTATTGACGTGGCGATCAAATGGCTTGAATAGAAACCTGGGACGAATTGAATCCAGAATCCCTTTTATAAGCGGATTTTATTTACTATGAACCTTTAATAAAGCTTTCAATAAACGACAACGCATGAGTCATGCAGCATTTCAGAACGGAAACCACTAACCCAGTAGCTTACTTCTGGCACAAGGCCACAATTATGCTGCGTGTAATGAAGTGGGCGTGCTGGCAATTGTCAAAATCATTCATATTTAACATTACATTTTATTCAACCCGTAACTTACACTCGGCCAGTGTGAATGTGCGGCCCCATAGAGCCCTCAATCAAACGTCGTCCTTACATTCCCGTCCGCGTTGTATCAGAGGCTGTACCTCTCTAACCTGAAACAGTTGTTTTACCTGCCCAACGGTTTTCTCCACGCGCGCACATATCAGGCGCAGCCTTGCCCACAGGTGTTCACCTCTCGGAATCACCAGTTGGGTCATCTCCGACCAACTCCGCATCTGGCTTCCTTGATAGTCTGATATGAAATTAAGTCCGGGATGATCCGGTCTGACGCATATTACTCAGCATATAGCGAGAATCGTATTTACTATCAATATTTTACAATTTCAGTTTGCTATACAACAAGGTGCTAATCCTGATTCATAAAAGTTGATAGGATTCTACAGGCAGCTCGGTGCATCGAAAATTGATTAGTTAAGTTTTTATTTAATTTTGCAGGGAAGCGACTCATTTGGCACCCACTAATTCTTGTGGAGGAATCTCGAGGCTTCGCTATTCTAGGATGAGGGTCAAACTATTACGATAGAAGGGAGATGGCAACCCCACATTGATCGGCACATTTTGGATTCATGGACACCCTATGTTGATTGTCTGCGGACGACGTCTGGACTCTTAGCCAGCCCGGTGGCTGTTACCGGTGGGACCCTATAGGAGGCGGCCCAGCACTAACCCTCTCTCAGAGGGCTTAAGAGCCTTAAAGAAAGTCATCCTTAAGAGAATCATAGTTACTACTGTCTACTATATGCTTACTTCTGATTGATTAGAATGATGGTGCATTTAGATCCACTTTTTTGGTAAAAAATTATATTCGTTGGTGTCGACACATCTCAATCCTAAATAGTGTAGAGTTTAGTTACAAGGGGCTCTTTGCAGTTGAAAACGCACCTAGAATCAGAGCTACGGTTTTCAACATTTTAAGTGTCAGCCGATGGAAAGAGCAGCAGCTGTTTTCTTATTAAGTAATGACTATTATTGAATAGTGTTAGATTGTCATCAACCAGTTCATTATTAATCATCTACTTGCTGAAGCTTTATATTATAAAGTTGAAGGAAGTAGATCTTTAATACAAAATATCACCCGTCTGGTTGCCCGATATATTTTTAAAACATTGTTTAAGGAAAACATCCTTTGAAATGTTTACATTGAACATTTATATTGAAATGCACGGCTGGTTATTCTATAAGTGCTACTGTTGCTGCGTGACCCAGTAAGATCTGCCGCATGGTCGGGACATCAGCGCCTAAACCAATTCCCCGACCAGTCTTTACTGTTAAGGATGGTGGCGAGACACCTGCAAGATTAAAATCAAAACCTGTCAAAGGGTGGATGAGCCTTCTTGTAGGGCGAATGGGCATCTAACAGAATGGCGTAAACTGGGCTGTTCATTTTGCGAACCACCATGCATTCTGTCTTTTCGCGGTTGATGTTTAGTCCTTTCTACTCGCCCTCCTTCTCTGCCATCTGTAGTTCTTCTAGTTACCTTTCTGCATCTACTATCAAAACATTGTCATTCCCATATCTTATCCTGATAGTTTTTCGCAGCAAATAATGAATCCTGATAGGACTTTTATTTTACTCAAAATTGCCCCATTGTTTAGTTTCAATAAATCCGTTGAGAGGACACATCCTGGTCTTACTATACTAATTTCTATTTTTGTATATTAACAGAATTCATTTTTTATCAGTATTCAGACGTCATGCCAGCAGTATTTGTTCTGGATTATCCTAATATCCTTTCCATATATGTCAAGGTCAACTAACTGCTACAAGTATTCTTTTTTTTATTATTAATTACTAGCAGCATGGCCCGGCGTTGCCCGTGCTTGATTCAAATATCGTACAACTCATACAGCAATCGCTATCACTTGACTTAAAATATTTTTGCCCTTCCTTGCCTTTAAAGGAGTGCCCTTTGCCGTGCTGATGTTGCTACATGCCTTACTTCTTGCCTAACTCACACTGCGAATTTTTTCTAAGCTCTATACTAAACATTAAATCTGTTACGAAAAAAGAACTAAACAAAATGAACACAAAATGATCATCTTTAAAAAAAGGACTCGTAACTGGAAAAACCGAATGAAAAAAGAATGTTAACAACAAATACTTTTTCACACCCAACCCAGTTCTGCGGAATCAGAATCAACGTTGAGTTTAAGCAAGCGAATGAGCCAATTGGAGTAAAGTGCCATGCAGATTTAAATTTTTCCTACTTGTAACGAATGCAGCTATCGATAATTTTTTGCATGCTAGCATGCTAGTCAATATTCGTGTCAGTCAGCTGTTGGCTCTCACGCTGGCCAATAGAATCATACTCCCTATTCGTGGCAGCCAGCTATAGTCTCTCACTCTGGCCAGTAGAAAATGGCCGCAAACTGCATGAAAACTGCCGTAGAAGCATGAAAAAATCGATTATTTCCACTGTCGAGTTGGCAAATGCAAGGTCGGTCTTGGCATTCCCGCTAACTTGGAGCATGCGCATGTAAATTTTGGTGCAAATCCGTCGAAAATTGCGGCCGTGCATTCGTTACACACATACACACACACACACATACACGCACACACACACACACACACACACGCACACACACACACACACACACACACACACACACACACACACACACATCCTGCCTTTTATAGATAGAGATCGTTGCTAATCTCTTATTGTACCTAATAAAATCTACGGTAAGAACGGACTATCCGTCACATAACTTTCATTACAATATATCGTTATAAATGTTTTAGTTTATATCTTAGTTGTTGTTAATCTTTTATTTCAGCTAGTCGATAAATTTATCTTTATCATAGGTATGTATAAAGAATATATGTATACTTCAGTATTATCTGCGGTTTCAGACATACATTGGCGGTTTGAAACATGACCAATTTAATTGATATTGTACTACTGTATTGTATATTAGGTTGGTGCAAAAATAATGACGTAATGATGCAAAAATAATAATGTCGTTTTTTGAAGAAACGACATTATTATTTTTGCACCAACCTAATAGTTTTGATCAAAATTTGATTAATATAGTACTAGTGTATTCTTTATTATAGCACTAATGTATTGTATAATATAGTACTACGGTATTGTATAATATAGCACTACGGTTTTGTTTAATATAGCACTACTGTATTGTTTAATATAGCGCTACTATATTGTATAATATAGCACTACTGTATTGTATAATATAGTACTACTGTATTGTTTAATATAGCACGACTGTATTGTATAATATAATACTACGGTATTGTATAATATAGCACTACTGTATTGTATAATATATGACTACTGTATTGTATAATATAGCACTACTGTATTATATAATATAGAACTACTGTATTGTTTAATATAGCACTACTGTATTGTATAGTTTTAATCAAAATAAACAGATGAGAGCCGTCATAGATTTCCTGGACGAGAAACTGCCAATCCTAAGTAAAACTAAAGCAATAAAAACGACATGAAATAGATTACATTCCAGTGAATTTAAACACACCAGGAAGAGAGCAATTCTCTCTAAGTGGACGGCTGCCTCCGATTATACGCAGGAGCATATGAACAGTTTTATGTATCAACATGTATTTTTTTATTATTATGAAGTACGTGAGTGAGTTAAAATTTTTTGCAATTTGTTTCATTATATCTTATATATAAAGCACAGTGTATGTGTGTATGTTTGTGCATGTGTGTGTCCAAGCAACTGTTCCGCTCACACTGATCCGATTTCAATGGTTCATAGCTCATTCAAAATCCCTAGAAAGGTTAGGCGCTGGGGACGATATTAATTCTATCTTATAAATTGTCCCCTGTTCTGTCACTCATGAAATAAAAATAATTGTTTATATGGAAAATAAGGATTTACTTACATCAAATTGTCTTTAAATTAAGTGGCAACAGAAGAATTATCGTTGAAGGTAAACTTAAACATTAATTCAATATTTAAATGCAGAGATTAATTTTGAGTTCTTCTGTAGTTTATTGATGCCTATCGCATCTACTCCTCCCTAGCTATTGTGATGATGGCCAAACCAAGAGTCCTCCATAGAAGCTAGCATAAATGCCATCCGATAGGACGACTTTTAAGCTAATGAGAAATAAAGAACGCAATCAAACGTATCGTGCATCGAAATACAGCTAGATATCATAGGCCCACATCCCTACTTCTCAACATAGTCCCCAACATTTTCAGTGTCTACGAATGAGTCCCCGGCTTCGGTTAGAGTAGTTGGAAATTAATATCAGCTGATGCCTCTGAAAGCCACTCCTACAAGCAGTATCTTGGGAGGAGTTGGGGTTATTGCCCTGCGTCATCCTCAAAAGGGTAAGTACTGAAGGGTCTTCAGCAATTTTTCCACGGTATTGCCGTAGAACCTATTTAAAATTTCGGCCTTGTGTCACATTCGGTAGTGACACAGGTGCACTGAAAAATTTCGCCTATGAATGAAGGCATGTGTCCCAGCTTCGTAAAACTCTGTTAGCTATCGATGTAACCATTTCCTTACATCAGTTTTCACTTCTGCATCAACACAAAGTTGCTAAGTCAGATAGTGAAAGCTGCTGTAAGGAATTGGTTACATCCACAGCCAGCTGAGTTTTACGAAGCTGAGATACATGCCCTCATTCCTAGGAAGAACACTGTCATTGAAACAGGTGGTGACTATGTTGAGAACTAGGGAAGTGGACCTGTGATGTCTAGTTTATATCTTGATGTACGATATGTTTGATTGTGTTCTATATTTCTTACATCAGTCAGTTATGTACCATGCGTGATACACACTTAAGCGATCATGTATCTTTCGATACATGACTGAGGAGGCATATTTTTTCCCGCATTAGGATGCCATTTCTTTCTGCGGTAGACCAGTTGCCATCTAAGGCTGTAGAACCCGGTCTGTCTTGTAATTTGCGCATAGTCAGGTTCATGCAAATAACCTTGCGAAAGGTAGGAATCCACTTATTCTTCCCTAGTTATGGATTAATTAGTAACACTTATATAATTACACCATTATTCTCTCTAAAATATGATAGCCCAGTGGATAAAAGTGTTGGTTGAAGTAATCCAAAAATGACTTGACCCAAAGAGATCTGAGTTCAATACCTTGCCACAGCAGTTTGAGCAAATCTTGGAGAGTTGACTTACTAAAGGAAATTAACAGATACTGAGATACCCCAAAATGCCATGGCACGTGGAATTAGAACAATCTACCGCAGTGGATTAAATAAAGGTTTTGATTCAAAATTCCAATGGATATCACCTGAAGATGGTTGGAGTGTGCAACGGCCAAAACATCGTGAATATGGCAATAAAGATGAAGACAACAGTCGGAACGATGTCAGTCAGTTATGTGCCTTGCATAATACACGCTTAAACGATCATGTACCTTTCGATACATGACTGACAAGGCAGAGTTTTCCCGCATTAGCTTGCCATTTCTTTCTGCGGTAGACTTTCTGCCATCCAAGAATTTAGACTGTCCTGCTATTTACCCATAGCTGGGAGGAGAAGAAACGGATTCATAACTTTTGCAAGGGTATTAGCACGTAAGTGAATGTAATGGATTCAACTGGAATTCGATCTCAGCTCTCCGATTCCTCAATCCGAGCCGCTATCCATTACTCCACCGTGTATCCTATATCTTATATAATAAATCAAATTACATTACTTTTTGACCCACCTTCGAATGTGTAGTTTAGAACATAACAAATTTCCCCGTCTAAATAGTTCCAAATTAAAAGTGTTATTACTTCTTCCCATATAAATTTCATACACGCTCTCTCAACAGGTTTTAATATACACCAGTTGTATTCCTCGCAGAAGGGTTAGACTACCACAAAAAGGGTCAAGTGGATACTTGCAGACTCTTGTATAAACCCGATCAATGCTTACCTGTTTTGACTTTAGTGTAAACCGGACTTATGCCTCCATTTCTTTATTTTGTGTAAACTAGATCTATAACCTTGTGCTAGCACGAAGTTACAAGTCACCGTGGCCGAGGGCTTGAGCGTGCTGGCCTTGTTCAAATTGTTGATCACGCTAGATAACACGCTCTTTCTCAGAAACTGTAACTAAGGTCTGCTCAGCATAGTTGGAGTATAAACCACAGGTGGTTTCTGTGGGTGTTGATAAAACACAAATGCGCCTGAGCAAGCGTCTGCAATAGGGGTTGGATAGCCGCCCTAGTCGACGGATATCCTCGAATAGGAGTGGTCATCTATAATCAAGTGGAAACCAGACCAATGTCTATTTTTTTGACTCTCGTGTAAACCGTACTCGTTTTCTCAATTTAAACTTTACCTATCTTTTTTGCGTGCAAACCCCCACCTATCATTGCTTTTTTTTACTCTAGTCTAAACGGGACTTATGCCAAACATTTGATCACGGTATATATCTTACATGTCTACATATTTTTACTTTTTTTTTTTTTTTACAGTGAAGTTCACCTTGTACAAGGTCTGGGAACCACTCGAGATAGAGGTTTACAAAGTAAAAGACACAATTTAAGCGGATATATGAGGAAGATAACGGTTAATCCTAGACTTAAATAGGTTAAGATTGTAGCGATCGGGGAAGCATTCACTTGGGAGTGTTTCCACAGTACAGCTGGTTCTAGGTTAGAGTTTGCTCGAGTGGAATTATGCTTCAACAATGGAATATGAAAGGAATTAGGGTGTTTACAATGTGCATAGCATTGCGGATCGTATTTGTGAAGGTTAGAACTTGTGGAACTAAGGAATGTAGTTCGTTTGAGCAATTTCCATGGAAATAGCGTTTCATAAACATGTCCATACCTTTTGAACTCAGGTGTAAAACGAATAAATATTATTCTATATTCAGTGTAAAAGAAGGTCTCTTCTCTCTTTATTCTACAGTCGGTGTAAAAGAAGGTCTTTTCTCTCTTTATTCTATATTCGGTGTAAAAGAAGGTCTCTTCTCTCTTTATTCTATAGTCGGTGTAAAAGAAGGTCTTTTCTCTCTTTATTCTACAGTCGGTGTAAAAAAAAAAGGTCTCTTCCCTATTTATTCTACAGTCGGTGTAAAAAAGGGTCTCTTCTCACTTTATGCTACAGTCGGTGTAAAATAAAAACGTTTCTTCTCTCTTTATTCTACAGTCGGTGTAAAAAAAGGTCTCTTCTCTCTTTATTCTACAGTCGGTGTAAAAAAAGGTCTCTTCTCTCTTTATTCTACAGTCGGTGTAAAAAAAAGGTCTCTTCTCTCTTTATTCTACAGTCGGTGTAAAATAAAAAGGTCTCTTCTCTCTTTATTCTACAGTCGGTGTAAAAAAAGGTCACTTGTCTCTTGTTACACTACGGTCAGTGTCAAAGAAAATATTTACCGAGCTTCATTTTCAGACAGGTAACTATCAATAAATATTTGAAAAAGCAAAACGGTTAATGAAAAAGTCAACTTTGGATGACAATGCATAAAAGAACGTTATTGAGATATGTACTTTGCACAAGATAAGGCAAGTTTGCAGAAAGCGTTGTCACAAGAAAAACAAACAATTGCCACTCACCTGAGTGCAATTGGAACGAAGAGGATGCTAGCGACGTGAGTTTGACGAAATCCCGTTTTACTGGTTTTTAATTCAGCATTACTCACAGTTTTAAAACGATGATTATTTCTAGACAAATTAGAATAAATGGTTCAAAATACAGCGACACGTGTACAAAAAACATGTAAAGATATTAGAATTACAAATGTTTGATTGTCACTTTTGTTGGCTGAGTTTCTTTTTGTAATAGTGTTTTGATAAAAGCAAACTAAAGACAAATTTGTCAAGAGGCAACACCTTCGTCAAGCATTACTCCAAATTGGA
This sequence comes from Acanthosepion lycidas, assembly GCA_963932145.1. Taxonomy (NCBI): domain Eukaryota; kingdom Metazoa; phylum Mollusca; class Cephalopoda; order Sepiida; family Sepiidae; genus Acanthosepion; species Acanthosepion lycidas. The sequence goes on from OZ010594.1 coordinate 23,034,049, forward strand.
AAAGTGAATTCTTGGAATTATTTGTGCACTGACGTAAAATAAAATTACATCAGTCCGAAGAACGATTGACCTGAGAACAGTATTTGTGTAACGGAGAGATGAAAATTTGCATACTGGAAATTTACATACCACCTGCTCGCATCCGAGAATCAGGTCGTTATCTTCTCCACTTATTCCCCTTTTTTCCGCTTTGGTAGTGTTGAAGGAGATGGCTGTAAAGTCCCAGCCTATTCTTGAAGTGTCGTGGGCAGGAGTCATAGAGGAGTGTGTATTGTGGACGCGGTTGGGCGAGTCTGGCCCTCTTGACAGCACTTCCCAGATCCTCTGCATGTTGACGGTTCAACTCGAAAATCTCGGTCTCCAAGTGAGTGTTGATGGCTTAATGTTGACGGTCCTCCTGTTGCTGTCAAATGATTCTATCGGTTTTGCACTGTTTAATTCTCGCTGCCACATCCCTTGGTGGCTATAGTAGCAAGCAGGTTGGATGAGATTCGCTCTATTACGTGTCGCCCCCTTAACGTTGTGTACTCGCCAAGAGAGAATTTCTTCTAACTTAATGAACCGTGTTTTTTTAATCCGTATTTAACTTGTAGTAAATAACAGACTGAAGAACCGTTGTTAACTCATAACAATTGTTTATTGAAGTAAGACAAGTTAATTCGGAATACACTTCTTTTCATTATTTTAAAGCAGGTCGATTTTGAAACCGTGATATTGCACTCAATTTGAAAGATGGGGTTTGGCATGATGAATATGCACACAGAATATTTTTTTTCAAAATCTTTATCATTTTTTGTGGAAAAAAGTTTAAATATTAACTTTAGGTTCAAATCGTAGAACTGGAATCTCAATCCGGTGATAAGTAAAAGGCTTATCGTAGAGTATTATAAAATTTCTAATTTACTGAAGATTTACAAATTGTATATAGACAAGATGCAAGACACACGTACATTATTACTAAATCATTGTGCAATCAAATAATACCTCGTCCTGGGTAAGACAATAAACTACATCCGCGCCCTGGGTATGACGATAAACTACATCCGCGTCCTGGGTATGACGATAAACTACGCTCAACAACAAGGTCTCAGATAATGTTTTCGGAAAAATAATGTTGCCAGCTATACGTTTTTGAAACAATAATGTTGACAGCTGTACGTTTTTTGGGAAAATAATGTTGCCAGTTATAGGTTTTTGAAACAATAATGTTGCCAGCTATACGTTTTTTTTGGAAAAAATAATGTTGCCAGATATACGTTTTTGAAACAATAATGTTGCCAGGTATGCGTTTTTGAAACAATAATGTTGCCAGCTATACGTTTTTTGGAAAAAATAATGTTGCCAGATATACGTTTTTGAAACAATAATGTTGCCAGGTATGCGTTTTTGAAACAATAATGTTGCCAGCTATACGTTTTTTGGAAAAAATAATGTTGCCAGCTATACGCTTTTGAAACAATAATGTTGCCAGCTATGTGTTTTTGAAACAATAATGTTGCCAGCTATGCGTTTTTGAAAAAATAATGTTGCCAGCTATATGTTTAATAGTACTGTATATTTAATATATGTATAGGTATATGTGTATGTATGTATATGTGTATATGTATATATATATATATATATGTGTGTGTCTGTATATATATATATATATATATATATATATATATATATATATATATATATATATATATATATATATATATATATATATATGCCTTAATTTAGCATTAAATGACCGACATATGACATAAAACCCAACCAACCAACCTATCAAATAATACCTTCATTTACTTCAACGGGAAATTATACTGGACAATTTAGTTATATTGTGATGTAAAATGTTATACAGTGCAGTAGTTTTAGTGTGATTTTCAATAAACAATGCAAATTTAAAATGTTTTGTCTTATAATTTGTGCCCGGCAGTATTATGGTGGTATATGCACTTTTATCTATTTTTTGTTTTATTAATTATGATCTAACAAATGATTTAACAAATATTATTCTTTCAGTAGCCTTTTTTGTAATCTTTTACAATATTTGACAAAGTTTTTACTTATCGAAGGCAGTAAAAAAAAATGCATATTTTGCTTCTTGTGATTCATAATTAGAATTCTGGCTTGTAACAGTTCAACACATACTGGAAATATCCTCAAAGATGAGGAAGAGACGTGAAGCAACAGAAATGTAATTTTACAGAAACATGCTTAGGATACCATGGACCTAACATGTGAGCAACGATCACGTTTTGGAGAAAATGGAACCAAAAAGGAAACTATGCTTAACATCAGGAAGAGAGAGTTAAAATTTCTGGGATGTGTAATGAGGAAGGAGGGCTTGGAAAATCTGATACTCACGTGACAGATTGAGGGAAAGAGGGACAGAGGAAAGCAGAGTGTTATATGCTTGATAGTCTTGAGCAACGAATGGCTGAACAGAATTTAGCAGAAATAACAAAAAGACAAAACTTAAGAGAGCTAAGACGGACAAGAAGATGTGGAGGGATATGATTGTGTATGTGCTGAACAGCACATAAAAGAAGAAATATTGGTGTTACATTTGTCATTTAAAGGGATTTATGAAAATCTGCTATTTTTTTTCTTTTAGAGAGGCTGAGTGATTTAAATCCGTTGAAGGCCAAAGGGAAAGGATTATCCACCCCTTGAAGATTAAGGAATTTAGCATCCTGTTTAAAATATCAGATGACAAAGACATGACTCTAGCTTTTCAAAAAATAATGATTTTTTTTTCAATATAAGAATAATTCATAAATTACTCTTCTGTTAAATTGGGACGCACCTGGCTACGTTTCAGGGCGTATTTGGGCGCCCGTGCGCACCGGTTGAGAAAAGCTGATTTAAACCATAAAACGCTAAATTTCACACTGTTACTTTTTTTTACCTACTCACCAGATGCAGTAAGTAAAATCTTAGTTCTGCCGTTAGTGATGTACGCATGAAGCTCTCCTCCAGAGGTAAAACGTTTTCATTGCCGCGCGAATGACTTATCTTTCTATCTACGTTACGTTAAGATAGTTTCCAGGCTTGCTTTAGGTATTGATCATTCGACACAGGCCCATTGCTAGAGTGTTGTCCTGGGTATGACGATAAACTTCACCCGGCAGCAAGGCCTCTGAAGGGAAGATTGGGATTTCTGAAGAGCGTAGAACCTCCTCTTAATTGCTGTTGTTCCCAGGTTCATTCTAGACCTGGATGTGAGGATAAACTACAGCGAGCAGTAAGGCCTCTGTTTGGGGGGTCTGAGGAGCGTAGACCTACCTCTTAACTGCGGTTGATCCCAGATCCACACTAGACCTGGATGTGAGGATAAACTACATCGAGCAGTAAGGCCTCTGTTTGGGGGGTCTGAGGAGCGTAGACCCACCTCTTAACTGCGGTTGATCCCAGATCCACACTGGACCTGGATGTGAGGATAAACTAAATCTAGCAGTAAGGCCTCTGATTGGGAGACTGAAGGTTTTCAATTTTCGGCTTGATCGCAGTTGGTTTTCAAGTGATATCTTTCCATTGTTTGAAATGCGAATACAATTCGCATGCTCACGTTTTGCTTCAAGCTTTGTTATTGCTTTATGTAAACTTTAAATGGAACACATAAACGTTCGATTGCAAAAGATGTTGGAGAAAATGGTTGCTCCAGAAAGAAAGAACTTGACTCCACCAGCCATGCTCTACCTTTACAAGAGTCAGATCAGACCTATCATACCTGGACTTTATGAATTTAAGCATAGTACACGATTGGTGGCAAGGTTACAGTCGAAACGGCTAGGCATAACCGTAAGTTCTATGCTATTGCTGTTGTTCCCTGGTCCAACCTGACCCGGGGTGGTAGGACCTCTTAGGGTCCCAGTTATGGGCAAACGGCGAGCCTCCAAACAAAAATCGACAGTACATTTTTATAATAAAATGACCAACAATACATTTTTTAAAACAAAATGACAGTCAATGCAGCACTAAACAAATATAAAAATACATTTTTATAGTAAAATTACGTACAAAATATTTCTATTTCGGCATTAATTAACCCAAACAGGTTGGTATGCAGCCAAACAGCATCAACCAACCAACATAAAAGAACTCTTTCATGGCATTAATCTATAAAATATCCTCCAATTTCTTACAGAAATTAAACTGCATTCCAAAATATAACCTTAACAAATCTACAACATTAAAACAAACATATCATCGCCTCTAGTAATTATGTCCCCACAAATATGTATATGCACAAAAGCTGAGTTTCATCTACCATGTATTCAATTGTGAAAGTAGAATAACCCATATCATATTTTATTACTTAAAAGCTCCCGAGTGAATTAAATTTCGATATTAAATGATCTATACAGAGTTTATATGCCATTATCTTCTGTCTTCTAAATTCATGTTCTTTTATTGTTTTCTCTCCTTAATAGTATTTTTCTCATAGTCTTTTGAACAGGGGTAAGTCTTCTCATTCTCTTTCACTTCCGGTAACCCCTTGCATTTTAGTGACATTATCTCCTTGCTTGGGGTGAATTGATATAAAAGCTATATAAAAATAATTCATAAATTAATCTTCCGTTTGATGCGCAGCAGGCTATCTTTCAGGGCACAGTACTGCACCCAGGTGTACCGGTTGGGAAACGCTGATATAGAAAGACTTATATATATATATATATATATATATATATATATATATATATATATATATATATATATATATATATAAAAAGGCTTAAACGCGAATAATTTATAATAATTTATTCCATTGGAATCGTAAATACGATCCAATTCATCAGCCCTAAAAATTCAAAAAGAAAAAAGGTTTTTCTTTTTTAATTTGTAGGTCTGATGAATTGGATCGTATTTACGATTCCAATGGAATAAATTATGACCATGGAATATTAGTGTTTAAGCCTTTTTATTATATCCTTACTCTGTCCTGGACATTGAGTTCTACCTGGATTCTATCCTCTTGGAATTTTTTTATTCAAAAATATATATATATATGTATGTGTATGCATGCATGTATATATATTTATATATTTAGCATATGTATGTGTATATTTACCACTAATATTATCTCTCTCTCTCTCTCTCTCTCTCTCTATATATATATATATATATATATATATATATATATATATATATATATATATATATATATATAACAGAATATTGCGTTAAAATGTCCGTTGCCTGAAAATATATATAGAATTGTAAGCGGTTCCATCTTTAGAATGGTTTTAGTCATTTGCTGCACTAAAATAAACTTCGCTAAAACATGCTACAAGTCTAACAATTTTAGCAGCCCTGGCCTTCTATATTGTTTACAAAAACAAAGAAATTAAGGTGTGACGTGTCAAGTGTTGAATCTATTGTATCTAAAAATAAAGGAAATGATTTCATAAATTTTCTCTTTGTTTTATTTTGCAAAACACATTTAGGCTAAATCATAGACATCAAGTGTTTTTTTTTTTCTGACTGTCCAGAAAAAAAAAATAGAGATAAATTAAAAGTAAAGAGAAAGAGAATGAGAGAGATTATTGAATTTTTGTCAAACTTCAAAGTTGCATGTGTCTAATTAAATTGTTTGTCATATGATGAGACAATGCAGCAGCTGTGATGAAGCCAGTAGGAACACATACCGGTTGGTCATTTTATTGAAACGATTCCACTTAATATCCGTTGTATGAATAAAACCTGTTATTATTCGGTATACTCCCGGACGACTCCAAAACGAAGAAACCTTCTCGATTGTTTGACAAGCAGTTCAAGCTGAAAAGAATATATAATATTTGGACATTATTGCAGCATTTAAGAATACACTATGCTTTATATACGTTCATGGAAACCGGTCAAGGAAATTACAGAAGTAACGAAGGTAAGTTTTTTTTATTTTTTTTTTATTCTTATTAAATTGTATTTAATTTTTAGATTCCTTCTTTCTTTCTTTCTTTTTTTGGGGGGGAATTTTGAGATTGTTTTTGTTGCTATTGTTTTCTCTTTGGAACCTCACGAATTTAATACTAGAATTTTACCGTTTAAATTTCTAGCTGTAACCACGCATGACCTCTATTCCAACATTGCTTTCCTGTCGATATCGATCTTTAAAAATACAAGAATCCTGTTCTTTTATTGCCCTCATCCCTCAATAACTATTTCCCAGATTTTTATACTTGCCTTTTAGTATTTTAACGCCTACTTTAGGGGTGAGGATGAAAAAAGAATCTTCTGAGAAAATTCAGCAAGTTGCTAGGATTGATGGATTATCACAAATCCTATCCATGACGTCGCTGGTTACGTAACGCGATCATATAATATTAAATGCTGATTTTAATTCAATCTTCCATTACTTATAATAAATATTGGGATTATTCTTTAATCTTTTCACCCAAGAAAGTCAACAAAGCCACTAACACGCAGGAGGTTACTGAGTGTGAAAAAATATACAAGAAAAACGTTATTATAACAGAACAGGAATTAAGAATAAAGAAGATAACGATTGAAATTAAATTTAAACTTTTAAATATTAAAGTTAATTGAAAAGCAGAAAGCAGGAAGAGAGTTACACAAGAGAGAAGTCCTCGTGAAGAAACTTTTAGCATAGAACTTACGGTTAGATCTAGCTATTTCAAATGTAGAAAGAAGAGAACTTGAAGCCAATCTAGTTCTGCGCTTAAATTCATAAAGCCTAAGTTCCAGAGAGAAAAGCTCATCAGAACAATTAGCATGAAAATATTTATAGAAAAGGCAGAGGGAAGCTATATTATGGCTTAAATTCATAAAGTCTAGGTACCAAAGAGGAAAGCTCATCAGAACAATTAGCATGAAAATATTTATAGAAAAGGCAGAGGGAAGCTATGTTACGCTCAGTAAGAAATTAATTGAAGCCGAGATCAGGAATCTGCAATGTGATTGGTCAGGACCAATCATATTGCAGATTCCTCTTTCTATTTTAACGAGAATCTCTAAAGGATCAGACTAGATGTGACAACAATTTTTAATGCATGGTCGAATGGTACATATGTAAATGTGTAAGACAGACCTTTTTGAAAAAATTTAGACATATTGAACAAATTTAACAGCGGACCTAGCAATTGATTCAATATAATCTTTCCTCTGCATGTTAGTAGAAAACTTTATCCAACGTAGTCGCAAGGAGTCACTCCCCTGGAGTTTGGCATCAGCCATGCTGATGGCCGGCAACAGAAAAGATCCTCTCAGAAGAGATCAGTTTTGTTTTGGAGACGTTGAATTTAGCAAGGCATTTCTTGACCCAGTTAACAACAGACTGAAGGTCATTTATGAAATCAGCTGCCAATTTGACTTTATCGATCTGATCTTTCTCAATTAATGATACAACCTATCAACTAATGATAATTCGTTAACCAATATATTTTGAGCCTTTTCAAGATTTGCGGTTTCTCGAGGGATGGCCTGATCGTGGTTGGTATTCAAGAGATATCTTTTCAATATTTGAAACGCGAATAACATACACACACTCATGTTTTGCTTCAAGTCTTAACAGTTTCTTCTCTTGCTTGTGGAATTATTTCTCGGCTTCTGACTTTCCAGTTAACTTTGATCTTCAAAAATTTAAACTCATTGTCAATTATTATCTTCCGTCTTCCTTATTCCTGTTGTGTTATTGTTCCCTCTCCTTAATAAAGTTTTCTTTTTTCATATTATCACATACTTAGCAGCGCCTTGCTTCTTAGTGGCCTTGATAAGCGTCAAATAATTAAAAAGAAAAGCTGCTTCCTCAAAAACCTCTTGAAATATTGCAATCGTTCCATCAGTTTCCATACAATGAAAACAACATTTCACATGCATCGCTTGTTCCTTTTTTCTCGCACATCACAACCACTCCCAAAATTACTTTCAAATACCACAAACAAATGAATCCGTCCAGAACCTGATTTTTTTAATGTTTCGTTTTTTGACAATTTATCAACATTTTACAGGTTATTTAAAGCCTGAAAATATTTTTTAGACTGTAAGAATATTTTTTGGAGATAATAAGGGTTTAGAAATACAAGTCTTACTAATTAACCCATAGCTGGGAGAGAAGAGTAGATTCATACATTTGCCAAGGATATTTGCACATAACGGGAATTAGAACTCGACTATACGATTAGCAATTTGTTGTAACCTAGGGAAGGTAATTGAATAGAATAATCACACGAAGGTTGCTAATGAACGATAATACATAGGACATGAACAACACATATAAGATTCGCCAGTGGCGTGTAGAAGAAGTAGTCAACTGCTAGAAGTGAGTCAAGTGAATTCTACAATGAATCTCCAACTGCAGGATATTTACCAACCACCCCACGCGGTCAGATATGGCACAAGGCCTAATTTAACGTAGGGTATCCGAGCCCGTAGGCTCGGCAAAAATTCCCCGTAGACCTCGTATAAAATGGGATCTGGTTACTATTTCCCGAGACAAGGCTATGCCGAAGAGCAGAGTTTCGTCTGGGGATCCTCTCTACGCGGAGGCAGAGAGTTTGACCAGCACAGCTGGAGACAAATCTCCAACTACAGGATATCTACCAACCGCCCTACGCGGTCAGATGTGGCACAAAACCGAATTTAATGTGGGGTATCCGAGCCCGTAGGATCGGCTAAAATTTCCACGTAGATCACGTAAAAAACGGTGTCGGGTAGCTGTTTCCCGAGACGAGACTCTGCCCTTCGACATAGCCTCATCTAGGGATCCTCTCTGCACGGAGGCAGACCGTTTGACAAGCACAGCTGCAGACCAACATACAGTATTTACTATTGTATTTATGTGAATGGGGACATACCCATTATCGTCCGTAGGTATGCTACAACACAATTCTAAGCCATTATCCATTACACCACCCACAGTTCCAACATTACATCAACTGGTATTCCCAAGCGGTCATCCATCTAGGTACTTACCAGGCTCGTTGTTGCTTAATTTCAGTAATCGAACGGGAATCGATATTACCGTATGTTCCATAATCTGGCAGACTGGATCAAAATAGGGCTGATTCGTGACTCCTAGCGATGCAATGTGCAACTACGTCCCGTTCATATTCGAATACTATTTATATGTTTTGATGATGGCAACCCCATCATATATTTAAATTCTGGCGGTAGGGCGATGAAATGAAATAATTGTACTTGTCTTTTAGGATCGACTTCATCTGAACCTGACATATATAAGCAAATTCCAGTGTCATCTTTTGTATTATATATCCCCCAAAACCATCTGAATCAATCTTTGAATCCATATGTTCTAACTCCTCCAGCAGTATACATTATTTTTCTTGCTGTGTGTAGCTGGCAGTCTACGGGAGGAAAACTCTGAATTAAAACTTGTGAGAACCTATTTGGAGACATTATTCAACAATTCTCCGTTATTAGTACTTCCGAAAGTATTTTAGTTGGTTCTACGAAAGTCTTCACTTCTATGATCATCTGTGTGGGCATTCTGATTGGTTCACTTCTAAACTGAAATGTTGGGCCTTTATGTGCCAAAATCAACAGGAGAGTTCATTATATATATATATATATATATGTGTGTGTGTGTGTGTGTGTGTGTGTATATATATATCGCTGACGATTGCGTCCAGCATGAAACAGCCTGTCGCCTCTGAGTGTTGACTTCAATGTTCACTTTTATATTTATATTTACATACGCTCTATCTCTGATATTGAGCACTTTATCCCATAAATATAGCACAACTTAAAACTATATTCCTTCATATATATATATATATATATATATATATATATATATATATATACAGCGTATGTAAATATAAAAGTCAACACCCAGAGGCGACAGTCTGTTTCACACTTGAACGCTATCGTCAGCCATGAAACAGACTGTTGCCTCTGGGCGTTTTCAATGTACACTTTTATATTTACATACGCTCAATCCCTGATATTGAGCACTTTAACCCATTAATATACCATACTTGAAAACTATATTTTATCATATATATATATATATATATATATATATATATATATATATATATATATATATATATATATATCCAAGGTTGCCTGTCTAATTAGGCTGCAAGCGAATTTCTGTTGAAAACGCTTGCTCAGACACATTTGTGTTTGTTCGACACCCACAGAGCCCACCTGTGGTTTAGACTGCAACTATCTTGAGCGGACCTTAGTTACAGTTTCTGGCAGAGAACGCATGATCAACAGCCTGGAAATGGCCAGCGCGCTCAAACCCTCGGTCACGACGACTTCTCACTTCGTGCTAACTCCCAAGTAGTTCCGTTTACCAAATTTTACCATTTCATTCACAAGGCTTGCTTTTCAGGCACTTTTCAAAGGTTCCCCTGGACTGATAACATCAAGAAGTCACCTTGTTGACAAATCGACCATGGTTAGAAAGTGAACGATCTGGGTTAAATAACAGGATATACTGGGCTCTCTAGCCTTGAGTGGCAATCAGTCTAGAAGAAGGCCAACTCCGGATCGCATAACGTCGAGAAGGTAACGGGAAAACACCCTACTATATTTCCCTAGAATTCATGACCAGTTAGTAGACAAAAAGAAATTGAATCTGTAGAGAGCCGCAATCAGCTGCCAACTGAAGGCACGTGGCATTTAAAAAAAGAAAAATATATATATGCAATATTTTGTTTTTTCTTTTCGATGCCCACTGACATTACCACTACTCTAATATTTCTTTACTTATCTTTTACTATTATTTCTACTGAGTGAGGTAAAGAAATTAACGATTAAACTCCATACTTTGCAAATGTTTAGGTAAAACTTAGTTTAACCAGTTTCGACGTTATATCTGTATGCTGTGAAATGGAAATAAGAAAGTAATTGTCTGTGGGTAGAAATTTATGCAAGTGTTACTGACAGGATAGCGCTACTATATGTATAGTAGACAGTTACTAGAGAAAAGCATTATAAATGAAGAAAAGATGGATTGAACCTGTATCCTATAAGAAACCGTCATATAGCCTGACGTGCTTTACCGATTTAGCCACAGAGGAGCGTTTCGGTAAGCAAGGTCGATTTTACTGTTTAAATGTAGTTTAAAAAGAAAGGGATTGTTAATAGTCAGGAATTGATGTAAGCGTTACTGACGGAATATTGCTATTATATACATTATAGGTAAACAGTTACTATAGAAATGCATTGCAAATGAGAAAGAAAGGAATTGTCTATGGTCAGGAGTTGATGCAAGATTTAATGACAGAATATGGCTATCATATGGAGAATAGACAAACATTTATTATATAAATATATTTCAAATGAGGAAGAAAGGAATTGTCAGTAGTTAGGAATTGATGCAAGCGTTATTAAAAGAACGTGCTATTAGATGTATAATAGATAAAAATCTACTATAGAAATTGATTATAAGTGAGGAAGAAAGGGATTTTCTGTGGTCAGGAATTGATGAAAGAGTTACTGCCAGGATAAGGTCATTATGAGCATAATATATACATATTTCCTATAGAGATGAACTGTAAATGAGGAAAAGAGATTGTCAGTAATCCAGAATTCGTTTATTGCAGACAGAGTAAAATCATTAAATGGAGAATAGATTTACATGAAAATATATATTGAAGAAAACAATTGTCCAGGAAAGATTGCAACAGCTGCTAACAGAATAGGGCTATTATAAAATTACTAGGTTGTGCCAAAAGTTTTTTTTTTTTTTCGTATTTCAAGCTTTAATTAATAGTTCAAACAAATTACATGTAAAAAGGGTTTTATTCAACAAAATATAACACATCATATTCTATTGTCTGCTGCCATCGTTGTACCAGAAGCTCAATTCCACGCTGGTAACATTTGGCTGGTTTAGAAGCAAAAAAACCTTGTCCACATTGTTGAACCTTCGTCCGCGCAGGAAACGAGCCATTGTAGTTATCTGATGATGCAAAGTCTGAACTGTAGGCAAGTTAAGACAGCACTTCCAGCCACTCAAATTCCACAAGTTTGCGCTGGGTTACGTTGACAGCATGTGCTGGAACATTGTCGTGCTGTAAGGTTAAGCGTTTTCGATTGGCCAATGCTGAGTAGCGGGCTTTCAAAGCATCGTATACTCGGCGTTCATAGCAAGAGCATCTGAGACATGCTACAAGTGCAACACCCACTCGAAATTCCACCAAACACGCAACACGACCTTCTGTTTAGACCCATTTTTTTGCCAGCTGATTCTGAAGCCTGGCCAGAACGAAGAGAGTGATTTCTCTGATTAGGATTACAAAAATAGATCCATTTTTCATCCCCAGTCACAATTCGATGCCAAAATCAGGCATCTTGGGGATTTGCCAGCAGTAGCTTGCGAATGTTCACACGTCGTCGAACCTGATCATTGGTCAGTTTATGAAGAACTTCTCGACAGCGTCTGTTTACAAGGTCGAGTTTATGGAAGTGTCGATTGACGGTGTTTATGTTGACGGCGCTGTACGAGTGCTTGTGCTTGGCTTTTGTTCATCCATTTCAAGCAGTGCTTTATCTACTACAACAACAGGTCTCCCTAACCTTGATTTATCTTCGATGATGGTGTCACCTTCCTTGAAAACTCTGAACCAGTTTTATACCACACGTTCGTTGACAGTTCCTGGGATTTCCATTAATTTCTGTTGTCGCTGACTCAGTCCCTTTTTCCACAGGTAGCATAAAATGGCTCTTATTGCAATTTTTTCACTTCTCATTATCAAAGCCGTAAAATAAAGACCTATAATAATTCTGCGTGTCTTTTCCTTCCTTCGCGCGTATATCACGTCCTTCCAATACCTAATAGACTATTTCATTTTGATCACGAAGAAAGATGGAAAAGAGATATCAGAGACGCTGTTTAGTTTTAGCGTAAGAAAGAAAGGAATTCTTTGCCAATGCCACAAAATAATGAACTATTCCGTTTGTGTAATGGCCAAAAATACTTACCGGAGACGTTGCTTGGTTAGTTAGAAAGAAAGAAAGAAAGAAAGAAAGAAAGATTGCTTCATTCATTCATAATGAACTATTCCGTTTTGTGTAAAGCCCGAAAAGACGTACCGGAAACTCTACATTGTTTTATTGAAAGAAAGAAACAACGAAACAAAGAAAAAGTAGGCAATACAGTTCTCCTGCTTCAGTGAAATAGAAAACCCTGTCAGTTTTAAATCTTTTCATTTGTACCCTTGTACTTCTTTAATTAATGACTTGCTCAAAAAATTAACGAAGCAATAGGGAGATTTCTACGGATATTTTCTAATCGTGGGATTCGCAATAACTTTCAGTAAATATTATAATTATTATAATACATCAGATAATTCAAATAGGAAAACCGTGAAATTTTCGCGGGTAGCGCTAGTAAACAATCAATATTTATATGTTACATATGAAAATAAAGAATAAACAATTCAGCAACTGTATGGCAACAAGTTGTATCAAATTAATAATAATAGGAAGTGACCTGTTACCAAAAGCATGAGTGAAAATTAAAAAAAAAAAAAAAAACAAATTTAACTCAATCTGGTAAATGTGCTTTCTTCTTCATAAATCTAAAGTAAATAGAAAACGTTTGTCTATATTTTTGAGGTATTGTAACTATTTACACTATTTCCATTGTTCGGTCTGTTTTCCTCATCTTTATTGTCACATCCACGACGTTTCGGCTGTTGTACGCTCCGGTCTTCTTTAGGATTTATCTATATTTCTGAGATGAGGTATTGTAACTATTTACATTATTATTGTTGCCATATTTATCACAACAGCCTTCTGGTGATTGAATGTCGAACTGAAACCTTTATCTATTAAATAGATTGAAAGATCAGAAGGTCAGTTCTATACCTGGTTAAGGCAGTGGAGAATGTGGAGAGGGGGAATTAACAGGAGATAACAGATAACCGACACCCATTAGACATGGCACGTGGAACTAGAACAGTCTACCCCAGCGAGCGAAATAAAGGGTTCAGTTCGACATACTAACCACCTGAAGAAGGCCGGAGTGTACAACGACAGAAACGTTGTGATAAATATGGCAACAAAGATAAGGAGAATAGTCAGAATAATGTAAATAGTGTACATAATACCTCATCTCAGAAATATGTAGAGTTATTGAATGTATTGTAACTATTTACACTATTTACAATGTTCGGACTGTTGTCCTCATTTTTATTGTCACATCCACGACGTTTCAGCAGTTGTACTCTCTGGTCTTCTTCAGGATCTGTCTGTATTTCTGAAATGAGGTATTGTATTTATTTACATTGTTCGGACTGTTGTCCTCATCTTCGTTGCCATATTCACGACGTTTTGGACGTTGTACGCTCCGGGCTTCTTCAGGATCTATCTATATTTCTGGGATGAGGTATTGTAACTATTTACACCATTTTCATTGTTCAGACTCTTATCCTCATCTTTATTTTCATATTCACGACATTTCGATGTACTTTTTTGTGGCCTAGCATATGTGCTGATTCCTTGTGTTTTCTTATTTTGCTCTTTGCTCTATTATTTCAACTTCATTTCACATTCTCCCACCATATATGGTCAGCCCGGGCTAAAACACTTTATCTCCGTGGACTAAATAAATGGTTTGATTTGAAATTCCAACGTATATCCCCTGAAGGAGGTGGGAGCGTCCAACAGCCGAAACGTCATGAATATGGCAATTAAGATGAGGACATCAGTTCGAACAGTGTAAACAGAAGACGTTGTTGAAAATCAGCAGATATTTTAACGAGTTCTTTTCCCATTTAAAAGATGTATGTATAATTCGATTTTTAAGAATATCAACATATAAAAAACACTTGAAAACTAATTAGCAAGTCATTAACAAATAATGGATACAAACAAGTTTGTAGCCCTAAATTTAATTGTTCTTTCAATTCTTAAAACAGAGTCTAAGACACAAATAAGGAAAATAGGACAATTACGAACAAAACCTTTTCAATTTCTACTACAGGGTGATTAAAAGTAACTCTCTATTTTATGTATGATGGACTCTCCCGTCTTGTAAAAATGATAGACGGGAGAGCCAATCATACATAAAAAAGGAAGTTTCAATCACACTATATATATATATATATATATATATATATATATATATATATATTGTTAAATAATGTAGCTTGATTAATATTGTAAAATATTCATTCAAAGAATAAATCAATGAAGTTAATGTATTAGGTTGGTGCAAAAATAATATCGTTTTTTGACGTATTTTTTAACGTCAAAAAACAATATTATTTTTGCACCAACCTAATATTAGGTCGGTGCAAAATAATGACGTAATAATGTCGTTTTTTGACGTATTTCTTAACGTCAAAAAACGACATTATTACGTCATTATTTTTGCAACAACCTAATAATTAATAGCGAACTCACTTAAGAAGGCATTAACACACTAACCACTCGCTGAACGACACAATCCTTGTTTTTATTACTTGTACAATGGATTAGAACATATTTTACAATATATATATATATATATATATATATATATATATATATATATAGAGAGAGAGAGAGAGAGAGAGAGAGAGAAAGAAAGACAGACAGACAGAAAGAGAGAGAGATGGGTAAATGAAATAACTAGATATTATCAACCGTATACGCGAGTGCTGGCGTGCATACACAGGTAAGCAATTAAATAATTACCAAATTTTGCCATGAGGTGTGAACATAATAGTGCTAATGTGGTTAGCCACACCTAAGAAATATATATTAATAAATATACATATACCTACGTTTGATGTGCGATTTAAGTGTCGTTGGTCACCCAACTCATCGGGCGCATATGTATATTTGTTAATATATATATATATATATATATATGTGTGTGTGTGTGTGTGTGTGTGTGTATATGTGTCTGCGTGTGTAACTGTGCCCGTAAATTGGCGTCAAACGTTTTCCGCTGACAATAAGTGGAAAGATTATATTGAATAAATTGCCCGGGTTGTTGCTAGGAAAATTGCTCCACTGTGTTGTGTTTGACAATGTTTCTCCCCAGAAACTATTTTATACTTTATAAGACTACCATTCGTCCATCCATTGAATAATGCTGCCACATCTAGTCTGGTGCTTCTGCTATGTAGTTAGAGATTCTTGATAAAATACAAAGAAGAATCTGCAATGTTATTGGTCTAGAACTGACATCTCGGCCTCAGTCACTTTCCCACCGACCTAACTGTTCTTTTTCTATGAATATTTTCCTGGTAATTGTTCTGATGAATTGTTCATGAATTTAAGCGCAGTACTAGACTGGCGTCGAGATCTCATCAATTTATAGTTGAGATGACAAGATATAGCCATAAGTTCTATGCTAACAGTTTCTTTTCTCGCACTTCTCGCTTGTGGAACTCTCTTCCGTCTCCATACTTTCCAGTCAACTCTAATCTGTAAAAATTTAAATGCAATGTCAATCGCTATCTACTGTCCTCCTGATAAGTCTTTCCTCTTCCCGCTCATTATTAATGTTTCTGTTCCTAATTCTTCCACAATCTGTAACCCCTTGTGTTTTAATCGCTTTGCTGTCTTGCATGGGGTGATAACGATTAAAGAAAATATGCCTTTTCCATAAAGTGGTCTATGGTTTTAAATAATTTGTAAACCACTGTCTTAAGCGATCATCCTTAAGTACCAATTTGATTCCTTCAACACTGCACAAAATAAACTTTTTATTTCTTTAAGATGTTTACTAAAGTTTTGTAAAGAATGGTCCTGAAAGGAGACAACAACTTTGATAAATCAGTTGACAAAGTGGAATTGATAGGCATAAGCACAGTGCTGATATTGACAATGGCGAAGAATGAATTCAAAGAAAACCTTAGAAGAATAACGACCAAAAAAATGTAAATAAGATAAAAGAACTCATCTATTATTGTGCAACTGTATTCAATTAATAGTAGATAAAGTAAAGTAGAAAAAATAGTTCAATTTATCGTAATGCGATCGTTCAACGAGGCTTGAGGGGAACTTGTTACTTGTCAATGTGATGATATTACGTTGTCGGAGTTAACTCCTCCTTAATTCCCTAATTGTTCACTAGGGAGCGCTCTCCCTACACTAAATACTGGGCAACTTCTTGCCTCCTTCTCTTTTCTACTTTGCATTTCAGCGAACACATCTACAATGTAAGCTCTCGCATAAGATAAAGGTCTTCCCATTTGTGGGAGACGCCGTGAACATTACACACACACACATATACATTCACCAACATACAAACTCTTTACGTTCACACACAAACACAAATGTTAGTGTCTTTGTCACTTGTAAATTTGTTGTTTAATACATATATTTGTTTATATATATATACATCGGTCTTGTTTGTTTTCTTTACATCTTCGGTTGGACTCAACTTGAGTCCGTCATTTTCTTGTAGTTGGACCTTCTTCTAGCAGGAATAAACAGCATGTGTTCCTATTTCAACAACACTCAAACCCACACGGTCCTCTACAGCGTCACTAGTTTAGTCAATTAAGCATTTTCCATTTATCATCTGTTTTAATCATGCTGTTGTTTACCCCGAGGACCGACGACTCGGTAAAAGATAATCAATGTCAATCACTATCTAATTACTCTTTCCTTTTTTCACTCATTATTAATTCTTCCTCGCCCTGTAACCCGTTGTGTTTTAGTGGCTTTACTGCCTTGCATGGGGTGAAAGTGATTGAAAAAATATAAAAAAAAATGTGAAAATTTTAATAGTTCTTATTTAGTACTTTTTTATTTAATTTTTATATTAACTGTGATGAAAAAAGGAGTTTAGCCAATATATTTCTACGAGCCGCATATTAAAAGGTCAAATAGCTGCATGTTTGCTCCCCCCACCCCGTATACTAACAGTATCTTTTCTCGCACTTCTCGCTTGTGGAACTCCTTACCGACTCCATGTTTTCCAAGTAACTTTAATCTTCAAAAATTTAAATGCAATATCAATCGCTATCTACTGTTCTCCTGGTTACTCTTCCCTTTTTTCGCTCATTATTAATGTTGCTGTTCCTAAGTAACTCCTTGTGTCTTAGTGACTTTACTACTTTGCATGGGGTGAAATCGATTTAAAAAAAAGTGTATGTATTATATAGGAGTAATTAATATATACTTAACAAGAAAATGACAAGGATCAGATTCGAACCCATGTCGGTCCTATTCAAATTGCAGTCTGTAAAAATTCTAAATCCTGTTTAGCTCGTTACAAAGATGTCCTCAGTCTGATATCAGGTCACTAGTTGTTGACAATGACTATTGTTCATAAGTTTTCGCCCATCTAAGTAGTGATCAGGTCCAATGCATATTAAATTGAGACAATGAAAAAAGAACCAGTGTTCTCAATGTTATTTCACAGTAGACAAGGTAGATGTTTTTAAAATGTGTCGATATCTGCATTAAATTACTCCTGCTTTTTTTTTTTTTTTTTTTTTTGTATTAAAGTTCACTCAGTACAAGACTCGAGAGCTAGTTACGTTGGTTACTGTTAAAACGGTTTTGATGAATGAGATGTTTGATATGAATGAAAGAGGAGGTGGCAGGAAGTGTAAATTGTGAGGATAAAGAGGGTAAATAACGATTGATCCTTAACTTTCTTACGCTCATACATCACCACACTAACCATCTATCTTGAGAGGTTCTTAGGCCTGCCTTGCATTGGGTGAACATTAAAAAAAAAAAAAAAAAAAAAAAAAGAAAGAAAGAAAGAAAGAAAGAAAGCAAGAAAAATGCATGTGGCGTAACGGTTAGCGTCTCAGGAAGAGAAATCGACGAACCGAGTTCGAAATTCGTATGAGTTCGTTACGTTCACTTCCGCAAAAGCATGAATCGTTTTCTTCTTTTCTCGACCCCGGATGGAGCTTGTCCTTGGTTGGTAACCCGTCTAGAGATGATCCTTGATACAGACCCCCACCCCGCGGGTCACCATGAACCACAATTGTGAGATGGAGGGGAATGGTGACCAAAGCAGCGGTGCGAAATGCGCTAGCTGAATAAATGAATGTTTTCATATTTTTTATTTATTTATTTATTTATTTATTTATATATATATATGTGTGTGTGTGTGTGTGTGTGTGTATCGGACGAGCAACATTTCTTCGTTTTACTAGTCTAGATCGTTACAACTTCGACCCTTTATGCCACGTACACAGAGTGGAATCATTTACTTCGTATTTCATTAGTAAGGAGGAAGTTTCAATCAGATTCTTGTAAAGAATTGATATTTTTCGCGTACAGGCTCCCGAGAGGATGTTTTCCAGATCTCTATAATTTTAACTTCCTCAAGTCTAACCGATATCTATACAGAATATCATCTATCATGTAAATTTACTTGACTGAACGATTCACCTACTTCTATTCATTTATCAGAATACTATTGTTAAATCCCAAACAATCTCCATATATAGTTAATAAAAGACCCGTCCTGGGTATGACGATAAACTACATCCGCTTCCTGGGTAAGACAATAACCTACATCCAACAGCATGGAACCACATCTTAATTGCTGGTGTTCCCAGGTTCACACTAACCCGGGATGGTAGCACCTGTTAGGGTTCCAGCTATGGGCAAATAGTTAACCCCCAAACTGTGGTAAAAAAAAACCATGAAACTGTAAAAATAGGTTTTAATACCAGAAATACTTTGTAATAAAAAAAATTATTACCAACAATACATCTTTGAAAAAAAATATTACCAGCAATATATTTAAAAAAAAAGAAAAAAAAAAGGTATTACCAGCAATATATTTTTGAAAATAAAGTATTAGCAGCAATAAATTTTTGAAGAAAAAAAATATTACCAGCTATACATTTTTTGGAAAAGATATTAACAGCGATACATATCTGAAGAAAAAATATTACCAGAAATAGATTTTTGAAAAAAAAAAAATTACAAACAATAAAAAATTTTGTGGGCATAACCTATTGAAGTTGATATGCCGTAAATCAAACCAAACCAAACCAGCCCGGGTTATGGGGGACCTGGGAACACCAGCAATTAAGAGATGGTTCCATGCTGCTCAAAACCTCCTGATCAGAGGCCTTTCTGTCAGATGTAGTTTATCTTCATACACAGATTGGGTGTGAGGGTCTTACCCCACTGCAGAGGGGCAGTTGGTGTATTCTGAAGCCCCAGCCGACAGGGCATTATATGTTTTAGATGATACTTTTTTGGTGTAAAACATGAAACACTTCAACTAAAATGAAATAAAAATGAATAAATCTGCTCTGTTCATATATCGTTATTTTAGATTAGTTTTATCCTTGGCCCAAGATTTGAGGTCTCTTTGGAGACCCTTTCTAGTCTTAGCAACCCTGGCTGCAGTCCATATGTATATCAGGCGCTGCATGTGAATTGCGCAATCCGTAGAGATAAAGATTATAAAGATAAAGATTATAACGAGATTATATCAGTTAAGAATCATACGTGATACACGCTTGGATGATCACGTCTCTTTCGATTCATGACTGACGAAACAGATTTTCCTACAGTAGGTTGCCTTTTCTTTCTGTCTTGCTAAAAACCATAGCAGAGGAGAGAAGATAGACGTTGCCTAAAGAGGCAAAACCTACAATGCAGTAAGTGGTTTGAATTCAGTATTCCCTTCTCCCAGACTGTTTGCCACCCAAGTATAATTTTACGGTGGATTTTTTAAATTTACCTTCTAGCATTTGCCTAAATAGTCAGGACGTACATGACAGCAGGTGCTTTGAATTCAGAATTTTTTCTAGACTGGTTGCCACCCAAGGCTAATTCTTAAGGTGGATTTGTTTTTGAATTTGCCTTCTTCTTGCATTTGCCTAAAGAGGCAGGATCTACAAGGCAGCAGGTGGTTTGAATTCAGTTTTCAGCTAAGGCAATAGGCCCAATCTGTCATGTTATTTTACCCATAGCTGGGGGAAGAAGAGATGGATTCATGCCTTTCTTTCAGGGTTATTAGCACGTAAGTGAATGTAACGAACTCGGCTGGAATTCAAACTCGACTCTCCGATGTCTCACCGATATACATTGCACCCCATCGCATATATCAGTTATGTGCCATACACGCTTAGGCGATCATGTACCTTTCGATATATGACTTTTCTATACATGACTGACGAGACAGTTTTTCCCCGCAGTAGGTCGCCATTTCTTTCTGCAGTAGACCAGTTGCCATCCAAGGCTATAGAACCCGGTCTGTCTTGCTATTTTACCTGGGGGAGAAGAAGAGGATTCATACCTTTCCCAGGGGTATTAGCACGTAAGTGAATGTAATGGATTCGACTGTAATACGAACTATCCGAGCCGCTATCCATTATTCTACCGTGCTATCGCATATATACGCGATCAAACTGCTGTTGTCTTTCAGCGGGCCCTATCTCTGGATTCCCGATTAGTGCATATTCAGAATCGAAATATATAAATCGCCTTTCAATTAGAAATCTCTTTTCAGCTATGAGACTTATTTTCTCTTCTGTGGTGCCAACGATTGTAATCGACAGTGTCAGTACAAATCGCTGTTAAACTAAAAGAAGCAAACATTGATAAGCCTGTAACAGACAGTCGTGGCAAATACAAATCTCCGATTAACTATGAGACACAGGTTCTCTTTTAAAAAGCCAGACATTAATTAAACTGTAACAGATGCACAGTATCAAATTTTCCATTAATTTTATCTTTTTACTTAACTAGCCAACAAACAGAGAAACTTTAACATCGGAGTTCTCTTACCTATCTGAAAATACTGTATATGCATTTTCAGCAAGACATCTATTTCATAAATTTCTTTTTGTCATTATGTTAAATCTACTTGAATTTCCTACTCTGGACATAAGAAATAGATACATGAGAGGAACGTCTTCATGGTATTTTCTACACCGACCAAGTCACGAATAAAGGGCCAGCCATTAGATAAAAACGGCTATAAAGATGTGTTGATTACCATAAAGAAGAGGAAGCTGAAATGGTATGTCCAAGTAACCAGATCACGAGGCCTCTCCAAGACCATTCTACAAAGAATGGTACAAGGAGAATATGACGCCAAAGAGAGCTGGACATTAAATAGAGTGGCGAATGGACCAGTCAATGACCAGATCAAGGGGAGGCTTCTTGTGGAGCAAACAAACATGTAACAGACTTACGACTTTGACAAGTTATGGGACAGCAGAAGGAGGTGGAGGATATACAATAGCCACAATGTTTGAAATTTAATCAACTAGCCGAATACCCATTCGTAAACAGATTGCAAGGCCTCTCCTAGATCATCCTACAAGTAACGGTACAAGGAGAATGAGATGCCGAAAAAAATCGGACATTAAATGGAGTAGCGAATGGACCAGATCAAGTGGAGGCTTCTTGTGGAGCAAACAAACATGCAACAGACTTACGACTCTGACAAGTTATGTGACAGCAGAAGGAGGTGGAGGATATACAGTGTAACCCGGATATAAGAGAGTTGTCGGGACCGGATATGAAGTCTCTTATATCCGGGTTTCTCTTATATCCGGGTTTGGTCTATTTTGTTTAGGTAAGTATGGCTCTAATTTGGGACCAGAGAAAATCTATTTTATATCCGGGTTTTTCTTATATCCGAGTCTCTTATATCCGGGTCTCTTATATCCGGGTTACACTGTACAATATCCACAATGTTTGAAATTTAATCAACCTGTTCGACGAACAGAGAAAAGATATTATTGAAGTTTTCTTACCTCTTTAAAATTTCTATATAAACAACATTTTCAGCAAGACATCTCTTTTAGAAATTTCTTTTTATCATTATGCTAAATCCAAATGAATTTTCTACTCTGGACATAAGAATTAGCTACATAAAGATAACCATTAGAGAAACGTTTGAATAATTGTCTAATATATATATATATATCAATAATAATAATAATTCAGTAAACTTACTTATTTTTCACTTGTTTAAATAATTCGATACAAATCCAAGAAAATCTAATTAAACAGATTATTATTGACTTATTTAGATAATACCATATTTTTTCGGCTCAGTTCGACTAATTTGTAGTAATTAATTGGAAATACCAGCCAACAACAATGCATATTATTACGAACGTTGCAGATTTTTAACTGGAGGCTGATATAAATTATTTCTATACGAAGGCGGTGAATTAAAAAAGATTATTGACAGAAACATTACTTATACATGGCAATTTAAAAAATTGAATTAAAAAATAAATAACACAGTTAAAATATTTATTAAAGTTTGCTTTTAAAAAATGTTACTGCTGAAGATTTTAATGCTAATTGTTGTAAACTCCATTTGTATAAAAAAAGTATTATTCACGTTAGGCTTTTTAAGTCTAAGCTCCAGTTAGATGGCGGCATCCTCCAGGCAGTACCTCTCCTTTGTGAGGGTGCTGGGGTCATTACCCCAAGTCTGAGGTGCTCCCAAAAGGAGAAGTGCCGAGGTGGCTTGAGCAATTTTTTCTGAGGCTTTGACGATAGCCGACATTAAAACTTTGACCTTGTGTCACATTCTGTTTCCCTGGCACAAGAGTTGCTTTTAGTCGGAAGCGGAGTAAGCTGTTCTCCTCATTTGAAATGAGACGGTGCCCGGTTTTAAGGATTCCAATCCTGCGACAGTACCTCCCTCATTTCACTAAGACAGGTGGAGTCAGTGTAATATCGACGCCAGCGTGACAGTGACCGGCCTTCTTCAGGTGGTTGGAATGTCGAACTGAACCATTTATTTCGTTCGCTGGGGTAGACTATTCTAATTACACCTGCCGTCTAATGGATATCAGTTATCAGCTATTTTCTGTTAATTCACCTCTGAAAGTTCTCCACTGTCTTAACCAGGTATTGAACTCACAACTCTTTGAATCCTGCCTTTATTCACTGTCCTTAGTTAGATCCAGGAACATAGCTCGTCTGAACATTATCCATAAAAATAGCGATATATTAGGTTGGTGCAAAAATAATGACGTAATAATGTCGTTTTTTGACACTAAAAAATACGTCAAAAAACGACATTATTACGTCATTATTTTTGCACCAAGCTAATATTAGCGAGCGGCTAACAACGCTTTGTCTGTGGGAAAGAGGTTTCAGAAAGATTTAAATAAGTCAATGGTCAATCAGTTAAGTGCCATACGCGATACACGCTTGGGCGATCATGTTTCTCCACAACATCCTCACCTAAATAAATGCTGACTCTTTCAGTTAAGTGCCATACGTGATACACGCTTGGGCGATCATGTCTCTTTCGATTTATGACTGACTAGGCAGAAGGTCTTCCCGTGATAGGTTGCCATTTCTTTCTGTGGTAGACTGGTTGCCAACCAAGGCTAAGGAACTCAGTCTGTCCTGTTATTCAACCCATAGCTGCGGGGAGAAAAGATGGATGCATACATTTCCCAAGGGTATTTGTGTGTTAGTGAATGAAACGAACCCGACTGGAATTTGAAAACGGTTCTCCAAATTCTCATTAATAAGCACAAAGTATATCCTTAATGGTACAAAACTTAAATAAAGCCTGAAGAAACTGAGACATATTGACAAATTATCTGTCAAAAAGGTGCTGTAATTTTTCTTAGACATGACAGAAATTTAGTGTCTCGTATTATTGTTCGCTTCTTCTTGGAGCAGAGGTTAGCACTCTACAATTACGAAGATGTGTGACCCCTGAGGCAACTCAAGTACCGTCAGCAACTTTCTAAAAGTTTCTTTTATGCTATGTCTCTTTTAAGTTATATACGACCATATCTCTCCACAGCCCCCTTTTTTAAATTATCTAGTATTAGGTTGGTGCAAAAATAATGACGTAATAATGTCGTTTTTTGACGTTAAAAAATACGTCAAATAACGATATTATCACGTCATTATTTTTGCACCAACCTAATAATTATCATGCATTCTTTGAAAATATAGTGGAACGCTTAACTTTTACACGGTTTGAAATTCAGTTTTCCTTCTCTTAAGCTGGTCGCTATCCAAGGTTAGAGAACTACATCTGCTATTTAACCAATAGCGAGAAGAGGTGGATTCATGCCTTTCCCAAGGGTATTTGTGCGAAAGTGAACGCAAAAGACCCGGCCGGAATTTGAACTCGGCTCGCCGTTTCCATTACCTGCGCCGATATCCCTCACACTACCCACACAGCCTGCGCTAGACTAAACAAAACTAATACCAACAAAAAACGATCGCTTGCAAAATAGAAGATTTTTCAAAAATCATAGTAAATAAGTCTGGCACATGGCTACAATAATAGAGCACCCAATGAGAATCGAACTTTCCGACAATAGTTTGCAAGATATGCTTGCTAACCACTGATGTGTAGCATCTGCTCTAAATATTTACCGAAGTTTGGCACAGTGCCACAAACGTGAGACATCAAACGAGGACAAAACTTGCAGGAGTTGTTCAAATACGCTCTACCATGTTTTGGGTTATCATTACATTTTGGCCGATGCATTCTTCAGCCTTCTTCTGTCAACTGAAATAAAACCAACAATGTCGAACAATATTCATCTCGACAACTGAAGATAATAAATAAAGATAATGACCCGTTTCAGCTACTTCGTGTCGATCATCGGCTAGCAAGCTAGTAAGTACAATCCTTACTGGGTGACCTATACATGTGATCTTGAATCAAACAAGATGGTGCACTGCTGGTGAAATGATGTGCTATGAAGTAATTGTTAACAAGCTAATCGTACAGACCAGTGTCGTGATCCTCACTGCGTTCCGACACTTTTGGTCTTGGTCGAATCCATTACATTCACTTATGTGTTAAACCCTTGGGAAAGGTATGAATCCTCTTCTTCTCCCCCCCCCCAGTTATGGGTAAATAGCAGGACAGACCGGGTTCTATAGCCTTGTAATGTATCGAGAGATACATGATCGCCTAAGTGTGTATCACGCATGGCACATAACTGACTGAAAATACTAAATTATGCTTTGTTAATTAGAGGACTTGTTGAGCAATGGTTAGCAGGCGAATCGTAATTAATATTGTTGTGACTATAACCCTCACCGGGTGCCCTACACATGTAGTCTTGTACTATATTAAATTATGATTCTTTAATACAACTTGCTGTGGAGTAATGGTTTGTAAACTCATCTCGTAAAACCACTGAAGGGAAAAGAGTCCTCCCTGGGTGCTCTGCATTTATGGCCTTGTATAGCAGCTCGGGTTGAGGAATCGGAGAGCCGAGTTCGAATTCCAGTCGAATCCATTGCATTCACTTACGTGCTAATACCCATGCTAAAAGTATGAATCCTCTTCTTCTCCCCCCAGCTATGGGTAAATAGCAGGACAGACCGGATTCTATAGCCTTGGATGGCAACTGGTCTACTGCAGAAAGAAATGGCAACCTACTGCGCGGAAAAAATCTGCCTCGTCAGTCATGTATCGAAAAGATACATGATCACCTACGCGTATATCACGCATGGCACATAACTGACTGATCATTTTATGTGCTGTTAATAAAATGACTTTCTGTTGAGTAATGGTCAACAAGTGAATCGTGCAGGCAAGTACCGTGAGCATAATCCTCAATTGTGGTCTTTTAATATGCATTTGGACGAAAAGTGTGACACTGAAAGCCAAAGGTGCAATGAGATAGAAAAGTTGCCGCTAAAAAACTAAGCAAAGTATTAAGAAATACGAAAATTTCGTTTGACACAAAGGAAAGAGTACTGAACTGTTATCAGTCCTTCAATATGGCAGTGAATGCCGGAAAATCTCCTCACATAATAAAAAAAAACTTGACGCAACAGAAATCTGATACCACAGAAAGATGCTGAGAATACCATGGACTGAACATGTGAGCAAGGACGAAGTTTTAGAGAACATGGAAACAAAAAGGTTTGGTGTGGTTTGTTTTGTTTTACGGCATGTCAGCCTCAATGGGTTACTTAATGCCGACAAAATTTTTATTGCTGGTATTTTTTTTCCAAAAATGTATAGCTGGTAATATTTTTTTCTTCAAAAATCCATTTCTGGTAATATTATTTTCAAAATATGTATAGCCGGTAATATTTAAAAAAAAAAAAAAAAAATGTATAGCTGGAAATATTTTTTTCAGAAATGTATTGCTGGTATTATTTTTTCTTCAAAAATTTATTGATGGTAATAATTTTTTACAAAGTTTTTCTGGTATTAAAACCTATTTTACACTTTCATAGTGTTTTGACCCCAGTTTGGGGGTTAACTATTTCCCATAACTGAGACCCTAACAGAGTCAGAGTAGACCTGGGAACACCAGCAATAAAGAGATGGTTCCCCATTCCCAAAGCCTCCTGGACATAGTTTATCGTCTTACCGAGGACGCGGATGTAGTTTATCGCCATACCCAGGACGGGAAACAAAAAGGACCCTTATGCTTAACATCAGAAAGAGACATTTGAAATTTCTAAGGCGTATAATGCGGAAAGAGAGTTTGGAAAATTTGATACACACAGGACAGAGTGAAGGCAAGAGGAAAACAACGCATATCCTACTTAGCGAGCTTGAGTTAATGAATGGCAGAACAGGTGTTATTAGGAAAGATAACAAAAAGACAAAATTTATTAAGAGTTACTAAGGACAGGAAATTGTGGAGAGCCATAAGCGCCAACGTCGTAAAGAGACACAATTCATAGAAGAAGAAAAAGAAGAATGAAAGAAAATGAAATAAGAAAGAAAATCAAGGAAAATGTAGAAAAGAAGAAGGAGACGAAGAAGAAGAAAGAAAGAAAGAAAGAAAGAAAGAAGAAAAAGAAAAAGAAGAAGAAGAAGAAATTAACAAATGTTACTTGCTGTGGCGCAATGGTTTGCAAACTAGCCTAGCAGATTCAGAAATTTGTAATCTCGTCTTGTAATGAAATTGCACTTGGTAATCTCGCCTTGGAACAGTGGTTAACATTCTAGTCTGTTTGGCTATTACTGCTGATAGCAAGTCCAGTGCTCACTGGGTGCCCTATACTTGTGGCTTGATGCTGTGCTCAATGCAAGCTTGTTAATGTGAGTCAACTCAGAATTTTAAGTCATTTACAAGACTACTTTTTTTTTTTATATATGTCGTGTCCTTTCAGGACGTTGGCGATCATGACTCTCCTCAATTTCCTTTTTCTTTTTTTTTTTTTTTTTTTTTGTAACTCTTATAATAAACTTTGTTATCTCTCTTAAACCCAGTCCTGCCACCCATCTACACAAGCTCGAAATCTTGGTTTCCTTATTTAACATTCTACGGATGTCAATCGATATTATAAAAACGAAGAAGATGAAAGATGTTTGAAAAAAGAAAAAAAAAAAAAAAAAAAAGAAAAGAAAGAAAGAAAAAGTAAATTGAAACAGAACAGGGTACTCTTCGTACCCGCGAATACACCATCCTATACGCAAATAAAGTTGACGTAACTGGACCCGGAAGTGACGTTTTGTGACGTCACTTGTCCCATTCGCGGACACCTGCTCGTATCTGACACACGGTTTACGCACATTAACGAACACACGCACACATTGGTATACAATTCCACATGAACGGACGTTCAACAAAACCCTGAAAACCTCCTCATCGACAAGTATATTATATTCATTGTTATTATTTTTATATGGTTTGTTTTCCGCCTTGTGCAGTTCGTGTTATCTGGGAAAAATTCGCTTTGTTGGTGAGTGAAACAAACATTAATTTATAATATAAATATATGACTACTACTGTTTCTTCTCTTGCGTATATAGAAATAGTTTTCTTAAATGTTTTCAAACTTTGATTTACATAAAAAATGATTACTATATTTTTAGTAATTTTTCTTTGTTCCTTCTTATATTGCACACGTGGTTTAAGTAAAAAAGATAAAAATAGATTGAGTTTTTTTTTTTTTTTAAGTTCTTCGTCTTTTATTTTTAATTATCAATTCGTTAATTAATTATGATTGACTATATAACAAGATAAAAAATTAGATACAATGCGTATTTTAAATTTCTAGTTGAAATAAATAAGAAAGAAATCTGTTGTTTTTTTTTTGTTTTTTGTTTGTTTTTTAGTTTTTTGAATGACGTAAAATAAGAACATATTTTCACCCACCGTATCAATTGTTTTGTTTTTTAAATTAATTGAAAATTAACAATGAAAGAAAACAATACATATCTGTATTATTAATTCTTATTTTAATTTATTTTTCTACCCCGATCGCAATTTGTGATTTGAACGTTCTAAGTGATAATTTCTTTTTCTTGTGTTTGAATTCAACCAAGGATCTTTCATTCACTCGTAGTCTAAACAATGTTGACAAATTAACGTATATTGCTTCTTAGCTTTTAAAACTCATTGTTTGTGCCAAAACAGTAAATAAAACCTTCTTAAACGTTGGGAGAGAACAACAACATTGAATAATAATTATATATAGACGTTAATAATTTGTCTTCTTTTTACGTAAAAAGAAAAAAAAACTGTTTTTGTTAAATGTGTAGATAGTTTTATTCATTCAGTTGTATTCTTTTTTGTTTCATTCATGTAAGAAACTGAATCCTTAAATTTTTAAAAAAGATATTCATTTTTATTATTATTAATAGGGGAAATTTAAGGGGGTTTTCTGTATATATTTTTTTAAATACAAATTATGTTTTTCATCTTTTCATCATTGATGTTGTAATAGTCGTAGTAACTGGCTTTGTTTTTTTTTTTTAAAGCAAGGAATTGAATTTAGCACATGACTCACAACCTAACCGAAATTGAATTACATAGCACTTTCTTTCTGTCTCTCTCTTTAACAACTATTTTAATTTCTAGTTTTGTTTTTCTTAAATTTATCTTTACAAACATTGAGATCCATCATCGTTTTAATTTAATTTAAAACCTTTCTTCTTTCTAACGAAATCTTTTTTTTTCTTTTTCGGAAGAGCTCGAAGTTAGTTTCTTTATTTATATAATTTAAATTTCCTATGCCTCCCACCAACGAGAACCTGTTTCAGATTGAACGGGGAATTCTTTCTTTGACAAAAATCATCACATCTTCTTCATCATTTAAGCTTCAATTTTTTGTTGATTGTTTATTTTTAGAAAAGATGATAAAATATTTAATTGGTTTCATTAAATTTGTCGACAAGTGTTGTTACTGCAGTGCGACAACTTCAGATTGTTGACGACGATGACTCCTTCTTTCTTTCTTTCTCTCTTTGTCTTTTCTTTTTTTCTCTCTTTGTCTTTTCTTTCTTTCTCTCTTTGTCTTTTCTTTGTTTCTCTCTTTGTCTTTTCTTTGTTTCTCTCTATCTCTTCTTTGTTTCTTTCTCCTTTGTTTCTTTCTCCTTTGTTTCTTTCGCTCTTCTTTGTTTCTTTCTCTCTTTGTTTCTTTTTCTCTTTGTTTCTTTCTTTCTTTCTCTCTTTCTTTCTCTCTTTCTTTCTCTCTTTCTTTCTCTCTTTCTTTCTCTCTTTCTTTCTCTCTTTCTTTCTCTCTTTCTTTCTCTCTTTCTTTCTCTCTCTCTTTGTTTCTTTCTCTCTCTCTTTGTTTCTTTCTCTCTCTTCTTTGTTTCTTTCTCTCTCTTCTTTGTTTCTTTCTCTCTCTTCTTTGTTTCTTTCTCTCTCTTCTTTGTTTCTTTCTCTCTCTTTGTCTATATGTCTTTCTCTCTTTGTCTATGTGTCTTTCTCTCTTTGTCTTTGTTTCTTTCTTTCTCTCTTTGTTTCTCTCTCTCTCTCTCTCTCCTTTGTTTCTTTCTCTCTCTCCTTTGTTTCTTTCTCTTTCTTTCTCTCCTCTCTTTGTGCATTGTTCGTAACTTTTTAACAATTTAAAACAAAAACAAGTTGTTGCTAGATATCACACAAAAAAAAAAAAAACTTTCATATTTTCTCTCTCTCCACTTATTTAAAATTTTTTTTAAAGAAAATCAAATTTAAAACTTATTATTTTAAAACTCTAATTCAATTCTTTGTACATTTTCTGAAATTATTTTTGTTAATATTCCAGAGAAGGAGATTTCTTTTTTATTTTAAAAACTGAATGCAACCAGAAATGTTTCTTCTTAGTTTCTTTTCTTTTTTTTTTCTTTTTTTTTCTTGGATAATTAAATTTGTTTGATTATTAATTAATTATCGTATTTGATGACACACAATCATAAGATTGCTAACACCACAATTTCAACAGGGAATATTTAAAAAAAAAAAAAAAATGTTGGATGATACGTCCAAGTCACAAGCATTATTGGATTTTCTGATTTTCATCTTCATCTATTCCCGATTTGGTCCACTTTTTAAAAAAAACTTTTTTTTCTTTTTTTTCCCCTCCTGAATTTGTTATGACTTTATGAAAATCCTATTATTTTCGTAAGGGAAGTGCGCCTTATAATATCTTTGAATGTTATGAAAGACAAAGTTGTGTGTTACCCGAATAATGTAATGAATCAACAACTGCCAAAAACGTTTATGGAATAAATATATATATATATATATATATATATATATATATATATATATATATATTGCACACGCACAAGAGACCGGCTTTTATAAAGTTAATTATGAACACGGTCATTTTATAATAGCAACGTTTTAGTCTCTGCAATCTGTTACAGTTTCAAATCTTTGAAACTGTTAGTACAGTTTTTTGGTACAGATTTTAACACTCAACAATAAGTTAAAAAGAGAACTCCTTTCTTTTCTGTTAATTCACCCCAAAATAAAAAGAATTATTTACTAAAATTCACACCAAACTCTCCCAGAGCGAGACCCTTCTATCTCACTTGCACTCCGCTCCAAATGTGGGCGACTCCAGTGCGCTATTTCTGTGTGGGTCTATATTCGCGCTCACCCTGAAACAAGCCAAAAAAAATTTTTTTAATTGCAAAAAATTCCTTGTAAGTACCTAGAATATCATCCGCAGTTACGAAATGTGAATAAGGCCCTGATTTTTGGTAATTTTTCATTCTGAGGGATGGAGTGGTTGCGAGTCAAGCTAAAAACAAATTTTGATTTATAATTTCAAAAGTGTGCAAAAAATTAATAAAAAAACAAGCTTTGGTTTATATAATTTCAAAAAAATTCCAAACATTTAATAAAAAACAAATTTTGATTTAAAAGATATTGATAATTTTTTTTTTTTTTTTTTTTTTTTGAGGAGTAACTTTACATTATTTGGGATGAATTAGCAGAAAAGACCCGAACACTTACACACATTCAAGGAAAATAAAAAAATAAAACCAAACTAAAGTCTCTTAGTTTTGTTCAGCGAAACATGTACTGAAGATACAAATAAGTAGAAGTAAAAATTCAGATTACCTGTGGGGTCACCTATCAGCGTTATTCTCGATAGCCTTTTTCTAGAATTCTTAAAATAAAATCTGGTCCATTTTTAGACACATCATACCAAACAATTCTACTTAACTAAGATATATCGATGACGTCTTCATATTATATTCCCAAGATACAAATCTATTAGACATAATAATGAAACTCAATAAGGCTGAACCTACCATTGAATTCAAAAAGAATTTGAAATAAACAATTCTCTATCTTTCCTCGACTCTTAATAAATGTTATATTTTTGTTATCTTCTAAACCCGAACACTATGCCATCCATTTACACAAGATTGCTAGGTAGGTTGATGCATTGTTTTCCTCTGTCCCACTTGCCTTCAATATCTCCTGTGAGTATCAAATTTTCCAAGCCCTCTTTCCTCAATATATTTTGTTGATTGGAAGCTTGAAAACTAACTTTAATAATATAAAAAGAAAATTATTCAAATTTATGACAATTTCTTACAAATTTCTCTTGATAAAACGTACTTCAGTGATGAATTTTCTATTCTTTGCAAAATGTTAAAATTTTCGCTTAGATTAAATAAAGTTTGAAATGTTCTGAAGGTTACGCGGATCAATGGACACATGAAGATGGCCAGTGGGTACAATGACCGAAACGTTATAACAATAAAGATGAGGACATTAGTCAGAACGTAAATAATGATAACTCCGTATCCCCCAAATTCAGGTAGAAATCTTTCTTTTTATTTTTTATAATCATTTCGCCCGAAGCAAGGCGATAATGCTACTAAGATGCAAAGGGTTACTCGGAGTGAAAGAGAATGAGACTTTAGAAGGAACTGGAAATCCAATTTCAAACAAGAACCCTGGTCTGAGATGAGGTACTATGTACATTATTTACATTATTCTGACTATTGTCCTCATCTTTGTCGACATATTTATCACAACATTTCGGCCGTTGTACGCTCCGGCCTTCTTCAGGTGGTTGGAATGTCGAACCGAACCCTTTATTTCGCTCACTGGGGTAGACTGTTCTAGTTCCACGTGCCATGTTTGATGGATGTCAGTTATCAGTTATCTCCTGCTAATTTCCCTCTGAAAGTTCTCCACTGCCTTAACCGGGTATTGAACTCACACTCTTTGGGTCCTGTCACTGGATCTAACCAACGCCTTTATCCACTGTGCCATGTGTCCTTGAGTGAGTGAAATAAAGGGTTCAGTTCGACATTCCAACCACCTGAAGAAGGCCGGAACGTACAACTGCCGAAACGTTGTGATAAATATGGCGACAAAGATGAGGACAATAGTCTGAATAATGTAAATAAGAACCCTGGTATAAATTCTTTATCCTGTTCAATAGACAGGGGTGGAGTGTGAACTGGGCAATAGACAAATCTAGCTATTCCTATATATAAATATTTTTTAAAAAAATAAAGGAAGTTATGAGGAACTATGACTACCTGAAGAAATATAGTTAAAAAAAATTAACACTTACCATCGTTAACTTTTAGATTTGTTTTTGGAGTGGGGACTTAGGCCAAAAACATCAGTTTTAATTGTCAAGAGGAGTGGGTGGAGAAGCAAGAGAGAATGAGAATTGTCAATTTATTTCATCTTTAATATTCCCTCCCTCCCTCTCCATTTTGTTTTAATCAATTCACCTGAAGCAAGGCGATAATGTCACTAAGATGGAAGTGGCTACATTGAGTGAAAAAGACTTTAGTAAAAACTGGGAACCCAGCCCTAAACAGGCAACAAAACTCTACTCCTGTTTAATAAAAAAAAAAAAAAAAAACTATGGAGGAGTGTGAACCAGGCGATGGACGTGCCGATCTACTCCTTTTAACAAAAAAAAAATACATAAATAGTAAATAAAATTTCAGAGTTTAGGCAGAGATATTAAAAGTATGGAGTTGAAGTGGACTTTAGAAGGAACCGGAAACCCAACCTTAAACAGGAAATAAGGGATAAACTTCTACTACAGTTCAAAAAATCTGGGAGAAGTGATAACTCAGTGATGGGTGGCTCTCTACTCCTATTAAAATTCTTCCCTTAATTTTTGTTTTTTTCAGATTCTGGTATTTTTCTGGTTGATCATAATCCATACAACTGGTAATTATAAAAATTTAAAATCTACGACAGTTGCTTTTTGTGTATCCGATAAAATCCTAACATTTGTGAAGTGGTTTTTTGATCAAATTTTAGGTCTGCTTTCCTATTCAGCAAATATAACAGTGAATAAAATAAAGAAAAAAGTTTGAATAAATTTATTCATTTAATCTTGTCATTTTAATAGATGGAAAAAAAAAATCTCTGCATTGTCTTTACATTTATTGAATAACCGTCACCATATGTTACAGTATAGACTCTGTTGTCTATAGGTGATTTTCTTGTTCATAACCAAACTCCAGATGTGCAGGTGGCATGGATGGTTATCAGCAGGCAAAAGTGACTGTCATGGAGATGAACACACCACACCAGAAGAGGCCTTAGACTTGTCTAAATACAAAGAAACTGACACTGAGAATCGTCAGTAGAAGGTGTAAGCAAGTAGAGAGTTCTAGTTTATCTGCTTACTACCAATTTCAGCAAGACTAGATCGACTCCAAGCAACATACTACTTCTTGATTGTGTTATCTTCATTCAATGTGATACAGACATAACATTGGCTCAACAGGCAGACTTCTGAATCTGCTGAACTAATGCCTTTATGAAAGGTGTAAATCTTTTTCACATCCTCAGCAATAGCTAAAATAATAGGGTAGACTGGGATTACTAGACTTGGTTGGCAGCCACTCTAGGAGAAGGATAACACTTAAAACTGGGAAAAAGGCAACAGGAAACCACTGCACTAGTTTTCTCAAGGACAGTCATGGCCATTAATAATTTACATTATTTACATTTGGACTAATATCCATATTTTTGTTATTATCATAATGTTTCAGCCATTGTGCCCTCTGGCCTTCTTCAGATGTCTGTCAATCCACACAGTCTTCAGAGAATTTTGAACTGAACCCTTTATTTAATTTTAATGATTGCTTTCATTCCACTGTCAGTACAAAGAAAAAAAAATAGAACAAGATGAGATATCTCTAGAGATGGAAAGCAGAATAAGAACAATCTGTTCTCTTAGATTAAATAAAGGATTATGGTTGATATTTTCTGAAAGCTGCTTGGATCAATGGACCCTTGAAGAAGGCCAGAGGGTACAATGGTTGAAACATTATAACAATAAAGATGTGGACATTAGTCAAAACATAAATAATAAGTCCACATCTCAAAAATCATTTACAAATATTTAAGAAAAATAGAGGACGTTATGAAGAGCTATAACTATGTGACTGGACATGATTTAAAAAAAATAGTTAAGACTCCAACAATTATCAACTTTTTGCATAAATATTTAGGTAATAGTTTACAAAATACCATATTTAAGGGACATATAAAACTCTCACTACTAACATTTGAATATTAAGGAGGAAAGGTACATTGTTAAAGGAGCGAGAAAAGGTTTTGGTGTACAATGTTAAGTGGGGAAAAGGTTTTGGTGTACAATGTTAAGTGGGGAAAAAGTTTTGGTGTATAATGTTAAAAGGGAGGGATAATTTTAGTGTATAAGATTAAGGGAGAGAAAAGACTTTAATCTATAATGTTAAAGAGGGGAAAGACTTTATTATCTAATGTTAATGTATTTACAGGTAAGCATTTTTACCTTATTGATCACATTGAATGTTTACCTGTTAATATATTAAAATATGTTAACTAGAGTATAGCAGAAAAATAGTAAACAAAACATGTGGCCAAAGCTTTTTTTATGACAACATTGAACATAGACATAATTACTTATAATTATAGACTGCATCATATTATTGTTGCTTTTTTTATCTCAACATTCAAGGTTGATACACAGTTCAATCAATAGAGCCAACAGTATCAAATTGCTAATAGATATACCGTCTGGTTAGAATTGTTCTCACAACCCAATCCCTTAAGAGCTTGATTTCATGGATTATCCATTACACCACCTGAACATCCAAGCTTACAGCACCAAGTGGTCACCCATTTTAGTACTGACCAGGCTTCACAATGCTTAACTTCAGTGATTGTTCAGGAACTGGTGTTTCAATGTGATATGTCTGTAAGCCACTTTTAAGTATCAGGCTTTTATTCTGGTCTCGTAAAAATAGCTACAATGATTGGATCACCATGACTCATTCAGAAACTACAAAAATTATTAAGTTTTGTAGTTTTGCCTCTTTTACTAATGTTCACCCAAGAGCCACTCAAGGTAGAGTGTTACTGAAAGAGGTTGTTGTATGAGCAGTAACAGATAAGAGGCGCAGTATAGGCAGATAGGTGGGAAAGATAACGGTTAATTCTAGACTTGAACTGATTAAAATTGTAGTGGTTGGGGAAGTAGATGTTCAAGTGAAACTTCATTTTTAATAATGGGATACGGTAATGAGGGCAGATCGCCCGTGTATGAGGCACGGTGGGTCTTGACTGTAAGGGTAACATTTGGTGGAACTAAGGAATGTAACTCGTCAGACCATTTTAGCTGAAAATACTAAGAGGCTTGCAATGTTTCATTTATGGGAAAGGGATTGTAGGGTGGGAAATAATCCATCACCCACAGGGCCGCGTAGACACTTTTGAACTCTATCAAGACTGAAAAATGAAGACTGGGCAGCTCTCCATTTTTGGTTTGATCTAGCTCTTGTAAAAGCAGAGCAGAGCAGGAGGAGTCTGGTACTTACTGAAGTGGTACAGGGACACAACAATTTTTCCAGCATTTTTAGTGATGAATCATATATATGATGTTCCATTTGAAGTCTGGGGTAAGCCTAAGTCTCAATAGGTGTTCAAAGCAACTGGCTCACTTGAGAGATCACCCATTCATCATAATAGTAAAAACCTTGGGGTCTGTTTGTTGATGATGGTACATTACTAGTTCGGTTTTTGAGGTATTGAATATAACCAGCCTGTTTCTCTCCAACCAGGTCAGGGAGATCAGCTGCCATGCTGTGGTCATTTTGCTTTTTGCAGGTGTGTCTATAAACTGTTGTATTATCTGCATAGATATTCACTAAAGACTGGAGTATGCTCTAAATCAGATTGTTAATATAAAGCAGAAAGAGTGTAGAACCAAGAAGCAAGATTTTGGGAACATCTGATATTGATTTTATGAGCCTTAGAGAACTGGCCATTAGCAATGATTTTCATGGATTTGTACCTGATAGGAAGGACTTGATAATTGAGGAAACTCTTTCAGCAATTCCATAACTGGAGAACTTGTATCTTGACCCTATATGTCACACTTTGTCAAAAGCTATTGACATATCAAAGGCAATCATCCTTGTGATGTATTGTCTAATGTCTCATTGATTCTGTGAGTAATGACAGCATATTAAAAAATAGTCAAAATTCTATCATATTTTTTTGTTGGCACAAAAATACTTTGATACCAGGTTTTTTCCCCCAGTTTATTTCATAGGCCATTAATTTTCAGTGCAAATGAGTTTTTCCCAGATGTTGTAAATGCATGTTGAGAATAAAGTACATTAATCTGATTAAGATTGAGTGAAATAGTTCAGCTTATGGTAAATCCATACTGATTTCTTTCCTGTCTCTCATGTTGGATAACCAGCAGGAAAACCAGTAATTTTCAGATATAACTACAAGATTTTTTTTTTAAACTGTTAACCATTCTTTTTGGTTTAAGATGCCTTCAATAATTCTTGAGGTGAATCATTATCATTCTAAGAGGTGTTCTGACTATTGATCAAATCCTTTTTTAGGTAGTGATACCATTTTTTTAGATGAATCATTATCATTCTACAAATTACTCAGACTATTGATCAAATCCTTTTTTGGCTTAAGATGCCTTCTATAATGTTTTAGATGAATCATTATCATTCTAAGAGTTGTTCAGACTATTAATCAAATCCTTTTTTTTTTACTTAAGAAGCCTTCTATAGTTTCTTAGATGAATCATTATCATTCTAAGAGTTGTTCAGACTATTAATCAAATCCTTTTTTAACTAGAGATACCATCTATAATTTTGAGATGTATCATTATCATTCTACAAGTTGTTCAGATTGTTGATTAAATCCTTTTTTGGTTTGAGATATCTTCAATAATTTTTAAGATGATCTATGATGGTACAAATTATAATGCTGAGTTTAAGGTGAAAAAGTTCAACTTTAACTCAGCAATAAATCCGCTAACACACAGGTGTTTACTGCGAAATAATATAAGAAAATGAAAAACATTATCAACGAACAAGAGCAATAAAAGAACAGAAATTAAGTGTTGTACTAGATTGGCAACAAGATCTCATCAATTTACAGTTGAATTGTCTAGATGTAACCATAAGTTTTATGCTGTTTCTTTTCTCACACTTCTCTCTTACGGAACTCTCATCCAGCTCCATGCTTTCGAGTCAACTTCAAAAATTTAAATGCAATGTCAATCATTATCTGCTGTCCTCCTGACTAATTTTCTATTGTTCTTGCTGTTTAATAATATTTCTGCTTTTTAATTCTTTCCCACTCAGTGACCCCTTGTGTCTTTGCGGCCTTACTGCTTTGCTTGATAACTGGTAAATTCAATTAAAAAAAAAAAAAAACATGCTCTCCAGTTCTCACACATTTGAGCAAAGAAATGAAATAGCTTGAATGAAATGCCTGTGTAATAAAATGTCAGCCATTTCAGTTTTTTTCACCCTCAGTTAAGAAAAGGAGTAAGTTTGGTAAACTTAAACAGCTCTTGGAATGGTAATGACTTTTCACAAAATTACAGGAAGGACTCTTTATACAGCTGAAGAATGCCATGGAATAGATCAGCCAAAACATTGCAGGAAGATCAAAAGCAACAGAGAGAATGGAATCAGTTGTTTAAAAAAAGATTATGCAAAAGCATTTGATAAAGTGTGTCACAAAGGACTGCTGCAACTGCTAGGTAACCATGACGTATTTGGGAAGGATATTAGAATATTCCAGAACAAGCTGCCTGCATATGGATAGAAAATGAATTCAGTAAATATACAAAAATAGAAAAGTAGGGGGTGAGAAAAGGACGTGTCAAGAACATTGCAACAAGAAGAAAAAGAAACAAAGAAAAAGTTGGAAGTCTTCTCTGTAAGAATTAATTTTGAATTGCAGGCAGCATCATTTGATTTTGGTTAGGGTATTGGCAAGTTGGTTCATTTGTCCCACTTTTTTGAAGCTGGGCTCCTAGAATCCTGTTCTTTTATTGTTCTCTCTTTGTTAGGACAGACATCATAACAAGGGAGTTAACCTGATCCCTAGATGGGAACCAAGTTATATGCCCCTTGATCAGAACTCTCTAGAAGAGAGAATAAAATGAATTTCAAGATGACTGCCAGACATTCCCTCATGTTCCCTATCAGACACTATTAATCCACCAGTAATCCATTGGTCATGTTTACATCTACTGTTACCCAATAGTGAATAAAAAGGTTTAAAAATTCATATTGTGTGTTCATTCTTATTTGACACAAATATGCACAGAAATAACACTCTCTCTCTCCTCAATAAAGATTTTCTCAGATTCTTTTACTCTCAGTAACCTCTTGCATCTTATTGGCTTTATTGCCTTGCTTTGGGGTGAAATGACTAAAAAAAAAATAATGTTTTATTAACTCCTCAAGTCTTCTTCTTCTATGTGCCATGCCCCTTCAGAACATAGGCAATCATGGCTCTCCATAATTTCCTCTCCTTTGTAGCTCTTAGTAAATTTTGTCTTTTTTGCTATCTCTCTTAAACCTTGTTTTGCCATCCATTTACTCTACGTTATGTGTTGTTTTCTTCTGTCCTTCTTGCCTTTAATCTGTCCTGTGAGTATCAAATTTTCCAATCTCTCTTTCCACACTATGTGGGCTAGAAATTTCAACTGAGTATACGTGTCATTTTTGTTTTAATTTTCTCTGGAACTTTGTCGCTGCTCACATTCTCAGCATCCTTCTGTAGAACCACATTTCCGATGTTTCAAGTCTCTTCTTCATCTGTGAGGAGATAGGGCAGTGTATGCTGGACAATCAGGCTGATATTACAAGACTTCCAAAATGAAAAAAAGAATTTGTGGTACAAGGAGTTGTTCCATAGGAAAAGGAAAAAACTTACAAATGACACAAGATCAAAGAATGTGTTGTGTCAGGAAGATAATAATTGACATTGTATTTAAATTTTTGAAGATTATAGTTGGCAGACAAACAAGAAATCTGAACAGAGTTCCTCAGATGACAAGTGTGAGAGAAGAAACTGACAGCATAGAACTTATGATTGCAGTTTTAACTGGGAACCTAACTGCCAATCTAGTACTGAGCTTAAATTCATGAAGTTGAGATACCAATGACGAAATCTCATCAGAACAATTGCTGTGAAAATATTTATAGAAAAGGAACTCGGAAGTTATGTTACAGTAATAGGAAAGTGACTGAAGCTGAGATGCCATATCATACCATTGCAGATTTGCTCTTTGGATTTTATTATACTAAATGATGATGAATTCTCAAAATTACCTACAAAAAATTTTTAACAATAATTTAGCATTTAACATTTTTATGTTAAACCTCAATTTTTACTGTTAATATTTTATACTTTTCATTAAATATTGTAATTTTTAAAAATATTAAATTATGCAAAGTCAAATAGCCTACAAAGGCAGCCATATTTGAACATTTCATTGTAACTTAAGATACAAACCACTTTGTGAGCTGGTGCATGACACAAGTCCCAGATGTTACTAATAAATATACATTTGTTATCTATGAGTGCATCAGTAGCTTGGTGTTTCAAATCTACAGCTTTAGTTCTGACATTTGGAAGTCTCTGATTGAATCTATTTTTATAGATTAGTGCAGTTAGATGGTTTTAATTATTTTTTTGAAGTCATTTAATTAGTAGGTTATTTTAACTCTTATTGTAAATGTTTCCCTGATGTCACTTCCTCAGTGTTTTGAACAGGAGTAGAGGTTTATCCTTTGTTTCCTGTTTAGTACTGGGTTTTTGGTTCCTTCTAAAATCTGCCTCAGCTCTGTACTCTAATTACTTGTCCTTTCTGATGCAACTCTACACATTGACCCTCTACCTTGAGTGGCTCTTGGGGCTTGTGTTGGATGAACATTAATAAAAAAAGAAAAAAAAATCTTTGAAATTCTATAAAAAACAAGTACCAGTGTTTAATACATATTTTATTAGTAGTATATTTTAGATGTATTTTCATTTTTTTTTTTTTTTTTTTAATAAATCTGATTTTAAGGCTAACCTCAAAAAGGCTGCTATATGTTTTCGGAAGCTTATATAATGATCTACATATGATATCTTTCAGTTATTCTAATATTTTGAGTGTTGGTTGCCACATTCTCTTATGGTCCATAATCTGATAATTGACAACTAGCAGCCATCCATTTCCGTATGGCTATGTCACATTATAACACTAGTTCTTATCCAGTTACCAAAGTTATGCAATATCAAACCTGGTCAGTATCTAGATGGGTGACCAGTTGGGAATATCAGGTAAGCTTAGATGTGCAGGTGGCATAATGCATAATAACTCTGAATTGTTGTTATATTCACTATCACACAAATATCTTTGGGAAAGGTTTGAATCCATCTCTTCTCCCCTTAGCTATGGATTAATTAGTACAACTTGTATCACTGAAACAATTATTATCTCCAAAAAATATAAAATTGCATACAAGCTACTTGGCATTACAATACATGGAGGTTGATATGCTGTTAAACAAAAAACAACCAATTATGCTTAATATTGTGGAAGGAGGGGGTGGACATTTTGCCTTGTAAAATATTCAACTCATCCACAAAGTAAAAGAAATAGAAAAGCAATCAAATAAAGTTTAAATACAAAATGTCTATATTCCAGAAATAGATGATGTGATTTACAAATATTTATATTTTTTAGTCCTGTTTCTTCTTATAAAGAGTTTTCATAAAACAGGAAATAGACTAGAGATAGGAAGCTTTTTTCATGACTCCTGTTAGTACTTCAACTCGAACTGTTGCATTCCACTAGTATCCAGACAGTCAAGGAAACTGTTCATTTGGAGAGTGTTTTTGACATGTCTTTTATTTATATCAGTTACACAGACATAGTAGTAGACAAAAATGCGCACAAATATTTAAGAGAAAAATGCAAGGCTCTATTTCAAAATGTGTTGCTTGAAGAATATAAAATTTATAATTTACTAACTCTAGATGCTTAAAATCTGAAACTTTGGAGATTATTAATAATTTGATATATTCTAAATGCTGAGTAAAGTTTATTTTTCTCCATAAATTATAAGTTAACTGAATTTTATTTTAAATTGGTATCTGCTCAGTAGGTATAGTATATCTTAAAAAAAAAACAAAAAAAAAAAAAAAACTTTATCACAAATTGATTAAATAATAGGATATGTTCTAATAAACTGAAACTATCTAATTTGTTCATTTTATTCTATGAATTGTTTTCCTTCAGAGTATAGACGATCATGGCTCTCCACACTTTCCTTTCTTTTGTAGCTTTTAATAAATTTTCTTTTTACTATTTCTCCTAAACTTTGTTTCATAATCCATTTACTCAAGCTCGCTAAGTATATTATACTTTGTTTTCATCTATCCCCTTGCCTTCAATCTGTCCTTTGAGTATCAAATTTTCCAAACTCTCTTTTCTCATTACGTGCTTTAGAAATTTCAACTGTCTTTCTGATAAGTATAAATATCGTTTTTGTTTCCATTTTCTTTAAAACATTATTGCTGCTTACATGTCTGGCCCATGGTATTCGCAGCATCCTTCTGTAGAACCACATTTCTGTTGCTTCAAGCAACTCTACACATTGACCCTCTACCTTGAGTGGCTCTTGGGGCTTGTATTGGATGAACATTAATAAAAAAAGTATGTTTTGCTAGTAAACCAAATAAACTGTGAGATTATCCAGCATTTAATGCTATATATGTCCTTTTTTTCATTTCTAATTAAATTTATCTCTTACTTAGCTTTAGGAAGGCATCTTTCACTATCACAATGCCCCTTCAGATTTCCTTGTCACACTTTCCGTCCTCTGTTAAAATATTTCCTGGATATTTTACCATTTTCCTAATACTTTGCTTAGCTTTTGGAAGGCACTTTCACTATTACAATGCCCCTTCAGATTTCCTTGTCACATTTTCCGTCCTCTGTTAAAACACTTCCTGGATATTTTACCATTTTCCTAATACTTTGCTTAGCTTTAGGAAGGCATCTTTCACTATCACAATGCCCCTTCAGATTTCCTTGTCACATTTTCCATCCTCTGTTAAAATACTTCCCATATATTTAAATTGTTGTACTTGGTATCTCCAATTTTGTAATGTTATGCATTGTTTTTGTCTGTGAGTATCAGATTTTTGAAAACCTCTTTCCTCATTATGTACCCTAAAAGCTT
This sequence comes from Acanthosepion lycidas, assembly GCA_963932145.1. NCBI lineage: Eukaryota > Metazoa > Mollusca > Cephalopoda > Sepiida > Sepiidae > Acanthosepion > Acanthosepion lycidas. Next base: position 23,077,604 of record OZ010594.1, read on the forward strand.
CAACAGTCTTTTCCTGATATTAAGTATAAGTGGATAAAAACATTGGTTGACTGATCCAAATGTGACTTGACCCAAAGAGTTGTGATTTCAATCCCTGGCCACAACAGAGAGAATAAAAACTTGGAGAGTTGAGTTATCAAGGGGAATTTACTGAAACTCAGATATTCAAAAGCATGGCACATGGAAGTGGAACAATCAACCACCATGGACTAAAGAAAGGGTTAAGTTTGAAATTCCAAGAAATAGCAACTGAAGAAGGCTAGTGTACAATGGCTGAAACATTGTGAATTTAGCAATAAAGATGAGAACAATGGTCTGAACAATTTAAATAGTATAAATAGTTTTGTTTCTATTTTTTCTGAAACTTTATTGTTGCTCACATAATCAGTTCATGGTATCCTCAGCAGAGATCAGGATTAAATGGATGGCATGACAGGGTCTAGGAGAAATAAAGAAATTTATTAAGAGCTACAAAGGACAGGAAATTGTGGAGAGCCATGATAGTCTATGTCCTCACAGCACATAGAAGAATGAGTTTGATTAAATGGATTATGGAACAGGGTTTAAGAGAAATGGCAGAAAGACAAAATTTATTAAGAGTTACAAAAGGACAGAAAGTTGTGGAGAGCCATGATCACCTACACCCTGAAGGTACACAGAACATAGAAGAATGAGCTTGAGTAAACGGATGGTGGAATAGGGTTTAAGAGAAATAACAAAAAGAAAAAATTTATTAAGAGCTACAAAGGACAGGAAATTGTGGAGAGCCATGATTATCTACATCCTGAAGATACACAGAACAAAGAAGAAGAATGTGCTTGAATAAATGAATGGTGGGTTTAGGAGAAATAACAAAAAGAAAAAATTTATTAAGAGCTACAAAGGACAGGAAGTTGTGGAGAGCCATGATTATCTACATCCTGAAGATACACAGCACAAAAAAGAAGAATGTGCTTGAATAAATGAATGGTGGAACAGTGTTTAAGAGAAATAACAAAAAGACAAAATTTATTAAGAGCTACAAAGGACAGGAAGTTGTGGAGAGCCATGATTATCTACATCCTGAAGGGACATGGCACATAAAGAAGAATTTTGTAATTTGCATGTTGTGTTTTCCTTTTGCTAATAAACCAATTCTTAATTTATATAGATTTTTAAAGTTTTTCTTCACAAAAGCTAGAATGTCAATTCTCCTGTTATCATTGGATGGACATCACATTCAGTTTTCATTATGTTTTTTCTCTTTAAAAGACAAATATTAATGATTTGTATTGCTACATTTTTAATTGCTGAAAATTTTTTTGTTTTTTTTTTCCTGTTGCATTTGAACAAAGAAATCCATTATTGACCAAGAACATGTGGATGCTCTCCTGAATAATTCATTGAATAATGGCTCTACTTCACCTTGCAAATTCAACCAATATAATTTTTTTTTTTTTTTAAGCATTTCACCCCAAGCAAGGCGGGAAGCCACTAGGACGCAAGAGGTTACAGAAAATTTAGAGCAAGATCAGATAGGAGTTATAGAAGAAAGGATGAGGGTAGTGGATAGATGAAAGCAACTGGAGATGTCGATTGACATTACACTTGAATAGCTGGAGATTATAGCTCACAGGAATAGGGAAGGGAGTTCCACAGGTGAGAGGTGCGAGACATGAAGCTATTGGAGTAGAAGAGACGGCTACACTTAGGAGTTTCGACAGTGAAGGGGTGAGAGCGGGATGCCAGCCTCGTAAGGCGCTGGAACTCATGACGTCTGGGAACCAGCAAATGCAGCTCCTCGGAGCAATTTCCATGAAAGTATTTGTAGAACAGACAGAGGGAGGTGACAGCGTGTCTGTGAGAAAGTGACTGTAGACAAGATGCCAGAGCAGGGCCAACTACATTGCATATCCGCCTCTGGAGCCTATCAAGAACCCTGAGGCAAACAGAAGGGGCACCAGACCATATATGGCAGCAATACTCCATGCAAGGGCGAATTGTTGATTTGTAGATCTGGAGGATCGACTCTGGGGAGAAAAACTTCCTGGCACGGCTCAGGGAGCCATCTTTCCTTGCAGTGGACGAGGAAATTGATTCAATGTATTTATTCCATCTCAGGTCAGCAGTCAACGTGAGACCGAGAAGCCGCAGAGAGTTGCTCTCGAGAAGTTGAGTGTCAGACATTCTAATGGAGGGAAGGGAAGGATCTCTGTGGTGATTAATAGAGAGCAGTTTTGTCTTAGAAGTGTTGAAGTTGACCAGACAATTCATGCCCCAGTTCACAATCGATTGGAGGTCCTTTTCGAGACGCACGGCCAGGCGAGTTTTGTCAGCGAGACTAGATTTGTTTTTGAGGCAAGAATAAATTGTGGTGTCATCCATGTAGATGCCAACTTGGGAAGTTATTGAGTTAGGAAGGTCATTTATGTAGATAAGGAATAGAGTGGGGCCTAGGATGGAGCCTTGAGGAACACCTGCGTTCGTGGGATAGGAACTGGAGGAGAATCCATTGAAAACGACCTTCAATTTACGGTTTGACAGGAATGATCGTATTAGGTTATATAATTGACCCGTAATGCCATAACACTGGAGCTTGCGAAGAAGGCTGGCATGTCAAACCCTATCAAATGCTTTGGAGATGTCTAGTGCCACGGCTCGGGCTTCCCCGTTATTTTGAAGAGCTCGGTAGACTGTTTCAGTGATGGCCATAAGCACATTGGCTGTAGATCAGGCAAAGCGGAAACCATATTGCTTGTCTGAGAGCAGATTATGGGATGTGAGGTGGTTAACCACCCTGATATTGATTAGGGCTTCGAAGACTTTGCTGAAGAGGGGAAGGAGACTGATAGGACGGTAGTTGGAAGGATCAGAGGGGTCGCCAGAGTTCTTGAAGACAGGAACGATTGAAGAGGACTTCCAGCAGTCAGGAAAACAAGATTCCTTGAGGCAGTAGTTGTATAGTTTAGAAAGGGCAGGCGCCAGTTCAGGCGCACATTTCTTCAAGACGATGGCTAGTATCCCGTCTCCACCACTAGCCTTGTTGGGGTCTAAATTGGAGATAACGCCCAGTACCAAAGATGGGGTTATGTTTAACCCACTCAATATGGCCTCAGTTCTAGTCGGGTTTGGGTACTTCGGAAGAGTCGAGCGTCGAGTTGAATGAAAATTTCCGAGCAAAGTATTCAGCCTTGTCGGTAGAGGAGGTCAGGACTTCAAACTGGTTGAATAAAGGAGGTATAGAGGGTTTGCAATTGTTCAATACGCTCTTGCAGAGACGCCAATAATCTTTGGAGCCAAATTTGTGAGATGCAATACGTTCCTTCATCTGAGCCGCAAATAGTGACTTAGCATCGTTGAGGACACGCTTACATTCGTTATGAGCGGAGGCAAAGAGATGTCTATTGCACTCAGACATGTCGCTACGGAATAGGTGGAAGTAGTGGGTCCTATGGGCGATGGTGGCTGAGCAAGCAGCTGAGAACCAGGGGGAGGAGCGCGACTTGACCATATATTTCCTTGATGGGATGAAAGCGTCGATTCCAGCTTTAACCCAGGAAGAGACTTCAGAAGCACGTTCTTGGACAGGGAGCTTAAAGACTCCATCCCAGGGGACATCGCAGAGGAAATCATGGAACGCGTCCCAGTCAGCTCGTTGATAGTAGAACTAAGTTCTAGTGGTAGGAGGTTCTTTATAGGGGGTGGAGTTGAAGGAGATGTTAACTGATACTACTGCATGATCAGAGTTACCAAGAGGGCAGAGTTGCGAGGCGCTGCAGGATTCGGGGATGGAGGTAAAGCACAGGTCAAGAAGAGAGGCTTTACCTTCCCGGTTAAAGGCAAAACGAGTGGGGAAGTTAACTATCTGTGTGAGGGAATGGGAGATTGAAAAATTGAGCGTTTGAATGCCTGCATGGTCAGTAGTAGCATTCTTAAGCCACAAGGTGTGATGGGCGTTAAAGTCCCCAAACACAAAAATGTGAGCAAATGGGTGGAGGGAGAGAGCCTTGTCTATGCTGTCAGAAATGCTATTGAGTATCTCACATGAGAGGATGGAGAGCGGTAAAGGAAGAAGAGATAGCTTACCGCATTGAGGAGAGAGAGTCGGAGACACATGTATGATTGGTCTGGCGATTCGAGAGAGGACTCTCTGGCCAGAGGGAGATGTTCCTTGACATAGACACCAAGACCGTGCATGTGGGTTGGAGAGTCTTTTCTGAGGGGAGAAAGATAGCCGGGGATCGAGAGATCAGAAGAGGGGATAGACAAGACAAGGTTTGTCTCACAGAGAGCCAGTATATCTGGGCCGTTTGCAGTGAGGAAAGATTCCAGACTGCAGAAGTTTGTCCTAATGCCCCGGATGTTGGAGAACGAAATGTTGTGGGGTTTAGGCGGTTTTTGAGAGGCTGGTTTAGGATTAATCTTTCGGTTTTTGTAACTCATGTTGAATTTTGTTTGTAAGATGAGAAGGTCTGAAGTAAAAGAAACGGACAGTTTCGACCGTGACGTGGGCAGAGAGGAGTTGGCAAAATCTGCATCATTATGTGGCCTCAGGGCTGCCCACTGGAGGTGACTGCAGGGACACCTTTCCATGCGCGACATGGCACTACAAACACCCCGGTATTATACAACTGTTGATCAGAGCGGCCGCTCAAGATGCTACGCAAGAGTTAGGGCTCCTAACTACCAGTCAGAAACAGCAACCAGAGAACTGTCAACCGTGTAGCCTCAGAATGAAGAGGTGATGCCACAAACTGCACACATCACAGGAGAAACAGAGCTGCACTAATACAGAGGCCGGAGAGAGAAAGAGTACCGGGAACTCCTTCCTAGACAAGAAACAAGGTGTAAGCCTCTACTCATGTCCAATAGAAGGGGGAGGAGTGTTGACCGGCGGTAGGAGAGACTACCTACTCCTATTACAGATAATACAAAAAAGGACGACACAAACAGAGGGAAGGATTGGGGGGGGAGATAACAGGTAAGGAGTCGTGGATCACACTTGGCTATACCCTATCACATTAAGTTTTAACTTAGTATAAGTCCCATTGTCTATTCTAAAAAGAAATTGAAAATAAGTTTTCCTGGAATTATTATCGCATCTAGCCAAAGACATTTAATTTTCCATTTTTTCTGTTTTTCTCTTTTTTTCTTTCAAACTAGGATTTCTTACTAAACTATCAAATAATTGAGAATCACTGGGACAAAATGTCTTTGAGTGGGGGGAGAGAAAAAAATAGATAAATTTAAAAACCAAGAAAACAAAAACAAAAAAAAATGTAAATGGGTTTCTGCTAGAGCGAAACTATACTCACACGGGCCAGTAAGTGGTTGTCTGTTTTCTTCCTTCATGATGGTAACTGAATGTATGGCTTACCTTATGTCCAAGCGTCAAACTGGTGTGGGGGGGGATCAACAGCCAATCCTCCGCCCTCACCAAGTACTGGGCTTGGGAGATATGCTTTCAATAAGATTTAGAACAGGAGAAAGCGGCTAGAACAATTACAAGTTCAGACAATATATCAAGCAAAAAGATACTGTCACAACAAAATAAGCATCGATCTATGCAGGTGTTTTCTGCAATTGCAACATCCAGAGGCATTAAAAATTAAAATAGAATATATTTTCAGATATAAAATGCAGTATATAACCCTGTATAAATTTTTGTGTGTAATACATTTCAGAGTGTGAAGATATTACACTCTGATCCTAGAGAAAAGAGCTGATCAGTATGTAAAAAATGATTTTAAATAGCTACAATGCCAATTTAGAAATGTGTAAACAATAAAAGGAAAAGAAAATTAAATTTAAAAAAATTATCTACTGCACTTGAGATGATTCTTTTATATATATATATATATGAATAAATATACTTTTAAGGTGTGCTATATTTATAGGATAAAGTGCTCAATATCAGAGATAGAGCGTGTGTAAATATAAAAGTGAACAATGAAGTCAACACTTAGAGGCAACAGGCTGTTTCATGCTAGACGCAATTGTCAGGCTGTTATTGGCCTGACGATTGCGTCTAGCATGAAACAGCCTGTCACCTCTAAGTGTTGACTTCAATGTTCACTTTTATATATATAAAGGTTAATGGTCAAAGTTGAATCAGACCAGGAAACAGTAGTATTAAAAAATGCTCAATACAATGTGTAGAAAAACAAAACTAAAATAACATGTAGAGCTTTTAGCTTTAAAAATCAGGAGGTCAGGTGAATCCACTACCTTGGTTTCAAGCTTATGGTATCCTCAGGCAATGTTTTTACCAAATAACTCCCTAACACTTTTTCTATACATGTAAGCTTACATATCAAAAAATTTTTCTTAAGTTCATATGTGACTGGATAAAAAAAGTAATTTACCCCCACCCCAACGATGCATTTACAATATACTTGCTTTTATCTTCCGCCTTCTTCTTCTCATTCTCCTCCTCACTTTTACACCCAATGTTGTGTGTTTGTTTATTTATTTTTGAAAACAATAATGTTGTGTTCTTTAGTTTAAAAAAAAAAATGATTTAGGTGGTCATTTGAGTATATATATATATATATATATATATATATATATATATATATATATATAATGATGTCTTATAATGTGTTTACTCTGAATTTTACATCCACTCTTCAGGAGACTTGACTGTAAAATTGAATAAATTCAATTTTATCCAGTCACATATGCAAAAAATTTTTTGATATGTAAGCTTACATGTATAGAAAAAGTGTTAGCGGGTCATTTGATAAAAACATTGTCTGAGGATACCATAATCTTGAAACCAAGGTAGTGGATTCAACTGACCTGATTTTTAAAGTTAAAAGGTCTACATGTTATTTTATTTTGTTTTTCTACACGTGTATTGAGCATTTTTTAATACTACTGTTTCCTGGTCTGATTCAACTTTGACCATTAACCTTTATATATATATATATATATATATATATAAGTGAACATTGGATTCAACACTTAGAGGCAACAGGTTGTTTCATGCTAGACACACACACATATATATATATATATATATATATATATATATACATATACACACACACACATATGTGCACACATATACACACACACACACACACACATATATAGTGTGTAAAAATTGAATAATCGATTATCAAAGTATATATAAGGATTTGATTTTATTGCAAAATCAAATGCTTATATTTACCTTTACATCAGAGGAGAAAACGCATTATTAAAGTAAAGTTTTTCTTTAGTAATCTTACCTAAAGAAAGATTGTCTACATAGGCTTCTGATATGTAATATAGTAAGTCAATGAAAGAAAGACAAGAGATAAAAAAAACAACAAAAAATAGTAATATTGATAATAACACTAAAAATATTTATTGTATATTCGTAGGCCTTTTGACCAAACAGACAACATGAAAAAAGTCAGAATTTTCAGACTGTGTCCTTTCTCAACTGAGAAATAAAAAATTAAGTTTGACCTTTTGGTGAGGAGATTTTTTTCGTCATGTGTGTTATATTACTGATCAAATCTAGTAATTTTGGGCTATTCGTTTACCATGACTAGGGTTGTGGAGGGTTTGCAGATTGCTTTTTTTGTGGAAAACAGCTAACCCAAAACTACTAGATCTCAGTAATATTACACATGCAATAAAATAAAACATCCCCACAAAGTCTCACTTCATTTTTATTTCTCAGTTGAGAAAGGAGACCCGGCATGTCCCAAAATTTTGATCTTTGACATTTTTTTTCTCATCATGCTTCTATTAGCTCAAAATGCCTACAAATATATGACAAAAATTTTATTTTTGTTTTTTTTTATCTCTCAAATTTCTTACTCTGGCCTACTATATATATATATAAATATATATATATATATATATATATATATATATATATCTGATTACATAAATTACACACTATGTCTGCTTATTTTTAACATAATCTGTTCATACTCACAAATAACCTTCCCTGTATTGCAATTAAATGATGCAAGAAATGTGCTATAACTGTGAAAATTGCTTTTATATTCCAAGTACTTTCGATCTTCTTTCAAGATCATCTTCAGGGGTGCAGGTAGTAATAAAAAATTGTGTGTTACTATCTATTACTGTAATGTAATGGTTGCATTTAAAAGCAAAAAGAAAAAATTACAGTAATGGATAGCAACACACAGTTTTCCATTACTATTTGCACTCCTGAAGATGATCTCAGAAGATCAAAAGTACTTGGAATATAAAAGCAATTTTCAGTTATAGCACATTTCTCACATCATTTAATTGCAATACGTGGAAGCTTATTCATGAGTATGCAGATATAATGTCTGTAATTTATTTAATCAGACATGCCTAAAGGAGAATTTGCTGCCGAAATACACACACACACACAAGTTACTGTGGTGAAGTTTTTTATTTAATTTTTCTTATCTTCTTATAATTTTTTTATTTTCTGGACATAATCTAGAAGTTGTCCAAATGTCCTGTATGTTTGAGCTCTTTCAGCTATTTTTTTTTAGCCATTATCAAGGATGATTTTACTTTTACTTTTAAATAAATGTATGCATATTGTGACCAGGTTCATAGTTCAACTATGAATATGGGCACAATATCTTGAGCATGTTTTGAAAATGAAAACATTATATGAATACATACATACAACAGTCCATTTCTTGTTAACAGTTAATATATCTTAACCTTGAAAATGGTTAAATGTATAGCTGAAAGTACTCAAAAGCAAAAAAACAACTGGACAGTTTTTATATAATTTATATTCTCCAAAAAGAAGAAAAGAGAAATTGTATAATAATTTCTAAATCAAAGCACCTTATCTGTCATATTCAATGAAACGTGTATATAATATATATATATTAAGACATGTCTCATTGAAAAATTTAGACAAATTTTGTCTACTTATTTTAAATAGGATCCTCAGATATTAACAAACAAGCTTCTTTTCCTTTTATAAGGATACTAAGAAGATTGTCCATGAAAATGAGAGGATGCTATTGAAAATAAATATACAAAACTTGTCTAAATTATTCAATGGGACATGTCTTAATGAAAACCTACTGCCAAAATATACGCAATATACATCTATATATATATATATATATATATATATATATATATATAATTATTTAAAAATTATAACATAAATATGTTATAAAATCACTACAAAAATAGCCATTTTCTTTCAACACCTTTGGTGTCATATCAAGAGATGATGTTGAATGTAGAGCAAGGTGTTGAAACAAAATGGCTATTTTTGTAGTGATTTTATAACATATTTATTTTATAATTTTTAAATAAATAATTATATTCGCGCTACTCTGTATTGAGCACTCTTTTAAGAATAGTAATTCTTGGTTATTGGAATTTAGTCCGTATACACCAATCATATACTTGGTTATATATATATATACATATATATATATATATATATATATATATATATATATATACGGAAATAGATTAAGTAAACAGATTTTTCATTTATTTGTTAAAACATGATTTTTTAAATGGATACACATATTTACATCTACCAGCCTGAATATCTATTTAAAAAATAACATTTAAACATATATATATATGAATGATAAAAACTCGAAATTTGAATTAAGCAGAGGAAATCATATATGGGACATATTTTTCCCAACAAGAAGACAGAAAAAACATCAATTGCCCCCTGTATGTAAAGATGAGCCCAACCCTATATTTTTCTAAAGTGCTTTTATGACTATAAACTGTTTAGGATATTCTCTTGTGACAACCTCACAATTTATCATATATGCTGTCAGATGAAACCTTTTTTGACATTGTCATATCCATCCCTATAAATAAATGGAGACTAATATAGTATACATTCAAATCAAAGGCTTCAAAACAAATTTGATAGCAGATAGGATAAAATTACAACCACTCCATCAAATAATTGAAAAATGTGAAAAGCAAAGAAAAGAATTTTTCTTACCTTTTATTATATGCTTCTTACTGTAAATAGCAGATAGTCTACACACACATACATATATATATATATATATATATATATATACACTGGACTCTCCCATGATATTCAACGTATGAGGGTAAATCAATTCAGTTCTTAGATCCAAACAGCTAGACTACTCACATGATTTCATTACAGTGGTGAAGTTTTGTATAGAATCAATCACACATAAATCTTGTGTGTGTATATATATATATATATATATATATATATATATATATATATATATATATATATATATATAAGAAAGAGCAGTCAGACTAATAATCCACAGTTCTTTAGCAGTTATTTAAAAAAAAAAAATGTGCTCGATACAAAATAGAGCATAATATTATTATTTAAAATATGTCTTCATTGCAACACAGAAATTAATGTTTCAGAATTGAAAAATTAAAATTTTTGTTCCATTTTTAATCGATGTTGAATAACTTCAGAAAAAAATGATTTCCATTTTGGGGAACATAGTATTATATTTAAGAGTTTAACTCTTATTACATACCCCAAAAAGTAAAACTTTTTTTCCTGAAGTTATTCAGCATCGCTTCAAAATGGAACAAAAATTTTAATTTTTAGTTTGGAAACATAGTAATTTCTGTGTCACAATGAAAACATATTATTAATACTACTAATAATAATAATAAAAATTATATATATATATATATATATATATATTATTTTTTTTTTTATTTTATTTTTTTTTTTGCTGTACATATCAATTTTTAACACATGTGGTGGTTTTACCCAGTAGGTGCCCTGTGTGTGAGGAATTTTTATGTATAAACGAGTGAATGTTGACAGATAAATTATGGTGAATGAGTATATTATTATATAATGAATGAATGGGTCATGAATCCAGTTAGCTTGGTATGAGATAGCTAGTGATGTCCAACTTTGACCAATCTCCACACTTTTTTGGGCCTTGTGCCACAATTGCTGTATCAAATCTAATAAATCATGAATACAGAGAACTGATGCATCTGCCATGACTCAAGGTACCCAAACGACCCAACTCCGATTTTGAATTCAAAGTTCTTCTTCACTTAGATTAATAAAAAAATAATATAAATATTATTCAAGAATAATAGCTTATTCCATATGATCTGCTGATGATCCTGGATTAATGAGAAAATATAGAAATTATATATATTCCCTATTTAAAAAATATTTTATTTAGAATCTAATTAAAATTGAATATTTAAAATATTTATAAATAAGGTATTAAAAAATACACCCTATTTAAAAAATACTCCTTGCCTTCAAAACTCTAAAGTGTCTCATCTTTCCTAAGCTGACATTTAGTTTTTAAAATTGAAGAGTATCAGTAAATGTTTTTAGAATGTTCATTGCTGAAATAAAACTTCTTTGTTGTGCTTGTATACCATGACCTGTATCTCTTTCCAAGGACATTAAAAAAAAAAACAAAAAAAAAAAACAACCAACATTCTTTTTGCAGATAGTATTTTAGAAGGTCCTGACCACCAACATTTCTAGAAATGAGAAAGTAATTTGACATTGTTGAGATCTATTTCATTTTTATCTATATCTTTTCTTTCTGAAAGTACCTTTGTTTTTCCTTAAACACCGAGAACTTGATATCTCCCAAAACTCTTGATAAATTTAATCACTGTAAACTATACCAGATGTTCAGCTTTCAAATATCATCTTACCATTATCTGTCTATATTTCTGAGATGTGGTATTATGTACACTATTTAGACTATTGTCCTCATCCTTGTCGCCATATTTATCACAATGTTTTGATCGTTGTACGCTCCGGCCTTCTTCAGGTGGTTGGAATGTCAAACTGAACCCTTTATTTCACTCGCTGGGGTAGACTGTTCTAGTTCCATGTGCCATGCCTAATGGATGTCAGTTATCAGTTATCTCCTGCTTAAATTCAAGTTCTCCACCACTTTAACTGGGTATTGAACTCACACTCTTTGGGTCCTGTCACTGGATCTAACTAACACCTTTATCCACTGTGCCATGTTTCCTTGAGGAAATAAAGTGTTCAGATTGACATTCCAACCACCCAAAGAAGGCTGGAACATACAACGGCCAAAACATTGTAATAAATATGGCGACAAAGATGAGGACAATAGTCCAAATAATGTTGATAGTGTATCATCTTACCAGTTACTTGACAATCTCCTTTGAAAGATGCTCTTTACGTTTCATGTAACTGGTCATCGAAATAAAATGTCATTTGTCTTTGATTTAACCTCATCTTTCTTGCTGTAATAATGAGTGCAGATTGATTGGCTTTTGGATTTTTTTGTGACGTTAAGTTCATTTTAATGTATCGATTAATAAAAAGATTTGGCTCTTATGATATGCACAAAAACAGTTTAATCTACTGGCAGGACTTAGAATAATTTGCCTGCATCCCTTGCAGAGGAGTAAAGCTCAATCTGCAACAATGACAACTTTTAGGGTGAATACTTGCAGAATCAGGCATGACAATTTTGACTTTCATGTAAGGCAGATCTGTGTAAAAATTTTTCACTCTCACATAAAGTGGATCTGTTGACCTTTTTTTTTTATTTATTTTTTTTTTTTTTTGGCTCCTGTGTAAAGGAAACATGTGCTTACCTTTTATGGAAACAAGTCTAAAGTGGACCTGTACTAACCTTTAACTCTAGCATAAAGCAAACATGGGCCTAACTTCATTTTTTTTTTATCTCTAGTGTAAATCAGACATGTGTCAGTCTTTTTTGTTCAGATTAAGTGTAAAGCAGACATGTGTCAGTCTTTTTTGTTCAGATTAAGTGTAAAGCAGACATGTGTCAGTCTTTTTTGTTCAGATTAAGTGTAAAGCAGACATGTGTCAGTCTTTTTTGTTCAGATTAAGTGTAAAGCAGACATGTGTCAGTCTTTTTTGTTCAGATTAAGTGTAAAGCAGACATGTGTCAGTCTTTTTTGTTCAGATTAAGTGTAAAGCAGACATGTGTCAGTCTTTTTTGTTCAGATTAAGTGTAAAGCAGACATGTGTCAGTCTTTTTTGTTCAGATTAAGTGTAAAGCAGACATGTGTCAGTCTTTTTTGTTCAGATTAAGTGTAAAGCAGACATGTGTCAGTCTTTTTTGTTTAGATTAAGTGTAAAGCAGACATGTGTCAGTCTTTTTTGTTCAGATTAAGTGTAAAGCAGACATGTGTCAGTCTTTTTTGTTCAGATTAAGTGTAAAGCAGACATGTGTCAGTCTTTTTTGTTTAGATTAAGTGTAAAGCAGACACGTGTCAGTCTTTTTTGTTTAGATTAAGTGTAAAGCAGACACGTGTCAGTCTTTTTTGTTTAGATTAAGTGTAAAGCAGACATGTGTCAGTCTTTTTTGTTCAGATTAAGTGTAAAGCAGACATGTGCCAACCCTTTTTTTAGCTTTCGTGTAAAGTGAACCTCTGCTGAGCTTTTTTAACTCAATTCTAAAGCAAACTTCTACCAAGCTTTTTTAGCACTAGTCTAAAGCAAACTTCCAATCTTTCAATTAATTTCATTATTTTTGTGCTATAAAATATATTCTGCATTAAATAGTCCAACAATACTAATATGTTAAATTACTAACCTAACAAAAGCAGTCTATAATTATCCTGTTCAAAAAATTGTGTTATGTAATAGTTTCTTTAAATCTAGGTTTAATTTATGTTGAATTGTAAACAAAAACCTTTGCAAATATACTAATCAGAGCAATCCATTCGCAGCAATACATGTAATGTAAGTGGTTCCATTTTTTTATATGAAGAGTTGTTCTCTGTTTCATTGTTAAAAGTGCCTATCAAATATTTCATAGTTATATACTAAGCTTAGGTTAGTCTGATACAAGGCCAAATGTATGGGGGTACCCAGTGAGAATCAAATTCACTATGGTAGCAATGGTTTGCACAACAAAACTTGCTTATTTCCCAGTCTCATGCCAATTTCTCAAGACTTCCAAATAAAGCTACCAGTGTTAAGAGGTTGTATTTATATCAAGCAAACTAGTATGTTACTGGACTTAAACTCAAATTATGCTGAAAACATTGATTATTGTTTGATTAACAAAGTTATGCAATATTGAGCCTGCTCTGTACTTAAATTGGTGACCACTTGAGAAGCAACCTCCTATAATCTGAATTATGTTGTGTCTTTTAATAACCCACAAAAGGTTGATAATCCATAAAAAACAAATCAGTCAATCAACAGCACAGTATTGGCTTGATGCCTTTTTTTTTTCTAGTGTAGGTAATTTCAAACAGGTAGTACTAAAAATCATAATGAACATATGACACCATGGTGAGATTTGAACCAGAGTTTCATGGTCAGAATGCTAACATTCTAACCACTTAGCCAAATGCCCAATGGACAACATAACTCAATTGTGAAAAATTATAGCATATAGCAAAATGAGATAGCTTCGAAATTCAAAGTTGTATTGGAACATTGATAGATGCCTTCCTAAAGTTACAGTGAATGAAAAGGAGACTTGAAGATATGGTTCTACAGAAGGATGCTGAGAATACCCTGGATGGAATATGTTAGCAACAAGGAAGTTTTAAGGAAAATGTTTGCAAACTTAGAATCAGATGAAATTTCTGGAACACATAATGAAAAAAGAAGGCTTGAAGAATTTGACACTTATAGGGCATATTGAAGTCAAACAGAGGGTGAAAAGGGACACAATAAATAAACTATCTAACAAGCCTGTGTAAATATGGCCTAACAGAGACTGGAAGGAATGGTAAGTGGACAAACATTACTTAGGCTTATGAATGATCGAAAATTGAAGAGAATTATGATTGACAATGTTCTGATGGGACATGGTGAACTAAAATAAAAAAAGATGGTGATTGTGTATAAAAATTGATGGATTTTAATTTTTTTTTTTTTTTTTTCGTTCTTGAAAATTTTAAGCTTCTATTCATTTTAAGAATACTCATAGAACATGGTCACATGATTTGGAACTGTCATGTATTTTGGTGAGCCTTCTTCTTCTATACAGGCTCAGGGCATATTAGAAGATTTGGAAAGAACTTGTACCATTATCAATAATTTTGCCAGATACAAATCCTACTATTTAACATATCGATGATGGATTCATACACTTTTCGAGGGTATTTGTACGAAAGTGATTGTAACAAACTCATTTGGAATTCAAACTTGATTTTCTGATTTCACATTCAGAGCAACTACCCAGCACAATTCTGAAGCTTACAGCACCTGCTATTCCTAAGCAGTCACCCATCTAAGTACTGACACGGCTTAATATTGCTTAACTTATTTGTTATAGCTTTCATATGAGAATCAACTAGGCTAAGTCATCACAGAACTCTTTCTTTATCTGCAGCAGAATGTTCACTAACATGACTCCACTCTCTCCAGAGTTCATTTGGCATTGTGTGGTTTTGTCAAGCCTTCCTCTACCATGCTGGCTCAGGGCATATTGGAAGAGTTTGAAAGACCTTGTACTTTTAACAATAATTTTGCCAGATACAAATCTTACTATTTAACCCATTGCTGGGAGGGTGAAGAGGTGAATCCATGCCTTTCCCAAGGGTATTGATTGATTTAATGATATGTCTTTTATGGATTACCTTCTCATTGTGGGTTTATTTAAAGCCAAAATATTTGTTGGATTGTAGCAATAATATTTTTTTTTTATCATGAGTGAATATTGCATTATTAATTTTTTGGAGATAAAACTGATTTTTTTTCAGTTACAAGTTTTACTATTTAACCCATATTTAGGGGAAAGGATGAATCCATACCATTTTCAAGAGTATTTGGATTTAAGTTAACTGGAATTAGAACTCTGCTCTTTGGTTTCTCATTCTGATCTACTTCCCATTACACTATCTGCACATCCTCAACAATGTCTTGAAGGAACATGGCACATAAAATAAAATAGTTATTGCATATAAAAATTAATGGATTTAATTTCTTTTCTTTTTTTTTTTTTCCTAAAGCCTTGAGATTGAATTCATTTTAAGAAAGACGTGGTTAATATAAATATACAAATCAATTTCTTATAAGACATATTGTAGGAAAAATTGGAAACCTCAAACACAAGAATGAAAATGAAAGGAGCATAAGACAGAAATAAACATCCGGCTTCTATGAATTATCCGACTTTCCAATCATTTATTTCCATTAGTATTTCTAGTTGGAAGCAAAATTAAAAATAGATAACTCTCGGGCTAACAATAGAAACTGTTTCTCTCTCGACATCTTACGTAGCCTTAAGCAGTATCTATTCATGACAGTTATTGATCAAATGACTGCATGTTACCAACGGTAAGGCTTTCTGCTACTAACAAAGGCTGCTACATTGCAGACAGGTACATGCAAGTGATACAGATTTTTTGTGATATAATGAAAGTGAAAAAGGAAGGCTCACAAAAGTTTGGCCGTTTACCATTTTAGATGCCAAAAAAGAAATTATCAAGCTATATGAATTAAAACTGGCTCCATTTATGTTGATAGAAAAAGGAGGAGAAACCAGAATTAATGTTAAATTTAAAAAAAAAATAAAAAGTATTTCTTGGTACGTTGAATAAAAATGAAACTTGTAAACAAGGTTTTATCAAATACCCATGAGACTTTCATGCATTAACTAAAACATAATCATTATAATGATAATTATACATGTAATATAATAACATAATTTTTTTATCTGTCTATATTTTTGAAATGAGGATTTTTAATTATTTACATGATTTACATTTTTGAGATGAGGATTTATAATTATTTACATTGTTTGGACTGTTGTCCTCATCTTTATTGCCATATTCACAGTCTATATTTCTGAGATGAGGTATTGTAATTATTTACACTATTTGCATTGTTTGGACTGTTGTCTCCATCTTTATTGCCATATTCACAACGT
>OZ010594.1:23102953-23150453 GCA_963932145.1 Acanthosepion lycidas
ATCGTGTGACATTTGAAGACCTAATTGTAAAGGTTATTTTAAGGGGATCGCATCATACACGCGATATAAAATATTAACATATGTACTGTTAGCACTGGCTACACCGTTGACCAAACTATATATCCATTTATTGTAGTCAAAAGGTACAGCTGTAGTTAAAATAAAGATGATTTGGCTAAAACTGATGTATTATTTAACTGTATCCAATAATAATTCATTTAATATTCACATTAGTATCATATTATAAATACAAACAGCAAATATGCATCTTTTCCATTGTTTACGTTTATAAGATGTTTAGCTGTTTCTCGTTCGGGTGTTTATGGCTGTACACGTTTACGCAACGAGTATATAGCGTTACTGACGATATTTTTCTCGTTCTCTTATACTTTTCAAACTTATTTAACTAGAAGATGGGATGAAGAGATAAAGGGAAAGACCTTAGTCTATTGTAATTTGGTCTCTCAAAAAAGGAAATCGCATGATACAAGCCTGATTTTTTTATAAGTGAAAATTCGGGGGTCGCGCGTTGCACGAATATATACATTACTCATCGTTAAAGTGGTTGATCAAAAATATATATAAAAAAATAAATTTAAGAAAAAAAAAACGTTAACTGGTTATCGCTCCTCGCTCTTCAGAGGCAATAAAGGACAAAATTTATCTCCACTAAAAAGGGTAAAAATACTACCAATGAATCAGCAGTAGAAATCACAGACTGGTTACGCTTAATTAATCTGATTTGATTTCGTCTTTCACCAAGAATTTTATTTCAGGAAAATCAAGAAAGCACATTCAGATTACTGTTTGAGAGTTCTTGAGACAATTTATATACAGTCTAAGCAGCCTACCTTCTGCAAGCAGAAAGATCGGCTGCTGAGTCTAAATATATTCTGTCTGTCTAATTTATACTACTGATTCTCTGGTAGTATTTTTTCTCTCCTTTTTTAGTCGTTGTATACATATTTTCTGTCTCCGATTGGGTCTGAAGATTGATAAGCAATAAGTTATTCCTATTTTGTTGTCATATTTTCTTAATCCACCACTATATGGTGCATAATTTTTTTATCTTTGCTCATCTTTTTTTTTTGTTTTATATTTTTGTGTATATTTACATATACGTTTAAAATGTCCGTTTTTTAAAACTTTAATAAAATTTTGTGCCCCAACAGATTATTTAAAATAAAACATTGGATATTCAAATTTACCATCAGCTTTTCGAGAAGTTGCTCACTGTGATGAGATTCCTGTTCTTATTTTTGGGGCGTGGGGGTAGGATCGGGGGTAACCCAGATTATAAGGACATTGATGAATCAGATGAGGGAATGCTAGACAATGAACAGGAGGATAAAAGTTGGGTTGAAAGAATTGATTCTCACAGAATCAATTAAAAGATTTATTTCCTGATTGAGATCTTTCCAAAGACCACAAGCGCTGTTGACCTCAACTTGTTGAAAAGAATTTGTTGTTTCCAGATGTTAGACTATTGTTTTATTGCAATAGACACATTATATTGTTAGAATATTTCAGGAAAGACGATAACTTTGTGCATTGCAATAATATTGAGTGCTGCGAATTTATTCCTGTTATTTATCTGGAGTAATGCCAGGGGCGTAGGATGTAAATTTTGGATTTAATAAAGATTTTATTTTATCTTTATTAGGTAAACGTTAAGTCATTTTTAAAAAGTAAACTTGCAACAATCTTATAGTTATCAAAGCCGTCTATCGTTCTCTCTTTTTTCTCCCTCTGTCTCTCTCGTTCTCTCTTTTTGCTCTCTGTCTCTCTCGTTCTCTCTTTCTTTCTCGCTCTCTCTCTCTCGTTCTCTCTTTTTCTCTCTCTCTCGTTCTCTCTTTTTCTCTCTCTCTCTCGTTCTCTCTTTTTTTCTCTCTCTCGTTCTCTCTTTTTCTCTCGCTCTCGTTCTCACTTTTTTCTCTCTCTGTCTCTCTCGTTCTCTCTTTCTTTCTCTCGTTCTCTCTCTCTCTCTCTCGTTCTCTTTCTCTCTCTCTCGTTCTCTTTCTCTCTCTCTCGTTCTCTCGTTCTCTCTCTTCTCTCTCTCTCTCGTTCTCTCTATTCTCTCTCGCTCTCGTTCTCTCTTTTTCTCTCTCGCTCTCGTTCTCTCTTTTTCTCTCTCGCTCTCGTTCTCTCTTTTTCTCTCTCGCTCTCGTTCTCTCTTTTTCTCTCTCGCTCTCGTTCTCTCTTTCTCTCTCGTTCTCTCTTTCTTTCTCTCTCACTCGTTCTCTCTTTCTCTCTCTCATTCTCTCTTTCTTTCTCTCTCGTTCTCTTTTTCTCTCTCGTTCTCTCTTTTTCTCTCCCTCTTTCTCTCTCTCCCTCGTTCTCCCTCTCCCTCTCTTTCTAAAATATGTCATTATCTTTTTCTAAGACCTATCATCATCTTTCTTTTTCTAAAACCTGTCAACGCCTATGCAAAATCTTCCGTCTTTACTTGCAAGCGAAAACGGAATTGTATGTTATTTATCTGAGAAAATGTTTGGATGTAAGGAAAATGCAAATGGAGGAACATGTATAGTATTAATATGATGCTAATTTAATGCTGTAAAAAATGTTTAAATCCTACATTCTTCATACATTTATCTTTCTTTTTCATTCTTCATTTTCTCCTTTAACCTAAAAAGAAAAGTCGATTTAAAGTTTTAGTTTCATAATTTAGCACGGTATTTGATTATTTTATTTAGTTACTTAAATGCAATGGTCGCATTTCCATAATATATTTCTTCACTGACTTGACTCACAAGTTGTTTGTCGCTTCTTTCACTTGACGATGCAACAATGTTATGTGCAATGTCATCATTGCTGAAGAATCACTCACAAAATAAGTACGGGCCAAATTAATTAAAAGTGCTGTATTTCCTTTGCTCCCACCCATTTTGGAAATACTGTTTATTTTTAGAAAAGAAGCAATGAAAATTTCATTTGGGCCTGAACAGTAATTTTTTTTACATTGCACAATAATTACCAGTCTATTCTCTCTTCAAATCGCTTTTCTAGATAAACAGTGCATTATGTAGAATATTTTCTGGGCACCTCGAGGCGGTGTAATAGTTCGTAAGCTTGTCTCGCTAGAATATTTATTACTGAGTAGTGAGTTCGATCCTCACTAGTTGCCCCATACTTTCGGCCTTGTGCCACATCTAAGCTACGCTTAGAAAACCATTTGAGCACCTCGAGATGGTGTAATGGTTAGCAAGCTTGTCTCGCTAGAGCAATTACGACTGAGTAGTGAGTTCGATTCTCACTGGGTACCCCCTATTTTTGGCCTTGTGCCACATCTAAGCTACGCTTGGAAAATCACTATGTAGAAGATTTTCTTAACTAAATCCAAAGACGTCTTACCTTCTGCGACATTAATGCCCAACAAAATGTTTCCATAAATAACGTCATATTATCAAAATAGGTCAGTGATTTCTTTGGTTTCATCTGCTTCCTTCATTTTTTCAAATTCTACAATCTCTTCGTTGCTTCTATATCAGTCACAAATATGTCCGCACGTAAGTGCGTAATTTTATTTATCATTTTTTTAAAAATAATATTTTCACCGCAAACAAGGCAACGAAGCCACTAACACGCGTTACTGAGTGTGAAGAAAAATATAAGAAAAACATTATTAAGGAGCGAAAATAATGAAGGACCAGGCGTTAAGAAGACAGAAGATAACGTCTGACATTGCATTTACATTGTTGTTGATCAAACTTGACTGGAATGTAAGCAGCTGGAAGAGAATTCCACAAGTGAGTAGTGCGAGATAAAACTACTAGCATAGAACTTGCGGTTGCATATATAAGGAAGTGTTGAAAACTTCTCGGCCTGATCCATGACCCAAAATCAGATCAAAGGACTGATTTTTTTTTATTGCCTTCTAGGTTCATTTCTCAACAGCCCTGTACCTAGTTTTCCTGTCTGTTTCTATCACACCCGACCCTCCACTTCGCTTGTCCCTTTCTCGCACACATGGACCTCCATCTCGCTTGCCCGTTTCTCCCATTTCGTCCTTATCTGTGTTCCTTTCCCTCGATTCCTTACACTTACTTATATCTTTCGCTCCCCTCATCTAAGGTTTCAACATCTCGTTCTTCTCCTACATCCTTTTCCCTTCTTGTTCCCCTCATCCAAAGTTTCTCTCCCTCTCGTTCCTCTCATCCAACTCTCCCTCCCTCCCCTCATCCACCTCTCTATCCTTCTTATTACCCACCTCTCTCTCTCTCTTTCGTTCCCCACCTCCACCACTCAGTCTCTCTCTCTTTCGTTCCCCACCTCCACCACTCAGTCTCTCTCTCTTTCGTTCCCCACCTTCACCACTCTCCACCACTCTCTCTCTTTTGTTCCCCACCTCCACCACTCTCTCTCTCTTTCGTTCCCCACCTCCACCACTCTCTCTCTCTTTCGTTCCCCACCTCCACCACTCTCTCTCTCTTTCGTTCCCCACCTCCACCACTCTCTCTCTCTCTCTTTCGCTCCCCAATTCCACGCCTCTCTCTCTTTTATACCCAACTTCCACCCCTCTCTCTCGTTTCTCACATCCACCACTCTCTCTCTCTTCCGTTCCCCACCTTCACGATTCTCTCTCTCTCTCTCTTTCGTTCCCCACTTCCACAATTCTCCCTCTCTTTCGTTCCCCACTTCCACAATTCTCCCTCTCTTTCGTTCCCCACCTCCACGATTCTCTCTCTCTCTCTCTAAATCATTTGTCTTCAACACTGAAGTCGTTTTCGTCTTTGCTTTTTTTTTTTCTTTTTTTTTTTCCTAAACTTGTTTCTCAGTGACAAAATGGCACTTGCTAACTCATGTCGAACAAGTAAATATCAATTTTTATCAGCTGCTACAGTGGTTTTTATAATAGCCTGAATATATTTAGTGCTGACTGCAGATGTTAAAAGACTTTACTTACACCCAACATGCATTGTCATGGTTGCATAACCATTACAATGACCAACGCTCTCTTTTTATATCCTATGTTCAACATGATTTGCTGTTCTTCTATTATTACCTTTGCTCGTACAGACTTGTTCATCAAGCTCTGATCAACAAACCTGAATGTGTCACTCAACTGAGCTGAGGTTAAATGCCTTTTAATAAAAAATAAAGTCGTTTGGTCTTTTACTATGGAGCCATCAAAAATGATGAGAAGTCATTGTTGACTAATTCTGGAGGGATCAGTTTTTTACTTAATAACAATATAAATTTGACCCCTCACTTTATATCCATTAGAATTTTATATTAATACTAATTAAAAATGAAGCCATATTTTAAATCCTTTCATGTGCGTCTTTATATATTTTAAATCTTTTTATGTGCGTCTTTATATATTTTCCTATTAATATGTATTTGGGGGATCAATATATTACTTAATACCAATAGAAAACTGATCCCTCACTTTATACCCGGTACACACTCACATTAATACTAGTTTAGCTACATTGTGTTAAGTCCATACTGGCATGTCTTCAGGTGTGTTTTTAAATATATATTTTCCTATTAAATAGCACGTAAAGTATAACACTGAAATCTGAAGGTACATTGGGATAGCGAAAGATTCCTTCCAAAAATTAAGTAAAGTATTAAGAAAATGAAAAATTTTTGTTAGAAACACAGAAAAGAGTACTTAACTGATATGTAATATCAGTTCTCCTATATGGCAGTGAATGTGGGACAATCTCCTCAGATGAAAAAGAGACTTGAAGCAAGAGAAATGTGTTCCTACAGAAGGATGCTAAGACCGAATATGTGAGCAACGATAAAGTTTTTGAGAAAAACTTTCACTCTATATGTTGTGCCCCTTCAAGACGTCGGCAATCATGGCTCTCCACAATTTCCTTTCCTTTGTAGCTCTTAATAACTTTGTCTTTTTCCATCTCTCCCAAACCTTGCCCTGCTATCCATTCAGGCTGAGGATGTCTTTTTAAGCCTAAAACAAAATTATATATATATGTTTGTGTGCGTATGTATGTATGTATATATATATATATATACACAAAGTTCTTTCAGCAAGGTCAATGCATCACCAGAACAACCCATGACAAGACAATGGCATAGTAATTGTGAGTTCAATCCTTAGTCTGGGCAGTGCAGACTGAATAGAAAATGAGAAAATAGGGTGAGCAATAACTGAGCAATTTTTTTTTTTTACAATGATGTTCACCTCTGTACAAGGCCCAAGAGCCACATGAGGTAGAGGGTTACAGTGCAAGAGGCACTGTTTATGGGAATATGTAGGGAAGATACTGGTTAACCCTAGACTTGAACAGATTGTGATCTGGTAAGTTTTCTCTTGGGAGTCAATTCCACAGAACAACAGTTTGTGAGAAAAGGCTGCTTGAGTGGAACATATATCTCCCCAGTAGAATATGAAAGGAATGTGGGTATTTCACTACAATGGGCATGGTATGGCAGGTCTTAGCTGTGAAAATTAGAACTGGTTGGACTAAAGAATGTAGTTTGTTGGAACACTTTCCATGGAAATAATGATATAGCAGCAAGAGACTTGCCTTGTTTTGACTGTAGGAAAGAGATTACAAGATGGAAAATAATGTGTTACCCATAATGACACGGAAACTCTTTTGAACTCTATCAAGACTGGAAAGTGAAGATTGGGCAGCACCTGCCCACATATAGCAACAGTACTCCATTTTGCCTTGTTTGACTAAAAGGTGAAAAAAGTCACTCTTCTGTCAAAATACCTCCAATAAATTTTTCATTGCTTTAAATGCACATACTTTAGATATATTGGATAGATTTATTTTTCATTCTAAGATTAAGTATTTTCTTTCTTAATTTTTAGCTAGTTATTTTTCCTCCTTTTATTGTTGATTTTTTTTTTCTAGGTCAGATACCCTCCGCCCATTAAGTCAGAACAAAGAAGCAATCTCCATTATTTGAAAAATGAGATGACATGCTTTCACTATTGATTTTTGTCTAGTCTTTTCTTCACCTAATTGTTGCTTTTTATTTGAATGTGGAGATGGAGTATTTTCATTATTAATTTTAGTCTAGACTTTTCATTTTAGTCTAGACTTTTCATCTTCATGTTACTTTTTATTTGAACACAGAGATGATGTATTTTCATTATTGTTGGCTTTTCTTTATTTTATTTTTTATTTTTAATTTTAGTTTTTGTTGAGTTTTTCATATTGCAGGTTTTAATTTGTTTTTTGTTATTTGTGATTAGAAACATGAAGATAAGTTTGAATAATTACAGAAGTTATTAGTGAAATTTTTCTAATGTGTTCAAACAAAGGTTTTTCTAAATTTGTTCCTTTATTTTGGGGAAATAATGCAAAGCTGTTAAGTATTTTCATTATGAATTTTTGACTAGAATTTCATCATCTTATTGTTGCTTTTTATCATATCTTTTAGTATTTAATATCTGCCACATTTTAAAGTAATGTGAGGTTGGAATAAAGAGGTAGTTTTCATTAAAATATTTTAACTGCAATTAAATATTTTCATTATTAACTTTTGGCTTTTCTTTATCTTGCTTTTTTTAAAATTTTGCTTCCAGTTTTTGTTGTATTTTTGTCTTTATTATTGTGGGTTTTTCTCATGTGTTTTTTGAGATTGGAAAGGTGAAGGTAAAAGTTTGATTAACTGAAGAAATTATTCTTTAATTTTTTCTGTCTTCAAACAAAAGTTTTTCCAATTTTGTTCTTGTATTTTGGCCAAATAATATAAAACCTTAAACAAAATAAGAATCTAGTCATGCAAAAAAAATATTTCATAAAAATAAAGTTTAAACTAACTTGACCTCTCAAATAATTTATATGTAATTTATAACTTTCAAAAAAGATCTTCCTGATGTCATCTGTTCTCAATTCATTATCTATGCTGATGACAAAACTATTTACTCCTGTAAGTCTGATCGGTTCAATAAAGTCAAATTGGCAGCTGATGTAAAAAATGACCTATAATCTGTTGTTAACTGGGGCAAGGAATGGCTTGTTAATCTTAATACCTCCAAAATGAAACTGTTCACTTTTAATCATCTGAGAGAACCCTTTTTATCTTCCATCAGCATGGCTGATGCTAAACTTCAGGAGAGTAATTAATTGTGCTTTCTCAGGCTAACATTTTCTACTGACATGAAATGGAAAGATTATATTGAATCAATTGCTAGGCAGGGTTTGCAGCTAGGAAAGTTGGTTTACTGTGTCATGTTAGACAATTTTTCTCTCTTACAGATTTATAATTCTATCATTTGTTTTTGCTTTGAATATTGCTGTCATATATGATCTGGTACTGCTGCTATATATTTAGACATTCTTGATAAAATCCACAATCTGCAATGTTATTGGCATCTCAACTTCATTTGCTTTCCCACCAGCATAATGTCGCTTCCCTGTGCATTTTCTCTAGACACTTTCATGATAAATGTTCTGGTGAACTTTCCTCTATAGTACCTAGACTTTATTAATTTAAGCACAGTATTAGTTTGGCAGCAAGATTTAATCATTTTATAGTTGAAATAGCTAAATGTAACTGTAAGTTCTATGCTAATAGTTTCTTCTATCACACATCTCGCTTATACAGTGTAACCCGGATATAAGAGAGTTGTCGGGACTGAAGACAAAGTCTCTTATATCCGGGTTTCTCATATCCGTGTTTGGTCTATTTTATATACATTAACACAGGCTCTAATTTGGGACCAGAGAAAATCTCTCTTATATCAGGGTCTCTTATATCGTGGTCTCTTATATCCGGGTTACACTATAGAACTCTTGTCCAGCTTCTTGTTTCCCAGTTAATTTTGGTCTTCCAAAATTTAATGCAGTGCCAGACATTATATTATGTGTTCTTAATTCTTGTTCTTTTATTGTTCTCTATCCTTAATAGTGTTTTTTTTTTTTTTGTCACATTCTCTAACATTCAGTAACACCTTGTGTCTTAGTGGTTTTATTGCCTTGCTTGGGGTGAAATAATTAAAAAAATAAAAGTTTAAGGATTACTGTACTTTAATCTATTCAGACTGTTCTCCATAACTTGATTGTTATAATCACAAGGTTTTGGTCATAGTACTCTGGTTGCTCTCATCACATGTTTTTGTTATATTCAGGAATTTAGAGAATTTCAAACCAAACCCTTTATTCAATCCTCTGTATGCCTAGCATAGAAGTGAACACTGTATTGAAGCCTGAAGATAGAAAGGAAATTAAGCCTAAGTATAAAAAATTCCATCACTTAATTATTAGTGGCTTAACCTAAAAAAAAATTTACATAATGTAGAATATATATTTTTATAGTCATTTGCTCAATAAGATCATTTAGTAAAAACAGTAGAAAGTTTTGTTTTTTTCTTTTTTACATTAAAAATATTTTTAATTTTCAGAAGTTTATTTAGTAAATGAATATCTAAGTGTTTTATGGTTTTTTAAGGACTACCTCCTCCATAAAAATAAAACAATATAAATTATGGTAATACTAAACCTTACATAGCAGGAAAATGTTGCACAATTATATCAAATAGGTAAAAAAAGTACAAAACAATGAATTCTTTTAAAGGGATGAGTATTTTCATTTTGATTATATACAAATACAAAAGCTAGGAAAATGATATTTTAAAATTTTTGCATTATGAAAATAGAAAAAAAAATTATAAATAAAACAAATATTAGATTCTAAGATTTAATATTTTTTGACAGTATTATACATTTTGATGCGTTCTATGCACAAGGGAATTGTCACCATCTTTGAGAAGTCTGCATGCAGACATAGCATCATCTTTGATCTGTTGTTTCAGTTTTATTTGCAGGCAAAAACTCCAGGAAATCATGTAAACCCATCAATCCTAGTAAATAGTGACTTCCTGAATTATAGAGTTGTCAATTTGTCCTTTAGGTTTCAATCCTGAACAAGGTCCATTTTGTTATAAAAAAAAAAGTTAAAATCATGAACTGATGATGTCTGCTGACCTTCAATGAAACATCAATTGATGATGAACACTGTTTAATTTTGCATTTGCATGCTATCTCCCAAGTCTAAATGTCCACAGGGCCGGAGCATACTACCCCTGGACCCCATGACAGGGGGTACCAAGCCTGATTGATGGCCCTGGGCAGTGCTTTATCTTCAGTATCTGTCTATATTTCTGAGATGAGGTATTATGTACACTATTTACATTATTCAGACCATTGTCCCTATCTTTGTCACCATATTTATCACAACGTTTCAGCAGTTGTACACTCCAGCCTTCTTCAGGTGGTTGGAATGTCAAACTGAACCCTTTATTTCACTCACTGGAGTAAACTGTTCTAGTTCCATGTGCCATGTTTAATGGATGTCAGTTATCAGTTATCTCCTGTTAATTCCCCTCTCCAAGTTCTCCACTGCCTTAACCAGGTATTGAACTCACACACTTTGGGTCCTGTCACTGGATCTAACTAATGCCTTTATCCACTGTACCACTGAACAGTCTACCCCAGTGAGTGAAATAAAGGATTCAGTTTGACTTTCCAACCACCTAAAGAAGTCTGGAGCATACAACAGCTGAAATGTTGGGATAAATATGGCGACGAAGATGAGGACAATAGTCCGAATAATGTAAATAATTTCTTACTATCTTATCAGCATTTGCATGTTTTCTACTTACATTTATATACATTACAAATTAAACTAAGCACAAATATTGAAGGATTAAAAATTTTCACAGATTTTGATGTTCTGGAATCTTACTTTTTTTTTTTTTTTTTCCAAATCTGTGAATATTTTTGCTCATGCCGAGTCTCAAAAAACTCTATATAAAATTCACTATTTTTTATCCAAAATGTTGAATGTGTTAAATTATTCCACTTTTTAGCAAAAACAAATCCTCAAGTTGATGTTAAAAATTTGCTCTATAACATTGTTAATTTAAAGATGGAATGATCTATTATGATATGTCTCTAATTTGTATTTAGATACATTGTATTTATTTTGAATTGTTCACCTATATTGCATATCATCCATTATTGTACATAATTAGCTTACAATAAAAAAAATTTTTATTTGAATACTACCTCATGAAAATTGAGATGTAGTAGAGTGGTGGTGGGGGTCGCAAAATTCTTGCACTGGTTGCATAAACAAACCTGATACATACAGGGTGCAATGGGTAAATTGAAAGCATTTTATATTTTAATTTTGTATATGAGTGTTGTTTGTTGTCAACTGCACAATATAGTAGGGTCAGTTGGGCACCATCTGTACAAAAAAAAGAGTACGATGACGTAATTCACTCTGCCAGAAATTTGGAAACAGCATGCTGTACTGCTTGGTATTCATGCCAGAATCTCCAATACAAATATTTTAGAGTGTTTGGGTGTCAATCTGAGGATAGTCCAGAGGATTCAGAAAGAGTTGGATGAATCTAATGGTGATTACAAAGGTACAGCAACTCAGAAAACTCACTCTGATCATTCTAGTAAGAAAAGAACTCTTGAATTTGTTGGTGAGGGTCTCAGACTCAACATGGAGGCCTACATTAAGTACCTTGAGAAGGTAGAGTTGTCTTGAGTCAAGAGAGTGGATATTGGAAGACCCTATGTCTGGCAACAGGACTCTGCACAATGCCACACAAGTAGGAGTACCTAGTCATAGTTTTCAGACAATTTCTGTGACCACATTACTTGTGACATCAGGCCATCTAACTATCCAGACTGCAACCACCTTGATTATTATGTGTGGGTCACAGTTGAGTGATAAACCAACAAAACTCCTTGTAATACCTAAGCTGAATTGAAGGCAATGGATTATGGCAGCATTCACCAACTTAAACAAGGAGACCGTCCAGAATAGATGCAGGAGATTCAGAAGTCATCTGGAGGCCATGGTTGGATCTAATGGTGATTTTATTGAATAAATTTACTTTTTAGCATTTCAAGATGCTTTCATGTAATTTTGGTAAATATATATGTTAAAATGAGATATCAGTGTTATTTTCATTTTTGCATCATTTAAACAATTTATTCATCGCACCCTGTAGATAAAAAAAAGAAAATTCATATTTAAAGGGTAGTTTTTTAAATATATTTTTCCCTTTACTTATGTACAAAATTTATAGAAATAATATTTTAAAACTTTTAAGTCAGTCTATATTTCTGAGATGAGGTATTATGTACATTATTTACATTATTCAGACTATTGTCCTCATCTTTGTGGCCATATTTATCACAACGTTTCGGCCGTTGTATGCTCCGGCCTTCTTCAGGTGGTTGGAATGTTGAACTGTACCCTTTATTTCGCTCACCGGGGTAGACTGTTCTAGTTCCATGTGCTGGATGTCAGTTATCAGTTATCTCCTGTTAATTTCCCTCTGAAAGTTCTCCACTGCCTTAACCAGGTATTGAACTCACACTCTTTGGGTCCTGTCACTGGATCTAACCAACGCCTTTATCCACTGTGCCATGTGTCCTTGATAAAGAAAAAATAGGAAATAAAACAAATTTTACGTTCCTAGATTTAATATTTTTAACAGTATGATACTTGTTGAAGCATTCCATATACAATGTAGTTGTGTATCCAGCTTTATTTGCAGACAAATACTCCAGGATATGATGTAATGTCATGAATCCTAGAGTTAACAATTAGTCATGTAGATTTGAATCATGAATGAATGATATCATTGGAAAAAGCTTAAATCATTTGTTGATATCTGCTGATTGCCAATGAAACATCAATTGATGATTCCTGCTGTTTAAGGGTTAGTAAGCATTAACCATAAATATAAGTAATCTGACACTCCTCAGTTTTGGCCAGGCTGAGCACTTTGACCATAGCAAAAATGAACAGGAGAAAGTTTCTTTTCTGTTTGTTTTTTTTTTTTTTTTTCAAGGCAATTCACCCCAAGCAAGGCAGGAGTGCCACTAGCACACAAGGGGTTACAGAGGATTGAGAACAAGAGTAAAGAGGCATGTTTGTGGAAAGGATACAGAGAAGGATGGGGAACAAACTCAGAGTGTCAGATGTCGATTGACGTTACACTTGAATATTTAAAGATTATAGTCAACAGGGAAGCAAGTAAGGGGAAGGGAGTTCCACAGACGGGAAGTGCAGGTGAAGAAGCTGTTTGAGAAGAAGAAATGGCTACATTTAACCATTTTGACAGTGAGAGGGTGCAACTGAGATGCCAGCCTGGTAACATGTTTAAATTCATGTAGTCTGGGAACCAGCAAATTTAGCTTGTTGGAACAGTTGCCATGAAAATATTTGTAGAAGAGACAGAGGGAGGCCACAGCACATTTGTGGGATAGTGATTGTAGACTAGATGCCAGATCAGGACCTATCATCTTGCATATTCATCTCTGGAAGTTTCACAGTCAACACAGAATAGTCAAAGCAGACAGGAGGGATTCTTTTCTTAAAGACATTTTTAAGACAAAAAATTTTCTCCTGTTTATATTGAATGACATAATTGAGTGTCATTTACTAAATGCTCTTCTTATTGAGCAAATGACTATTGTAGCAATATTATTATTATTATTATTATCATAAATAAATGAAAATAAAATATAAAATAATTATAGTAATAATGAAAGTTATAAATAAGACAAAATAAAATAAAACAATAACATAAAACATTATGTAAAAATAAATTAATTAAAAATAATAAAAATACTCCCAGCATGCAACAAAACTGTTATTGCTGAAAATATGGACATCCTGTCAAAACACATTAAATTCAATCTCTTCACCATGAACTTCTCTCTATGATATGGCTTGTAACAACACAAAGTAAATTCTCCCTTTTATCACATGTACTATAAAACAATTGTAATCTAAAAAATACACACAAAAAATTGTATAAAACTAACATACAGCTTACCATACTTTTCCTATTATTTCTGTATGTTTTCTTTCCTATCAAGTATGCTTTTTATTATTCTACTATGATATAAATAAAGAATCATATATATAAATGAATATATATAAAGATTATAATTTATTATATAAATTAATATATCAATAAGTAATAATATTAATCTTAAAATATTAATAAAATAGTAATATATTAATTAATATTGCAATAGACTCAACATTGGGAAAAAGGGTGATCTTCAACTATCATTGACATTGATAGAGCCAAATATAAAAAAAACTCGCACAGCAGTATCACCCACAGCACATTTTTTTAACTTATTAATTACTCATATCTACTATCTATATTTCTCTTGTTGTCTGTCTGTGTGTCTGTCGTGGGCGTTGTTACCTCGCCCAGGCCGCATTTCTCACCCAATATCGATGCGGTTTTAACTACAAGTTTGCAAATGGCTGCTGTAAGGACATGACAGAGGCCGATTTTTGAGTTTGGACTCAGGTTCCGAAAAAATCGATAATCTATATTTCTCATATTGTCTGTCGTGGGCGTTTTTATCTTGCCCAGGCCGCATTTCTCACACAATTTTGATGCGGTTTTCACCACAAGTTTGCAAATGGCTGCTGTAGGGACATGATGGAGACCGATTTTTGAGTTCGGACTCAGATTCCAAAAAAATCGATAATGAAAAAAATCTGCTTACAGAAGGAATGATCGCATTTCAACCAAATTTGACACCCTCTTAGAGTCTATCATTAGAAATGTTATCCAGAAGTTTCATGGCCACTGACCCTTAAACAGCGCTGAAAATCGATATAACCCAAAAACCGATACGCTCAGATTGCGCCTGAACTGCATGCCAGTTTTTAGCGAAAACCGACCAGATTTATGAGGAGGCCATTGGGAGTCACCATGTGAAGTTTCAACTCTGGGCGTCCACCAAACAGAGTGAAAATCGACAATCGGTCAACCCTTAAAAATGTTTTTTCCAGTTGGGTATTTCCTAAATGCAGATTAATTTAATGTGACGCTATGCGCGGGAAGAAACAGGTCAGTGTGTGCAGTGGAGTGGAAGAAAACATTTGACCTCAAATTCTGGAATGGGTGCAAGGCCATTGAAATTCAGCTTTTTTTATCCCTGCTACCAGTTCTGACTTTGAGCCACAAATGACATATTCGACTTTGTCAACACTATTGCTTTAATCGTAGTAACATCAGCACAGCAAAGGGCACTCCTTTAAAGGCAAGGAAGGGCAAAAATATTTTAAGTCAAGTGATAGCGATTGCTCTATGAGTCGTACGATTTTGTAATCAAGCACGGGCAACGCCGGGCCATGCTGCTAGTATTTTAAAATGGTTTATTATGAGTTATTATGAGTGCATAAATGTTTCATAGAATTTAGTTGTTAAATACAAATTCATCTTCATTAAATTAATTTTACTTCAAAATAAAGCACATATATTTACTATTTCTATAAAACAATTTCCTATCTATTGGGAAAAAATAAGCTTTTTTTTTTTTTCATCAAATGGTTATGGAGGTCCATCAAAAACAAATTAAGAGCTAAAGTGGTCAATAAGTAAAAAAAAGTCTGAGAACCACTGATGTAGAGTAACCTTAAATCTTACATGTAAAACAATAAAATATAATATAAATATAAAACTTACTAGACAACATGTAACCTGTTGGGTCACTGACAGTTCAGATTATAAAATTAATTACATTAATGTAAAAATATTTTTTAATATGCCAAAAAATATTTTAAAATCATATTCACTTGAAAATATTTTTTAAATATGGCAAAAATATTTTTTAAATATTTAAAATATTTTTTGTTTACAGAAAGCTGAAATATAAATAAGCACGCACGAAATCTCGGAGGGGGGAAAGTGAGAAGTGAAAAGAGAGAAGTGAAAAGAGAGAGAGGTGAAAAGAGAAAAGTAGAAAGAGAAAAGTGAAAAGAGAGAGAGGGGGAAAGAGAGAAGTGAAAAGAGAGAGAGGGGGGTGTAAAGAGAGAGGTGTAAAGAGAAGTGAAAAGAGAGAGAGGTGGAAAGAGAAAAGTGGAAAGAGAAAAGTGAAAAGAGAGAGAGGTGGAAAGAGAAAAGTGGAAAGAGAAAAGTGAAAAGAGAGAGAGGTGGAAAGAGAGAAGTGAAAAGAGAGAGAGAGGTGGAAAAAGAGAGGTGGAAAGAGAGAAGTGAAAAGAGAGAGAGGTGGAAAGAGAGAGAGGTGAAAAGAGAAAAGTGGAAAGAGAAAAGTGAAAAGAGAGAGAGGGGGAAAGAGAGAAGTGAAAAGAGAGAGAGAGGTGGAAAGAGAGGTGGAAAGAGAGAAGTGAAAAGAGAGAGAGAGAGGTGGAAAGAGAGAAGTGAAAAGAGAGAGAGGTGAAAAGAGAAAAGTGGAAAGAGAAAAGTGAAAAGAGAGAGAGAGAGGTGGAAAGAGAGAGGTGGAAAGAGAGAGAGGTGAAAAGTGGACGTAAATGTAACCATTCATGTCCACAAGCTGGATGTTAAATTAGGTCACTATCTGAGATGAACACAGATCATTTCCTTCTTTCTCCCCTTCCTACACGATAATAAATTTACATGTTTCTTTCACCCACTCTCTGTGTATGACTTCTGACAAACACAAAAGCAACGTTCACAGAATTTTATAATAATAAAGATAAAATATAAAACTGATAAAACTTATAAAATATAATATAAAACTTATAAGATATAAAACAAAATAATATAAAGAT
This sequence comes from Acanthosepion lycidas, assembly GCA_963932145.1. Taxonomy (NCBI): domain Eukaryota; kingdom Metazoa; phylum Mollusca; class Cephalopoda; order Sepiida; family Sepiidae; genus Acanthosepion; species Acanthosepion lycidas. The sequence continues at coordinate 23,119,487 of OZ010594.1, forward strand.
TTATAAAATAAAATATAAAACTTATAATATATATTATATAAATTTTACATGTAAAACAGTTTGGGAACCACTGATGTAAAGTAACCTTAAATCTTACATGTAAATTATTTGAATGGTCAAATATTTACTAATAAACAACTTTATGAATTTACTTTTATGAAATATTTTTTGCAAAACTAAATTCATAATTTGTTTTACAGTTTTATATTATTTGGCCAAAATACAAGAACAAAATTGGAAAAACATTTCTTTGAAGACGGAAAAATTTCAAGACTAATTTCTTTACTTAATCAAACTTTATCTTTATCTTTCTAATCTCAAATAGCAAAAGAAACTAATGAAATGTAAGCCCTTCACTGCTTTAATCTGCTCTATCACTAATTCCATGGAAATTGTTCAGAAGAACTACATTCTTTGATTCCGCCAGTTCTGACCTTCACAGCTAGGACATGCCATGCCACTTACATAGTAGCAAACCACTCTCATTTGCTCTGTGTTCCATTGGTAAGTTCCAATTGACCAGCTTCTTTTCATGAACCACTGTTTTGTGGAACTGACTCCCAAGAGGATGCTTCCTCAATCACTACAATGTTAAACTGCTCAAGTCTAGGGTAAGCTGCTATCTTCCCCTCCTATCTGCCTCTTACTTTGTGACCCTCTACCATGAGTGGACCTCGGGACCCCTTTGTACAGAGTACACCTCAGTGTAATATATATATATATATATATATATATATATATATATACATCCTGTGAAAGGATGGTTCTAGTTGTAACCTGAGTTTAGGCTTCAATAACTTTACTTTATTGAGTAGATAAGTTTGCCTTAGGCTTTTTTCTTTTTCTTTAAAATCTTGATAGAGTTCAAAAGTCTCTGGGTCCTTGTGCGTGCTAAATTATTTTCAACCCTCCAGCCTCTCTCTCACAGATGGGATGTGGACAGCCCATCACTGCTCTATTGTTATTTCCATGGAAAGTACTCAGACAAACTACATTCCTTAGTTACACCAGTTCTAACCTTAACAGTTGAGACCCGCTATGTGATGCACTTTGTAGAGGATGACCCTGATTCCCTTCATACTCCATTGGTGAGAAGTAAATTCCATTCAAGCAGCTTCTCCAAAAGCCACTGCTTTGTGGAACTACTAAGAGAATGTTTTCTTGATCATTACAATCTTAACCTGTTTAAGTTTAAGGTCAATTGTTATCTTCTTCACATACCTGTATAAAGTGTGCCTCTTACACTGTAACTCTCTACCTTGAGTGGCTTTCAGGCCTTGTACAGGATGAACCTCACTGTAAAAAAAAAAAAAAAAAAAAAAAAACACACAACAAAGGCTAAAAATGAAATTAAAAACTTTGAAAGGTTCAGGTCTCATGTCAGGTCATTGAGTTCTGCTTGTATCAAGGGTACTGACTGTCATCCACTTCTAGCTTGTATGAGTCATCCTCAGCTACAACAGTCATGTCACTATGGTTGAAATCAGAGCTATATTTCATGTTACCATTTGGCTCAGGAACAGGAAGGTCTGGGCCATAAGGGATTGGTCTTATGGCAGAAGGAACATCTGGTTATTGGACATGGTGCTTGTTCTTGTGATTTATTCCTTTAAAATTTATCATGCAAAAATAGCAGTCTGTAATGTGATCTTTTCCTTCCCTCCAGACCATTTAATGGCAAATAGCATACTTTTCCTCCAATCCCTCAAGTTTTCCACACATGTTTTGCAACAAACGTAGTGAGCAAATGGTTTATCCTGATTCCCTAGTTTGACTCCAAAATAATGGTGACATACCTTCTTCACAAAATCAATGAATTTTTCTTGACCGTTAGAAAGAACCACATTACTGCAGATATAACAGAACCTGTCAGGATGATTCTTACACTTGCGATCCATTCTTACAGGAATACAAATGTCAAGCTGAAAAGAGAAAAAATAAGTCTGCACTCAGCTCATCGTTGACACTTGACGCAGTATATTAAAATCATTTTAAGCTGAGAGATAAGCTCCACCCCGCTCTATGTCGGTGTTAGCAAATAGGGTGGTACACTGTAGTTAGGTACACATACATTATATGCTATATTAAAACATCAGGCACCCATGATCAGCTGTGACTAGTAAAGTCCACAGGCTTTTGAATAAGTGTTATTATTGTGTGCAACTTGTTGTTAGGTATTCAAACACATCATAAAAACCAGACCTGACCAAATAAAATGAATGGTATTTTTGGATTCAGCATAAAATGATGATCATATATCACTTGATAAACCTTTGACCTTTGGAAAAAAAAATTTAAATTCTGATATAACTTCTGTCTTGGCCGTCCTATTCACAAAGAAAAAAATAGCTGTTGGTATATCCAACTTGTTTTCCTAGCAACAGAGCCACAATATTCAAATCTCTGCAAAGTTGCTAGTTGATATATTTCAGTAGTTGTTTTATATTGTCATAAGTTTCTTTTATGTGGGCCATGACCAACTGGGATTGAAGGTAAATCATTATCATTGCGCAACAAGACAGCTTTGATATTTGTTTTTGAGGAATCCATTAACAGCTTCCATTCCTCTGGATTGTAACTGTAATTGCATAAGACAACTGCATAATTGCATAAGTAATTGCATAAGACCACTGATATTATTGCAGTACACCAAATCACTTTTCATAAGGAATAGGACTAGACCCTTGTGACAATCACAGAAATGGAAAATTTGTACATCACAAGCTAATAGTTGCACTGTTGTGACCTGGAATTTAACAGTTCTGCTTTATTCTTAGGAAGTTTCAAATTCCAAAGTCCTTTTGCTAACTTTTGAGTTATGAGGTGGTTCAGAGATGGCTGTTGGATAATAACCTTGGTCATATGAAGTTAATGGTTCATGCTCTGTGATTTCATTGCATTCCCCATCATCTGACTCAACTTCACATGATTCATTTGCTTCTGGGGCTGGCATGTTGTCATTATGAGGGACAGGACACAAAGCTGATGGAATGTGTGGATGTTGCACTGTCTATTTCTTTTTCTTTGACAATCCCTTAGCAATTAATTGCACCATGCACAAGTAGCAATCAGTGACATGACTAGTTGGCTCCCTCCCAAATCATGGGCACTGCAAAAGGCATAGCTTTGTTTTCCCTGGTTAGACATTGACTGAGATTTATTGCACAGGTATTACAGTATATTATATGTATGACACCCACTTCTTGTCTTTGTCTCTAATTTTGCATCCAAAATATAGTTGATAAGCTTTTCTTCTGTTATATTTTGCTTTTTAGATGCAAAAGTCACTTCACCACAAACACAGAAGTTATTGGCTTTGTTCAGACAATCACAGGGCATTTTTCACAGCTCAGTGTGAAAACCTGAGTGAAAATGAGAATACTAATTAGTTTATTAGGAGAATAATTATACATAACTGTGTATGACAATAAACTGCTTCCGGGAGCAAGGCCTCTGATCAGGTGGCTTTGAGAAGCGTTGAACTACCTCTTAATTGCTGGTGTTCCCAGGTCCACCCTGACCCAGTCTGATAGCACCTGTTAAGGTCCCAGCTATGGGAAAATAGTTAACGCCCAAACTGGGGTCAAAACACTATGAAAGAATTAAAATTTTTATAGTAAAAATACCAGCAATTCATTTTCATATTTAAAAAAAAAAAAAAACTACCAGCAATATATTTTTGTAGAAGATATTATTATGTTATATTCTGTGCTAATAGGAATATATATTTGAAAAACGATGTAGATAAAGTAAGTAAAGGTTTATTGTCAAAACCAGTACAACGGGAATAAAGGTTACAGTTAGGCATAAGGTCATCATAACTTAATCCAGTAGTGAGTGCTGATATTGGAAGGTTAGTAGTTCTCACGTAAGTCCGAGTTGTACTCAACAGATCTCAGCTAGTAATATTTACCAATCTCCTCATGGGGCAGGATGTGGCACAAGGCTGAATTTAATGTGGACCAATCCAAGCCTGTAGGCTTGACCAAAAATTCCCCATAAACCCTGCATAAATGGGTTTGGGTCTGTCTACCTCCCAGGATGAGAGACTGCCCGTCGGCATAGCCTCATCTGGTTCCCTCTCTCCCTGAAGACAAAGAGTTCAGCAACAGCTAAGAGCTGAGTAACAGATTCCAGCTGGTCTCTCTAGTCCATTGACTTACAGATACTTATAGGTAGTTACTACCTAGTGTAGTCACTCATGAGGGTGACAGGTTATTCCATTATATCACTAATGTTCACAAGAAAATTAAATTTCAGCATTAAATGACTCATAAGTTGTTGATATGCTTCTAAACAAACAGACAAATAAATAATAATTATATATAATAAGGTTATTAGGAAAATAATAATTAATCTGACAAGGATAACAATTTTGATGAAATATTCATGTAACGCTAGTTGCGTATCATGAAATCTAGAGCCAATCAACAATTTTGGATATCGTTTTTATTTCCAGTATCCCAAAATTAGCTAAGATTGGCTATGTTCTTTTTTTTAAGCTTTCATGTTGTTGACTAGCACTATAGACATAGTTTCCTATCATTTAACATTGATTTTGTCCTGGTTGGTTGGCTCATAATTTGAAGCAATGAAATATATAATTACTTTATAAGCATCTTAAAAGAAGAGATAAACTAATTCCAAATGTAATTTCCTACCATTTAACCTTTGTTCTGCCCTGGTAGATTGGCTCATAATTCATCACAGTAAAATATGTAATTATATTCTGAACACCCTAATAGAACCAATGAAACTAATTCTAGATAAAGTTTTCTACCGTTTCAACTTTGCTTCTGCCTTGTTCGGGTTGACTCATAATAATAATAATTCCTCATCCAAGAGTTCAAGTCCCCACTTTTATTTCAGTTTAGTTTTTCTTGTAACTGGTGTTTTTATTTAGATTGTTTTGTTACATATTCTCACATGACTTCTATAGGTCGGCTTATTTTCACAGAAGTGACAATGTCAGAGTTGAAGACCTTTTACTTTGTGATTCACTGTCCCCAGTAATTTATGAATCTGTACGACATTCATTTAGCAGTATTTAATAGCGTTTACTGCTTACTTACTTGTGAAAAGTGGTTCCCTCCCATTTTTTTTTTTTTTTCATTTTTTTTCTATTATGAGTCGTGTCTAGTCTAGTCTCACAGAGATGCTCTGAAATGTCCTATTTAGTTAAAATAACAGACTGGGAACAAAACTTGAAAGTGCATCTTGTTAAAAAGGCCACACAGATGTGTTTGCCAAATACATAGTATGAAGTAGACAAAGTGCAGGGTGTCAGACACAGAAATTCGTATCTGGAGTTAACTGGTTTGCTCATAAAAAAATAGGAAAAAATATTTCTTTGGGGATATTTTTTTTTTTTAGCTCAGCACTCAAACCACAAAATTTTTAAATTTTAATTTTTTATTTTCCATTAGAAATTGGTGAAAATGACATCATCAGTAGTATGACATTTGTAAATAAAAACAAAGTACAGATAACTCTTTAAGAAATCAGGGATCAGTTTGATACTGTATTTACATCATCAACAGGCTCTCCATTCTAAAATAGTAAAAAATCAATATATTTTTTCAATTCTGATTAAGCTTATATCAACCTTTTCCTGTCCCTTCTGTAAAACAAGCCTAAATCGACCTTTCTTTGCTTCTAATGTAATCCAGACCTATGTTGACCTTTTTTGGGCCAAGAATATGTCTTCTTTCTTTTATGTGCCATGTCTCTTCAAGACATAGGTGATCATGACTCTTCATATCTTCCTGTCCCTTGAAGCTCTTAACAAATTTTATCTTTTTTTTTTTACTTCCCAAAACCTGTTCTACCATCCATTTACTCAAGCTCATCAAGTATATTACGCACTGCTTTCCTTTGTCTCTCTTTCCTGTGAGTATCAGATTTTCCGAGCCCTTCTTCCTCATTTCCAGAAATTTCAACTTCTTCCTGATATTAAGTATGTTCCTCTTTGTTTCCATTTTCTCTAAAACCTTGTTGTTGTTCACATGTTTGGTCTGTGGTATCCTCAGGATCTTTTCATTTTTGTTGCTTCAAGTCTCTTCTTCATCTTTGGGGAGATTGTCCAGCATTCACTGTCATATGGGAGGACAGCAGAGAGTGTAATAGAAACCTACAACAGTTTTTTTTGGGGACAAATGCATATTCGGCATCTGTTAACCTTTTTCTGGCCAGACCTATATCCACTTTCTTTTCTATAAGTGTAAATCATTCATGTTCTGTTTTTTTTGTTTTTTAGCTCTATTATAGGCTGAGCCCATGTCCACCTACTATGACTTATATTCGACATTAAACAGCCCAGCAAGTGTTGATATATCATTAAATTGGACAGCCTAGCTGAAAGAAATACGTGTTCAGCCAACCAGATCTGGCCAGTCAATTTGAGAAGTATTACTTATCAACTTAGTATGCGTTGTGTTTTCAGGGGGCTTTTTGTGGGTTTTTTTAAGAAAAATTCAAACTGAGAATTGAATTTAGCTTAAAAGGTATTTTTAAAATATTGAAATTGATGAAATAAATTCCATCCATGCACACAGATATCCTGCACTCTGAAACCATAGTTAAGATTTTAATCTGCTCTTCTGGTTCTTGCCGTTTAGATTTTTTATCCAAAGATTTTTATTTTTTTTCCAATATTATTTGAATATTCCTCTTCCTAAATATATAAGAGTTGTCTTTTGGCCTTGTGACACATCTACACTATGCTTAGCATATTACTATATAAGAGTGGTCAGTTGAATTATTTACATTATTCAGACTGTTATCCTCATCTTCATTGCAATATTCACGTTTCAGCTGTATTAAACTCCAGTCTTCTTCAGATAATTGGAATTTTGAACCGAACACTTTATTTCCTCCACCAGGGTAGATTGTTCTAATAAAACCTATCTCTTCTAGATGTCTGAGTTATTTCCCTTTAACTCAAATTTTTGATTAGTGTTACTGCTTTATGATGTTCTGGTAGTCTTACTTTAAGGGAGCAGCTTGTTTCCCGTTTGTATGTCTTACCACAGCTGCACAGGATGGCGTACACACAGTCCTTAGTCATGTTCTCCTCTATGGGGGTGTCATACTTGGAAGAGGTATTTGTGAAGTGTTCAATTACTTTTGAAGTTTGTCCTGATGTTATACGGACCATGGATCTTTTGTATTTCGTCTGATAATCTATTCATATAGGGTAGGCAGACTGAAGCTGTTTTTTGAGTTCTATTATCCTCTTGTAACCTTCTATCCTAGCTTGTCGTAGCTGCTGTCATCTATCCAGGGTAGTTGCTACATTGTAGCTTAAAGCGGTAACATGAGGAGAAATAGAAAAATCAGGCATAGCTGACCACATATGGAGGAAAAAGAGAGATCACCATCCCCTGTGTGATGAGGTTGGAATAATAGACAGAGAGTATCACTAGAAAATATGAAAAATTAAAGAATCAACACTGAGCTGATCAAGCACAGAAATGAGTATAGGAACCAGTAATAAGGAGTGCTAGAGAAAAATTGCAATATGAGCACTGGTAAAAAAAACGGAGCTGAGACATTAGGTTTATAAGTCCCTTAGACAGATGTCCTCAAGAACACATGACCTAGTGGATAAAGATGTTGGTTAGATCCAGTGACTAGACCCAAAGAGTTGTGAGTTCAATACCAGGCCGCAGCAGTGGTGAACCAAAAACTTGGAGAGTTGAGTTAAAGGGAAATAACTGAGACACATGGAACTAGAACAATCAATAAAAGGTTAAAGGTACAGTTAAAAATTCCAATCACCTGAAGAAGGCCGAAGCATACAATGGCTGAAATGTTATAAATATGGCAATGAAGATAAAGATGACAGTCCAAATAATGCAAGTAATCATAATACCTCATCTCAGGGATATAGACAGATATTGAAGAGTGGTCAATTTTAGATAATATTTTTAAGAGCTTTCTACTACTTTGGATTTTGGTATCACACTTTTTGTCTCCTGTTAAAACACTCCCCAGATATTTAATTTGTTATACTTGCTTGATTTTGGTATCCCCAATTTGTAAATTACATGTTCGGCTGTCTCTTTTACTGTCAACCAAAGCGTCCTATTTTCTTGCAATTGATGTTTAGCCCTTTCTTCTCACTTTCCATCACTACCTTCTATTTAAATTCTTGTAGTTTCTTTTCTGTGTCTGCTGCTAACACCCCTACATGCAAGCTGCTAGTGGCCCCCCTGACAGGCCACCGATGACAACACCAGTGATCCTCTGGTGGCAGCCACTGGTGCATCATCAGTGGGCCTCTAACAGTCTGCCAATGGTAACATTGCTGAGACGAACATGCCAGTGATCCAACAGTGGGCTACTAGCAGCAAACATTCGTGGCATGCCACCTAGTGGTAGATTGATGGCTTGTGTGTGGGGGGCTGTGTTATCTGCATATCTTCCTTTAAGATTGTGGCCACCAATAATGAATCCTGGTAGGACATCTCATACTCTCAGAATTGTCTCATTGTATAAATAGAATAAGTTTACACATCATAAAATTTAGGCTCAGATAAAATCATTTATGGCCCACTTTACTATGGAGTATCAAAGTCACTGTGTCCCATATCTGCTAGAATTATTGATTTTTTTTAAACAGCTTATTTAAAGCCAGAAAATAATTTTAGACTGTAAGGATTTTTAAATAATAATAATTTACTATTACAAGTTTTACTAATTAGTCCTGGCTTCTATCCACATCATGTTGAAACTAGTTACCATACGATCACTGAAGTTAAGAAATGCTAAGCCTCGTAAGCACGCAGATGGGTGACCAGTTAGGAATACTAGGTGCTGTAAACTTGGATGTGTGGATGGTGTAATGGATAATGGTCTAAAATTATTAATGGGCAAGTTGAGTTCCAATTCCAGTTGGATTTGCTATATTCACTTATGCATAAATACCCTTCAGAAAGATATAAATCCACCATTTTTCCCCCTAGCTATGGTTTAATTAATAAGATTAATATTATCCCCCAAAAAAATTCTTACAATGTAAAAAACAATCTATGGTTTTAAATAACCTGCAAAGGTTGATAAGCCGTAGAAAATGAATCAATCAAAATGAAAAAATTTTTCTTCCTCATTATGTATAAGTGTCCTTTTTTGTTTCTATTGTCTCTAGAACTTCATCATTACTCACATGTTCAGTCCATGGTATTCTCAACATCCTTCTGTAGAACCACATTTCTGTCACCTCAAGTCTCTTTTTCATCTGTGAGGGGACTGTCTAGCATTCACTGCCATATTAGAGGACAGATATTACATAAAAAAAATCCAGTTTATTATGCTGCTACTTCTTATTCTATGTCCCGTGTCCTTTCAGGACGTGAGTGATCATGGTTTTCCACAACATCCTGTCCTTTGCAGCCCTTGTTTGTCTTTTTGCTGTCTCTCCTAATCCCTGATCATTAGGTGTGTTGCATGCTGCTTTCCGCTATCCCTCGGTATGTCCTCTAAGTGTCAAATTTTACAAACACTCTTTTCTCATTATGGGCCCTAGAAATTTCAACCGAAGTTTCCTGATTCTAATTATAAATGTCATCTTTTGGTTTCATTTTCCCTAAAACTTCGTCGTTGCTCCCATGTTCAGTCCATAGTATTCTCAGCATCCTTCTGTAGAACCACCTTTCTGTTGCCTCAACTGTCTAATCCTAATATTAAGTATAAATGTCCTTTTTTTGTTTCCATTGTCTCTAGAACTTCATCATTGCTCACATGTTCACTCTATGGTATTCTCAGGATTCATCTGTAGAACCACTAGACAGTTATTTACATATCACTACATTTACAGATATAGAAGACATTACAATTTCAAACACTCCATCATTAAGTGTTTATAAAATTAATGATTATCTGCTATCAGATTTCAAAAAAGCCCTTATTCGTTTGCACCCTTTGTCTTTTCCACATCCTGCCAAATGACTGACTTTAAAGGTGACATCTTGAAATGTTGACAATTTCCTGGGAATCAGCAGCTCTGAAATATCATGAGAAGTAACTCTCTATTTAGATATTTTCAATATGACTGTATTTTTGTGAACGTATAAATTTAGACACACGTCTCTCAGCAGATTTATTTGTACAGTCGCTATTTAGTTAATGCCTTGAGTGCTTACTGGGACTTAAACCTAACCCAGACATGCATTCGATCAATAAAGATGCTGGAAAAATGGTCATTTCTCTGCACAGCACCAGTAAGTACCTGACTCCTCCTGCTAAAAAATGGTCATTTCTCTGCACAGCACCAGTAAGTACCCGACTCCTCCTGCTAACCTCTACCTTTATAAGAGTCAGATTAGGTTGAAAATGGAGTCTGGGTAGGAGTTGCTCAGACTTTAATTTCTAATCTTGATAGAGTCCAAAAACATCTCCATGGGCAATGAATTATTTTTCACCCGACACCCCCTTTCTCACAGAAACCTCTCACTGCTCTATTGCTATCTCTATGGAAAGTGTTCAAATGAATTGCATTCCTTAGTTCCACCAGTTCTAAACTTCATGTCTAAGACCAGCCATGCCCTAACCATTGTAATGAACCACCCTCATTCCCTACTAAGTTTCATCATTTTACTGTTGAACTAGATAGATATAACCATAAGTTTTTATTTCATAAGGCTTTTCTCTGCATTATGTTACATTCATTTATATGGTCGAACCCAAGTTATTTGCACTGTTACCCATCTATGATTATTCCTACTCTGTCATATCTGCATTTTTTTTAATATCCTCTCCAGTCACTTTCCTATATTCAATTATAAAATTGTTATCATCTTATCTGAAGTGCCTATTGACATTCAAATTTAACCAAAATCTCAAGTGGAAGGCTTACATAGATCCATCACTAAAGATACTGGGAAAATGGTCAGTACCGCTTCAGTAAGTACCTGACTCCTCCTGATACCCTCTATCTTTACAAGAGTCAGATAAAGTCGAAAATGGAGTACTGGGCAGGAGCATCTCAGTTTTCACTTTCCAGTGTCAATAGAGTCCAAACCATCTCCATGGGCAATAAATGATTTTTCATACTGTGATCCCTTTCTCACAGATGAAATATCGCAAACCTCTCACTGCTCTATTGCTATTTCTATATAAAGTGTCTCGAGAAACTGCATTCCTTAGTTCCACCAGTTCCTAACCTTCACGGCTAAGATCCCCATTGCCATGCACATTCTGCATGTCTCATTCCATATGTGCCACAGAGGAAGGGCATGAAATCAATGAGTGTGTGGGTGACTTCCTGGCAAGGTCAGGTCCACCTTAAACAAGTTAACACCATCTTCTACTCTGATTTGCTTACATCATCATAAAGGAAGCAACCAGCAAAGAAGAAATTAAATTCTTGGATACAAGATAAAACTGATGTTAAAAATCTTACAAGATCAAGCGCCATCAACTCTGATCCAGGAACAGAAAGTAATACTGGCTCTTCTTATTACAGATAGAACTGACATTCCATCACCACCAAATAGACCCTGAATTTTAGCTTATTGCCATAAACTAGTGTCCTCCCACGTAGATCCTCTACCTTGAGTGCTTCTTAGATCAACCAAGACCTTAATTGGAACTTGTACATAGATCCATCAGTAAAGATACTGGAAAAAGGGTCAGTTCTCTGTACCACTCCAGTAAGTATCTGATTCTTGCTACCTTTACTTTGATGATTTGCTCTTGTTATGGTTGAGGGGCTTGTCTGGTGCAATCATTCTGTTATCTTCTATCTTTACAAGAGTCAGACCAGGCTGAAAATGGAGTATTACTGCCAAATATAGGCAGGAGCTGCACAGTCTTCACTTTCCAGTTTTAATAGAGTCTAAAAGCATCTATGTGTCATTAGAGATGACAAATTATTTTTCACCCTGCAAATCTTTTCTCACAGACTAAATATTGCAAACCCCTAACTGCTTTATTGTTGTTTCCATGAAAAGTGCTCAGACAAACTACAGTCCTTAGTTATACCAGTTCTAACCTTCACTGCTATGGCTATGACCTCCCATGCTATGCACATTGCAATGAACTACCCTCATTCCTTTTGTATTCTTTTGGCGAGATGTAGGTTCCACTTGAGCAGTTTCTTCTTACGAACCACTGCTTTGTGGAACTAACTCCCAAGAGAATTCTTTCATGACTATTACAATCTTATCTTGTTCAAGTCTAGGGTTAACTGTTATCTTTCCCACATATATGCATAAATTGTGCCTCTTATTCTGTAGCACTCTATCTTGAGTGCCTCTATGGCCTTGTACAGAGTGAACATCAGTGTAAAAAAAAAAAAAAAAAAAAAAATAATATTGTGTATTGAACATGAAAATTTTTCAAACTGTTGCACTTGAACTGCAGATGCATTTCAACAAGCGCAGTTTTTTAATCCGATAATATCTCTTGTGCTTGCTAATCGGCTCGGAGCAGCAACCTAAATTTTTTTTCTTTCCTAATGTGGTATATACAGATTTATAAAATCTGGATTTAATCACAGCAAATTATAATCTCCTCTTCCTCTTGTTCTTAATTATTTATTTTTGATTTCTCTGCTTGAGTGAGAGTGTGAGAGAGAGAGTGAGAAATTTTCCTTTCATGTGTCTGAAGTTTGTTGAAGAAATAATACCCACCCCACACACACACACACACACACCAAACTTTAGATTCTCTTCTGCACTCTCATCGTACAACCAAAAAGATTCCTCTCCTTAGGACAAAGCAGAAATCTAAATGCTAATTAAAATTGAGTCACTGTATGTTGATAATTGAAGGAAAAAATTGCATAGTAAAATGTGTAGTTTTAATGCTATAGAGGGAAGTGGACTTTTTTTTGTCATTGTGTAGGAAAGTGTTTTTTTTTTTGTTGTTTTTTTTCATGATGGAGGAAAGTGTATTTTTCTTTTTCATTATGGAGGAATACGTTTTTTGTTTTGTTTTTTTTACATTATGAATAAAAGTTTTTGTTTTTTATAAATTATGTAGGAAATTCTTTGTTTTACATTGTGGAGAGAATTTTTTTTTTCATTATAGAGGAAAGTTTTTTTTATATTATGGAGGAATTTTTTTTTACATTTCTTCATTATGGAGGCAGCTGTTTTGTTTGTTTTTTTACATTATGAAGGAAAGTTTGTTTTCTTTTTAAATTATGTAGGAAAGTGTTTTGTTTTACATTGTGAAGAGAAGTTTTTTTTTAATGAGAGGAAAGTGCTTTTTTTATTATGGAGGAAAGTCTTTATTTTATCATTATAGAGAAAAGTATTTTTTTTATCATGGAGGAAAGTGTTTGTTTTTGCTTATTATGGAGGAAAGAGTCTTTTTTACATTGTGAAGAAAACTGGGTTTTTTTTTTGTTTTTAATCATTTCACCTGAAACACGGCAATGATATGACTGACACACAGGGGGTTACTGGCAGTGAAAGAGAATGAGAAGTCTTTATTAAGGAGAAAGGACAATAAAACAACAGGATTTAGGAAGACAAAAGATAGGGATTGATGTTACATTAAAAATTTTTTGACGATTGTAGGTGGCAGAGAAGCAAGAAACTGGAATAAAGTTCCACAAATTTAAATGCAATGCCTATCACCATCTTCTGTTTTCCTGAATTATGTTCATTTATTGTCTTTTCTCTCATTAAAGTATTCTCTTTCTCTTTCACTCCTAGAAACCCTTTCATCTTAGTGGCATTATCGCCTTGTTTGGGGTGAAATGGTTTAAAAAAAAATGTTGTTTGTAATTGATGCACATATGCCTTCGAATATTTGTACGTTTGGGAATGTCATCGATTTAATTTTTTGTGTGTGTTCTTAATCAATTCTTATTTTTGTTGTTTTAATTCCTTTTAATTAAGGTTAAGTTACTTTACAGATTATTATTTTTATGTCTTAATTCTGCTGCAGTAATTTTGACTTAATCTTTTTGAGATTAATTATGTTGCATAAACAGCAGAAATAAATCAATTTGTATATCTAAGATTATGTATATACACACACACACACACACATCTCAAGAATGATTTCAGAGAAAAAAAACTGACAAAGTGGAAAAACTTTTCATCTGATGCATTTTGTCCTTTACAACTTCATCGGACTAAAGTGATGTTTACATTGATGTGACGACAGTAAAAATTCTAAATTAAATTTATCGCCATATTCATGACATTTTGGCTATTGTACACTTTGGACTTATTCAGCTGATTAGAATTTCAGACTGTACCTTTTATTTCATCCACCAAGGTAGAGTGTTCTAGTTCCACATACCATGCCTCTTTCTGATGTCTTAGTTATCCCCCTTTAACTCACACTCCAAGTTTTTGTTCATCACCAGGTATTGAACTCATAACCCTTTGGGTCAAGTCAGTGGATCCAACCAACACTTTCATCCACTAGACCATGTGCCCTTGAAGAAAACAGTATATGAATTTGAGACCCTTGTTTATTAATGACTCCTCAGAGACACTCAGCTGGTGTTGAGTGATGTTGATTACTGCCTTTAGTGGGGTGGGGGTAATGAAATTTGTGTGTCACCTTCTGATCTTTGAAAGATCAGAAGGTGATGTGCAAATGCTCAGGCACAGATAATAGACATTATACACACTATTTAAAATAAAAATGGGGCAGCTATTTTAAATATGAGTATCCACTAATAATATTTGGAAAATAAAAATATTGTCTTAAAAATAAATTCATTAATTCTTTAGAAATAAATAAATAAATTATATATATAAAACAGAGGATGTCTGTGTGTCTGATACCTTTTCACTCAAGATTAATCCAACTGATTTTGACCAAACTTGGCACATACATTGTACATTGTAAGAGATAGGTTTGTAGTATAAAAAATCAATAATTTTTTAAAAAATCAATAATCAATATAGCTGATCAAAAATTGACAAATTCAACTTTTTTCCTCGTTTTTTTCATTCAAACTCGGTATGTAGGTTACTTACATCATGATGATCTTAACAATACATCATTTTTATTTCTACATTACTGTGTTTAGCAAAACGAAAATTTTAATTTCAACAAAAATTTAAACTAAAAACTCCCTCAATTTTCAAGCAATCTAATACAAACTTCACTCAGTTGTAGCCAACAATAAGTTGATCCTTAACAGTCATTTAACTTGATAAATGAATCCACCCATATATTGAAAACCTGTGTAAATAATGAAAAATGGCAATTTTTACTGGTTTATTTCTTATTTTTTGTTGATCTTTCAACTAATTTTCATCAAACTTAACAATCTCTTTATAAATGTGTCCTCTTTTACATCCCTGGTAGCACACTAACAAATTGAATTTCAAAAACTCAAAAATAATTGTGGTCTGAAGTGGGTCTTCACATTGCCTGTTTTACCCCTTCATGTCCTCGGATAACTTTGATTGAATAAATACAGACTATTTCTGTTATCTCAGCAACTGCATTAATTCAAAATGTTTTTTGATGAAAGTACTTTAAAGTAATTGAAGAAGATAGACTCTGTTACATCTAAACATGATGCTGTTTTTGCTCCATTCTAATTGAACACTTTTTCTGAGCAACCAGCTGTATATGGCTACTAGTTATATATATATATATATATATATATATCTGTGAGTAAGGAAAATTCACTGAGTTTTCCAGGATTTCCCTGACCAAATTTTATAAAATTCATATTTTTTTACCTCATTAATCACCTTAAATCTTCATGTTATTGACTTTGAGAACATTTTTTAGTCTGTCCTACATGACCCAAGGTAACATAACAATTACTTTGACAATGGATTACAAGTAATGATAATTTGTTTTTCAAGATATTAAAGATTGGTATTATATCACAGACAGCAAGAAAAAAGGCCCAACCATCAATTGTAAGAAGATGAAATAGATGGTTGTCAACAACAAAAAAGACGAGGATGTGAGTTACATATTAGAGATGGCAACATATATAAGATTATTTTTAACAGTGAATGGAAAATATGTCACTGAAATCTGAAGTCACATCGGGATTGCAAAAGATGCCTTCCAAACAATCAGCAAAGTATTAAGAAACAAGAAAATTTCATTAGAAACAAAGAAAAGAATACTGCACTGTTATAAGATATGTTATAAAATCACTACAAAAATAGTCATTTTGTTTCAACACTTCTGGTTTCTTATCAAGTAATGGTGTTGAATGTAGAATAAATGGTTTTAAAAGGTTCAAATCAACCAAACACCCTTCGACATGGAAAATGCTGTTACATAAGCTGTAATGACCAATCAAAATATGCGTATATAAGTATATATGAGATATTTATATATATTTGTGAGTTTATGTGTTTTCTTTTTTATATATTAGCTGGTTTTATTTTAATTGTTACATTTTGCTTGGACATTTGAATTTGGTGTTTTTTATGTGTGTGTATGCATATATATTTATTTTTTTATCCATTTCTGTATATTTTAGTGTCTTTTTTTCTTTACGTTGTTCATTGACAAATATTTGTTTTTCTATTCTACCTCTATTAAATTTTATCTATGGAACCATTTTTATCTATATATCTTTGCCCATCTAAGTTATAATCTGTTTGAATTCATTTACTAACACTTTCAAATTTGAATATTTGTTGGTGTGTATATGTGTGTCATTATTAATGTATGTGTGTATGATCGCTTACATATGCTTTTCATTTATATATATATTGTCTGTTTTTTTTTTTTAAGGGTCATGGACATCTATTTCCTGTTTCGTTTGTGTTTTTGCATGGCTATATATCTAAATATGTCTCCATGTTTGGGTATTATAATCTGATTTTGTATGTATTGTCTTTTGCAAGATTTCATCCTCCCCTGCCCATATTACCACTTCAAATATATCTAAGTTGTAATGAAGCTTTGCATCAACATTAGATTTTAATGTTTATTCTAAGTGAGTTTTCGGCCTTTCAATTAAAACAAATTAAATAATAAAATATATGTATTTTTTCCTCTGTTTCTTCTTTAAATAATTTTATAATATTTTAAACTTAATACAGATTAAATTTAAAATTGGTAATTTTTAATTTTGATTTTATAGTAAAATTTAATATTAATTAGTTAGAATGATTTCTATTTTAGTCTAACTCTAACATTAAATCATTAATTATTATAACCAAGGTTCGTTGTCAAGTTTTTTGAATTCTCATATACTTATATTTTGATTGGTGATTTCAGCTTACGTAACAGCATTTCCCCTATCGAGGGGTGTTTGGTTGTTTTGAACTTTTTAAAACCTTTTATTCTACATTCAACACCATCACTTGATAAGACACCATTAGTGTTGACACAAAATGGCTATTTTTGTAGTAATTTTATAACATACTTATGTTAGAATTTTCAAATAAAGTATATATATATATATATATATATATATATATATATATGTGTGTGTGTGTGTGTGTGCATATATGCGTGCATGTGTGTATATATATATATATATATGTGTGTGTGTGTATATATATATATATATGTGTGTGTGTGTATATATATATATATATATATATATGTGTGTGTGTGTATATATATATGTATGCATATATATATATGTGTGTATATATATATATATGTGTATATATATATGTGTGTGTGTGTATATATATATATATATATATATGTGTGTGTGTATATATATGTATGCATATATATATATATATATATATATATATATATATGCATATATATATACATACATGTATGCATATATATATATATATATATATATATGCATATATATATATACATACATGTATGCATATATATATATATATATATATATATGCATATATATATATACATACATGTATGCATATATATATATATATATATATATATATATGCATATATATATATACATACATGTATGCATATATATATATATATATATATATATATATGCATATATATATACATACATGTATGCATATATATATATATATATATATGCATATATATATACATACATGTATGCATATATATATATATATATATATGCATATATATATACATACATGTATGCATATATATATATATATATATATATATGCATATATATATACATACATGTATGCATATATATATATATATATATATATATATATACACACACACACATATATATATATATATATATATATATATATATATATACACACACACACATATATATATATATATATATATATATATATATATATACACACACACATATATATATATATATAGAGAGAGAAAGAGAGAGAGATAAAATATTACTTTGATTCATTCCATTTGACAAACTCCATAAGTAATAATTACAAACTTTAAATATCTCCAACAGGAACATGTTTAATGTATATGATTATTACTTACCATGGCTTGTGTAAAACAGGGTGTAGGGGTCTGCATATTGATCTGATTATGGGTTAGTGCAATCAGACAGTGTAGATATTTTACTCATTTTCTTTAAATGGTGACAAAATGATGAGTGGTTGGTGGGCTTCTGAAGATTGAATGCCCGGCACTTGAAAATTGGTTGAGAAATGGAGGGATTAAAATATGATCTCTTCTAGTTCCTTCACATTTCACATTCCTTATTTTGTATTTCCTTGAACATATTTCCTACATAAGCTAGAGCTGAAATATGTTGTATTTTAGAGGTAATTTAAAAAAGAATACAGTTTTGCAAAATCAAAACATTAACCTAAAATCTTGAATCATGTTCTTAAATATCTTCGTCAAATCGAAACTTTCATATGGATGCCATGCCTGATACTCATTCAGAAATATCTATGTTTCATACAGCCATTTTCTCAGATCAATGATAAAAAAATAACAATTCAACAAATGAATCCTGTAGGTCTTAGTGAGGACCATTCTTCTTCGAACCTTGTGCATTATTGTTGCAGAATCACAAAGAACTGTACCAAAATATAAACCACATTACTTGAGGACTTTCTGCAGCAGTAACAGCTAAAAATGGATATCATATATAACTTGAGAACATTATGATGTAATCATGATGCTGACATTCCACACTACTTCAAACAAAATATTAAAAAGAAACCTCTATCTGTAGAGATAGAAAGATAATGAAAAGAATGAGATGGATAGATAATGAAAAGAATGAGATAGATAGATAATGAAATGAATGAGGTAGATAGATAGACAATGAAAAGAATGAGGTAGATAGATAGATAATGAAAAGAATGAGATAGATAGATAATGAAAAGAATGAGGTAGATAATGAAAAGATTGAGGTAGATAGATAGATAGAGAGACAATGAAAAGAATGAGGTAGATAGATCATGAAAAGAATAAGATAGATAATGAAAAGAATGAGGTAGATAATGAAAAGAATGAGATAGATAATGAAAAGATTGAGGTAGATAGATAGATAGACAAAAGAATGAGGTAGATAGATAGATAATGAAAAGAATGAGGTAGATAGATAATGAAAAGATTGAGGTAGATAGATAGACAATGAAAAGAAAGAAGTAGATAGATAATGAAATGAATGAGACAGATACATAGATAATGAAAAGAATGAGGTAGATAGATAGACAATGAAAAGAATCTGTAGATAGATATATAATGAAAAGAATAAGATAGATAGATAATGAAAAGAATGAGATAGATAGATAATGAAAAGAATGAGATAGATAATGAAAAGAATGATATAGATAGATAATGAAAAGAATGAGATAGATAATGAAAAGAATTAGATAATGAAAAGAATTAGATAATGAAATGAATGAGATAGATAATGAAAAGAATGAGGTAGATAGATAGACAATGAAAAGAATCTGTAGATAGATAATGAAAACAATGAGATAGATAGATAATGAAAAGAATGAGGTAGATAATGAAAAGATTGAGGTAGATAGATAGACAATGAAAAGAATGAGGTAGATAGATAGATCATGAAAAGAATAAGATAGATCATGAAAAGAATAAGATAGATAATGAAAAGAATGAGGTAGATAGATAATGAAAAGATTGAGGTAGATAGATAATGAAATGAATGAGACAGATACATAGGAAAAGAATGAGGTAGATAGACAATGAAAAGAATGAAGTAGATAATGAAAAGAATGAGTCAGATAATGAAAAGAATGAGGTAGATAATGAAAAGAATGAGGTAGATAGATAATGAAAAGAATGAGGTAGATAATGAAAAGAATGAGGTAGATAGATAGATAATGAAAAGAATGTGATGCATAGATAGATAATGAAAAGAATGTGATGCATAGATAGATAATGAAAAGAATGAGGTAGATAGATAGATAATGAAAAGAATGTGATGCATAGATAGATAATGAAAAGAATGAGGTAGATAGATAGATAATGAAAAGAATGTGATGCATAGATAGATAATGAAAAGAATGAGGTAGATAGATAGATAATGAAAAGAATGTGATGCATAGATAGATAATGAAAAGAATGAGGTAGATAGATAGATAATGAAAAGAATGTGATGCATAGATAGATAATGAAAAGAATGAGGTAGATAATGAAAAGAATGAGATAGATAGATAATGGAATTAATGAGATAGATAATGAAAAGAATGAGGTAGATAGATAGACAATGAAAAGAATGAGATAGATAATGAAAAGAATGAGGGAGATAAATAATGAAAAGAATGAGGTAGATTGATAGACAGATAATGAAAAGAATGAGATAGATAGATGTTGTGGCCTTGTTAGGGGCCAAAAATAAAGACACAAAGAGAGAAATTGAGTTAAACAAATTTATTAACAGAAACAGTAATACAAACATATACAAATGAGTGTTACAGCGAGAATATTTGGTCTGACTGTCAGAGCTGATTGCTGGAAACTTCCCTCTCCAAAAGGTAGTACCTGCTCCTTTTTATAGCTGGGAGAGTGAGAGTTCATGTGTGCATGGGTATATTACTATAACAGTTATGAACCAGACATTTCTAAAAATGTAATGTGATTTTAGTGATTTTGCTGGCTTTGTAGCATAAACTTTATCTTTTAAGTATCTTCACAAAAAAAAAATTTAAAGATGTAAAGTCCACTCTCTTCCAATCCATCTTTTTAGCAAGATTTCATTCAGTGAGCTGAATTCAAATTCATTGGATTTGTTACTTTCACTTACAGGTAAATACCTTTGGTAAAGGTATGAATACATCTCTTCTCCTCCCAGCTATGGGTTGAATTGCAGGATAGACATTGTCTTATCGCCTTGGTTGGCAACCAGTCTACTTCACAAAGAAACAGCAACCTACTGCAAGAAAATCCATGCCTTATGACTCAAAATAGACATGATCACTCAAGTGTGTATCACATATGGGAGTTAACCGACTTAAGATTGCACATTACATTGGTAATGATAAGTTCTATGCTAACAGTTTCTTCTCTCACACTTCTTGCTTGTGGAACGCTCTTCCAGTTTATTGCTTCCTAGTCAACTTTGAGCTTTAAAAATTTAAATGCAGTGTTAATCATAATCTTCTATCATCTTAATTCTTGTTCATTTATTGTTTGCTCTTTTTAATAAGGTTTTCTTCTCATATTCTCTAGCACTCAGTATCCCCTTGCATCTTAGTGGCTTTATTACCTTGCTTGGAGTGAAATGATTAAAAAAAAAAACTGTGGTAATTGATAAAATATTTATTTTGTTCTTTATCAATCTTTCCTTTTTATTCAAAGTAATTTTCTTCCTTTCATAACTCATTTTACACTAGATTCATCCTTTCAAATCATCGGTTACAAACATTTGGACTTTAGATATATTTTTTTTCCGGAAAAGTGACTTCTACGTTTAAATAATTTAAAAGCTCAAAGCATCTACTTCCTCACATTTCAAAGCATTTAACTTTAAATCCTGATATTAACACATGATTTTACTCTTTAAGCTGAACACTTGGCCACAAAATTGGGGCTTTAAATTGGTCTCTATCATTTGTTTCATGAAGATGACCTTTTCAAAAGCATTTGTTTTGTCCTGCTAGAACATATCAGTGCATCTCATCTGATGCACATAACCCCACATCTTTTACAGTATGCATAAAACCTGCCATTTATTTATTTTTTACTAATGTTCACCCAATATAAGGCTCAAGAGCCACTCAAGTTAGAGGGTTACTGAAAGAGGTTGTTGTATAAGAATAAGTGGAGGAGATAAGA
The DNA here is from genome assembly GCA_963932145.1 of Acanthosepion lycidas. Taxonomy (NCBI): domain Eukaryota; kingdom Metazoa; phylum Mollusca; class Cephalopoda; order Sepiida; family Sepiidae; genus Acanthosepion; species Acanthosepion lycidas. Next base: position 23,141,618 of record OZ010594.1, read on the forward strand.
AGTGAAGTTCATGATGAAAGTTAACTTATAGGTTAAGATTTTAGTGATTGGGGAAGCATCACCTCGGGAGTCTGTCACACAAAGTAGCTGTTCTTGGAAAGAAACTGTTCAAATTTAACTTCCTTCTTACTAAGCTTTTCCAGCTGTATAAGGGTTAATTCTTTATACATTATTGAAAAAACAATTTTTTTCAATAAAATTGTGATATCACTGGTAGGATTATTTATATGTCTGTTGTGTAGAAAGACTGATTAACCTTCTCTACACCTATTACTGAAATATAGACTCATTCATACTCTATGAGTAGTATGTCTGCTCAAGGAAGAGTGGCATTTACCAAAGCAAGAGAATCTCAAATTTTAGACTTGAACAGGTTAAGATTGTAGTGATCAGAGAAACATTCTTTTAGGAGTCTGTTTCACAGGGCAGTTGTTCGCGGGAAGAAGCTGTTTGAGTGGGACTTACTTCTTGCCAGTAGAATACAGAGGGAATGTCAGTGGTTTGCTACAATGTAAGTAGCATGGTGGGTCCTAGCCTTGAAGGTTAGAACTGGCAGAACCAAAGAATGTAGTTCGTCTGAGTACTTTCCATGGAAGTAACGATAGAGCAGTGAGAGACTTGCTACATCCCACTTGTGAGAAAGACATTAAATTCGGAACGTTGTGTCTTGTGTAGAAAGACTGTCTAATCTTCTCTACACTAATATTGAAACATGGACTAATCCATTTGCTATGAGTAGTATATCTGCTCAAGGAAGAGTAGCAAAAAGTAAGTTGCAAATGCATCGCACTTTCCAGTCATACACCTGTCACACTGAACTACTGTATTCGCAATCCATGTTCTCATGTGATTAAAGCCTTTTCACTTAACCTTTTGTTTCCAGTGTTTTACTTAGTTTTTTTTTAGTAACTATGACTATCTGTCTATTATTCAGACTATTGTCTTCATCTTGATCGCCATATTTATTACATTTTGGCCGTTGTATGCTCCAGCCTTCTTCAGGTGGTTGGAATGTCAGACTGAACCCTTTATTTCGCTCACTGTGTCATGTGTCCTTATTGAACTGACAACTTAAGGACACATGGCACATTGGATAAAGGTGTTGGTTAGATCCAATGATAGAACTCAAAGAGTTGTGAGTTCAATACCTGGTTTAAGCAGCGGAGAACTTGGAGAAGGGAATTAACAGGAGATAACTGATAACTGACATCCATTAGACATGGCACATGGAACTAGAACAGTCTACCCCAGCGAGCAAAATAAAGGGTTCAGTTCGACATTCCAACCACCTGAAGAAGGCCGGTTACTGTCACACTGGCGTTGATATTACACTGACGTATACAATGGCTGAAACATTGTGATAGATATGACAACAAAGTTTAGCACAATAGTCCAAATAATGTAAAAAGTGAAACATGTCTTAAAAAATGATTTAAGTATTGATATATTTATTTGTTTTTGTTTCTCTTGCATATGTGCGTACATCTGAAGGAGTGAGAATTATGTATCTCTGGAGGTCAAAATGTCAATATCTATATTTAATCTACCTTGATTTTTTGGAAACACTCCAAGACTGATCTATAGTTTGAACTCAGTCAGGTGGTAGCAAAAAGGATTATTTGAATTTAAATCTTGATTTACTGCAGTTTTTGTTTTTGTTTTGTTTTTTTTTTTTGGCAAGTTCTGGAATGAGAATAATGCCAAGAAAGGTTATTGGATTAAAATTCTGCCAAACATGTAGAAAGTGTGAAGCAGTGGGTGGGGCAAAATGTGCAATAGTTGCTGAGCATGTCTGACCCTGTCAAGTGGCTGACTACAAGAATCTTGATTGATCGCTGAGTGGGTAGGGATCTGTATCCATTTCACAGGTGCTTTGCAAAATCAATATGATAATGTGATCCATAAATCCTGGAACAAAAATAAGGAAAGTTTTAGTCATGTGTTGTTAACTGATTCCTCTTGATATGAACCAAGAGAAAAAAAATCACTCACAGACTTTTGTCTAAGGTATTTATATTCAACCCAATTATGGCTTGTTAATTTTAATATCTCCAAAACAAAACTGCTCTCTTTTAGTAGTCTGAGATAACCTCTTTTTTTGCCTTCAATCAACATGACTGATGCTAGCTTCCAGAAAGATTGACATTGCACCTTCTCTGGCTGATGTGTTCCACTGACAGGAAGTGGTAAGATTATATTGAATTAGCTGAACAGTCTGCTGCTAGGAAAGTTGATTCACTGTGTCATGGTAGACATTTTTTCTTACACTTTTATAAGACTACCAGTTGTCCATGCATTGAATATTGCTGGCGCATATGGTCTGGTGCTTCGGTTATGCATTTAAAAATTCTTGATAAAATACAAAGAGGAATCTGCAAGGTTATCAGTCCTGTTTTGACATCTCGGCTTCAGTCACTTTCCCACTGCTATAGGCTAGCTTCCCTGAGACATTTCTATAAATATTTTCATGGTAATTGTTTTGATGAGCTTACATCTCTGGTACCTAGACTTTACAAATTTCAGTGCAGTACTAGAATGAAAGATAGGTCTCATTATTTTATAGTTTAAATTGCAAGATATAACTGTAAGTTCTATGTTAACAGCTTCTTCTCTCACTCTTCTCACTTGTGGGATTCTCTTAAGGGCTCTTGTTTTCAAATCAACTTTGAACTTCAAAATTTTAAATGTAATGCCGATCGTCATCTTTTTTTATCCTTGAATTCTGTTCTTTTATTGTCCTCTCTCCTTAATAATGTCTTCTTTCTGCACAAATTTTCTTGCTGAGACTGCAAGAGATATCAGGCTGGATGTCATATTGGTCGTGTTCCTTTGACGTGTGTGGCTAATAAGGTCCGCTTGTGAAAAGCAAACCAGGTAGTGCAGACTTAGGCTAACTGGAAACAAGGTGAGCAATAACTGAGTAGTACTAAATAGGGATGAGTTCAATCCCTGGACTGGGTAGTGCAGACTTACTGGGAACAAGGCAGCCAATAACTGAGCAGTACTAAATACACATGAGCTATATTAAGAATAAGATGTGACATCCTTAGACAAGGACAGTAGAATGAGAACAATCTCCCCCTGCTCATAAATTAAATGAAGTATTTAGGCCAAAATTCCCTAGAGGTTACCCAGGTATATCATGAAGATTGGATCTCACAACAGTTGAAATGTTATGATAACATCAAAGATGAGGATAATAGTCTGAATCTAAATAATGATAATTCCTCATCTCAAAAATGAAATCCAGAATTATCGGTGAATATGTTCACCTCTATTTACATTATTCAGACTATTGTCCTCATCTTTGTTGCCATATTTATCACAACATTTCAGCCATTTTATGCTCCTGCCTTCTTCAGGTGTTTGGAATGTCAAATTGAACCCTTTATTTCACTCGCTGGCGTAGACTGTTCTAGTTTGATGTGCCATGTCTAATGGATGTTACTTATCAGTTATCTCGTGTTAATTCACCTCTCCAAGTTCTCCACTGCCTTAGCCGGGTATTGAACTTACAACTCCACTGTGCCATGTGTCCTTAAGAGTTGTGAGTTCAATACCTGGTTAAGGCAGTGGAGAACTTGGCGAGGGGAATTAACATGAGATAACTGATAAGTGACCTCCATTAGACATGGCATGTGGAACTAGAACAGTCTACCCCAGCAAGCGAAATAAAGTGTTCAGTTTGACATTCCAACCACTTGAAGAAGGTCGGAGCATACAATGGCTGAAACGTGATAAATATGGCAACAAAGATTAGGACAATAGTCTGAATAATGTAAATAGTGTACATAATACCTCATCTCAGAAATATAGACATGTTCCCCTCTATGATTATTTGATACCTAAGAATGTCATGGAATGGAGGTCTTTGTTCAAATGAAGTAAACTTGTTAAACCTTATCTAAATGGTGATTAATCAAAACTAATTGTTTGAGACATTCAGGAAAATAATTCCCCCTGACAAAGTCTTTGTTTTTTTTTTTTGTGTTTGTAGCTGACAGTTCTTGTGATTAACAAATTACAGCAATGGACATGACTAGTTTGAAAATGTACAGCTCCTAATTAACAGGTTCATTAGTCTGTCTTAGAGGACCCAATTCTTCTGCATTTGAGTGTGCAACCTTTTACTGAGGTATGAAGTGTGCTGTCTGCCTGTCACATGATGTGCCGGGAGAAAACCCACAGTTTACATTATGGCCATGTCTGTCAACAGACAGATGTGCAGGCCTTCTCTCATCATCAGTGCTTGCTAGCTTCCCATGCTTGGCACTGTACATCTTTAATATGTGCAAGAACCCGAGGTGGGCAGACTTTGGTTAGCGGCAAGTCAGCTCTCCAATGTGGATGCATCCCAAAACCCCCTTGTCTTCATCTGAATGAAAAAGATTCTTGTAAACTTTACTGTTCCTATCTTGGATGGCCATGTAAAGAAAAACTTTGCACATTGCAAAAATTCCAGAAGAAAAAAATGGATATGGATGAGCAGGTAGGAGTCGAGTTCAATTCTTTAAATGGTAGGCAATTAAAAAAACAATTATCAAAGTTCGTATATGTTAGTTGATTAAATGCCTCAAGTAAACACTTTACAAATGTTTAGTATTGGTGACACACTTTTTAAAATTCTTTTAATTTTTTTTTTTTTTTTTTTTTTTTTTTACAGTAACATAAGTTTTGGTTTGCTAAGACAATTATATGATTCGAAGTGTATATGAAAAGAAAAAAAATTCAGTGAAAAATGAAGGTAATAATTATAGAATGAACGCCTAATTAATTACATTAAGTATCGTAAGACACCAGTTTAGAAAGCTGTTGTTTAAGCTCTTCATTACAATGATGTAAATACTCTGATCTTTATATTTGCCAGTTTGAAAAACTTGAAGCAAATAAAGGATATTTTGTTTGATTTTTGTATATGAAAAGGACATTTTTATTGACGGGGAAAACATAGGTGATATTTTTATACAATATATTTTTCTTTGTTGCAATTTTGTTTTAACAAAAATTTTTTTGTCTTTGTAAGAGACTTTCTTTTTTTTTTTTTTTTTTTTAAGACACTTTCTTTTTTTCTTTTTTCTTAAGAGACTTTTTTTTTCTTCATTTATAAAACAGCTTCAGTATTGAGCTCTTTTTAAAAATTTAAAATTTTGTCTAATAATTGATTTAAGTGAAGTTTACACACACACGCACATATATATATCATAAAAACAAGGTTCACTTTGAAGACAAGATAACGGAACTCTTTTTTTTTTCATATTGATGTTAAATTTTGATAGAGGGACACTATTAACTACAAAGACTACTTGCTTAAAATGATATTTTCCCAAAATTTTGAGTGTTTTGGGGAATAATGTTATCTTTATATATATAATGTGTGCATGGTTGTGTTGGTGTATATATATATGTGTGTGTGTGTGTGTGTGTATGGATATACATATATGTGTGAGTATATATGTATGTATATAAGTGTGTATGTATATGTATTTGTGTGTATATATATTTAGGTGCATGTATATATGGTTATGTGTATGGTTATGTATCTGTGTATATATGTTTGTGTATGTGTGTGTTTATGTATGTATATTTGTGAGTATATATGTATGTATATGTGTGTATATACATGTGTATATATATATATATATATGTGTGTGTGTGTGTGTACGTATGTTTGTGTGTATATATATATATATATCTGTATATATATGTGTGTATATGTACATAAACATGTATGTGTATATATGTACATGTGTGTGAGTATATGTATATGTTTATGTATATATATATGTGCGTATGTTTATATGTGTGTTTTTGTGTGTATGTATATATATATATGTGTGTTTTTGTATATATGTATATAAGTGTGTGTATGTATATATATATATGTGTGTTTTTGTATATATGTATATAAGTGTATGTATGTATGTATATATATATATGTGTGTTTTTGTATATATGTATATAAGTGTGTGTGTGTGTATATATATATATATATGTGTGTTTTTGTATATATGTATATAAGTGTGTGTATGTATATATATATGTGTGTTTTTGTATATATGTATATAAGTGTGTGTATGTATATATATGTGTGTGTTTTTGTATATATGTATATAAGTGTATGTATGTATATATATATATATGTGTGTTTTTGTATATATGTATATAAGTGTGTGTGTGTGTATATATATATATATGTGTGTTTTTGTATATATGTATATAAGTTTGTGTGTATGTATATATATATATATATATATGTGTTTTTGTATATATGTATATAAGTTTGTGTGTATGTATATATATATATATGTGTTTTTGTATATATGTATATAAGTTTGTGTGTATGTATATATATATATATGTGTTTTTGTATATATGTATATAAGTTTGTGTGCATGTATGTATATATATATATATATATATATATGTGTTTTTGTATATATGTATATAAGTTTGTGTGTATGTATATATATATATATATATATATATATATATATATATGTGTTTTTGTATATATGTATATAAGTTTGTGTGTATGTATGTATATATATATATATATATATATATATATATATATATATGTGTTTTTGTATATATGTATATAAGTTTGTGTGTATGTATGTATATATATATATATATATATATATATGTGTTTTTGTATATATGTATATAAGTTTGTGTGTATGTATATATATATATCATGTTTTTGTATATATGTATATAAGTTTGTGTGTATGTATATATATATATATGTGTTTTTGTATATATGTATATAAGTGTGTGTGTATGTATATATGTTTGTGCATATATGTATGTATATGCATGTGTGTGTGTGAATAGACATACTCACACATACGTATATCTCAATATTTTAATTGTACTTAGAGACTTACTTTTCATTTTACAGTTATATTCATATCGATGCTCAATCATTTGAAATTATTTCTCTTAAATACAATTAGGAAATTGCTATTTTGAGTTTCCAGGTTTTTCATTTCGTCATGTTTGAGTTTTTTGACAGGTCTTTTATTTTTTTTATTTCTCCACTTCTGAATTATTGTTTTCTAAATATATCCAGCAATTCAAAAAAAATATACTGTAAATGCTATTTTTCATCTGTTTATAACAAATGCACTAAAATTATTTTGTCAGTCCTTTCTTCAGAATCTGAATAGAAACAAAAATATTACCTTAATCTTTAGAATATCAGAGTTGTCTTTATATGTCAAGAACTGTGGTGGTTTTTTCCTTACATCATGTTCATTGCCATTCACTATTCCTGCTCTCTGTTGCACAGTAATTTGGAAGGGTTCCACCACATTTCCAAGTACCCGCTCGTGTCTTTTGTTCCATCTGCTTATTTATTGTTCTCTCTCTCTCTCTCTCTCTCCACCCTGCTTCCATCACCCACCATAAACGACCAGCCTTCATCCCAGCCCTGACCATAGGGAGAACCAACATTTACGACCTCTATAAACAAAGACCTTGATTACATCCTGTTATGAGGTGCAAACGACTTCAACCGGCTTAAGACCTATATTTGGCATAACGCAAGGTTACGTTTGTTCATAGCTGTCTCCCCGCATTAACACTGTCTGCTTGACAATATCTAAAGAACTCTCCGGGCAGACAAGCAAATGTCACTGGCAGTCAGCTAAGTTTTTCAAGAGCAAAACTCTATTTTCAAATGTATATCAGTCCAGTCTAAATATTCCCATGTTTTTTGTGGCACTCACTTCTGACCTTCTTATTCGATAACAGCTTAAGCATAGTCAGAGGTTACCAACGTCTTAAGCATTGCTATTCATACACTGTTGGTTTGATTGATTTGCCTTTAGCTCTAACTAGTCGTCCCAATCATTGGCACACTGCTATGTCATCGCATTCTAACTATTATTCTGCCGCTAGTATGGCTCAAGTCAGACATTCACTGCCTTACACTTTGGTGATTCCCTCGCTATTATATGTCTTACCAAACTCGGGAGGCTTAAACCAGATTGTGGGCAACACTGCCTCAGACCATCTCCCCTTAAAAAGAAAAGAATTGGTAAGTTATTTATTTTTCAGTATTATTAACACATTCTTTTTGACAGTGCTGCCACATGTCATTGAATTTTGAATGATTGGAGTCAACAGAAATATTGTAGACTATGATTATTATCTTTGTTATTTAAGAGATTATTATTATCTTTGTTATTTAAGAGATTATTATTATCATTGTTATTTAAGAGATTATTATTATCATTGTTATTTAAGAGATTTTAAGATTGGATTTGCTATTTTCTTATTCTTTATTTTTCTTTTATGATTGTTTTTTTTCCTTTCCTTTTTATTGTTTTTTCTTTTCTTTTTCTGTTGTTTTATGTCTTGTCCTGTCCTATTCTTTTCTTTTATATGGTCCTTTTTTTCGGTTGGGTTTTTCTTTTCCTTTCTTTGTTTTTTTTTTTTATCACTTTCTATTTCTTGTTTTACAATTTTTCTGTTGTTGTTCATTTCTTTAACTAATGTTTTTTTTTTTTTTCCTTTTTTTGACTATTTTTTTTTTTACTTTTTCTGTTTTTTTCTTTTTCTAATATTTCTTTCCTTTTTACTCTTTTCCAGTTTTTTCTCTTTTTCTGCTTTTCTCTTCTATTTTTTTCTATTGTCTTTTTCTCCTTTTCTGTTTTTTCTTTTATTTTCTATTGTCTTTTTTCTCCTCTTTTTCAATTGAAATTTTTTCTCCTCTACCTCTATTGTCTTTTTCTCCTTTTTTTCTATTGTCTTTTTTCTCCCCTCTCTTTCTTGATTGTCTTTTTTTCTCCCCTCTCTTTCTCGATTGTCTTTTTCTCCTCTCTCTCTC
>OZ010594.1:23155453-23185453 GCA_963932145.1 Acanthosepion lycidas
GAAAAAGTATCACACAGACACACATACATTCTCTGTTTTATATATAGAGATTACATTTTTAATACATTTGTTTAAACTTTCACGGTGTATGTGAGCATCTCCATGAATTCAACTGCATATGGATTTTATTTTCTCCATCTGGTTTACAGGCATATTTCGTTGAAATACTAGATCTCATGCGATCACTGAATTTAAGTAACTTTACCTTGTCAGTAACTAGATGAGTAACCTCTTGGGAATACCAGGTGCTGTAAACTTGGATGTGCATATGGCATAATGAGCTTATGGACATATATTGAAACACTGGTTCTCGTCCATTCACTGAAGTTAAGCAATGTTGAACCTGGTCAGTACCTAGATGGGTGACCACTTAAAATGCCAGGTGCTGTAAGCTTCAATGTGCCGTTGATATAATTGATAATGACTCATAATTGAAAATCAGATAACCAAGTTTATAATTCAAGTTAGGTACATTATATTCACATGTGCAAATACTCTTGGTGTTCACCTCTTCACAGCCCAGCTATGGGTTAATTAGTAAGGTGGAGTAATGGATAACAGCTTGGATTGATGAATCGGAGAGCCGAGTTTGAATTCCAGTTGAATCCATTACATTCACTTACGTGCTAGTACCCTTGGGAAAGGTATGAATCCTCTTCTCCCCCCAGCTATGGGTAAATAGCAGGACAGACTGGGTTCTATAGCCTTGGATGGCAACTGGTCTACTGCAGAAAGAAATGGCAACCAATTGCAGGAAAAAATTCTGCCTCATCATTCATGTATTGAAAGATACATGATCGCTTAAGCATGTATCACGCATGGCATATAACTGACTATATCATTAAATCATTAATATCTCTAAAAAATTGTTAGAATTAAAAATATTTTTTAGCTTTAAATAACCTGCAAAAGGTTGATAACCCATAAAAAATGAATGAATCAATCAATTATTATATTCTCTGTAATATCTGAAAGATTATCCAACTCTTTATATCTGAAGTGTTTATTTATATATCCATCTGTCCAGTGATTTCTATCAGATATCAGACACATCCAGACCTACAGGTGTTCATATCCTGGGGTCACCACTGATAACAGTTCTCAGGATTTTGCATTTGGTGGCAAGCCTCATCTGGTTTCCTTAGTCTGGTGTGAAATTAAGTGCAAAGCTTTAAAGTGTAATGTTAATGGTAATATTAGCCATTTGCTTATCAAGAAATATTCTGCATTCATTGCTACCATCAGTTTAAATTTATAAAATCTATTATAACAATTATTCAGGAAAATCAGTTTCTCAAGTCTGCTACCTGTTATTGCTTTTTCCAATATTGATAAGGGTTTCCTTCCTAACCTTTTGTTTGAAGTAGTGTGGAATGTTAACATATATCATTATTTTCTTTCTAAGAAGTGCAATCCATTAGTTGTTGCCATTATTGAATATCCTCAAATGATGTGGTTTCTTTTAATTGGTACAGTTCTTTGTTTTTGATTCTGTAGTGTCAACAGCATGAAGTTTGAACTCTTTATTAAAATTTCACTAATTCAAAACCTTTCTTAACCATTGATCCTAGAAAGTCATTGTCTTTTGATCAATTCATCCGTTTTCTATGGCTTCGTAGGTAATTTAAATCCAGAATATATTTTTAGATTTTAAGAATTTTTTTTTAAAATAATAATTGATTTAGTGATATAAGTTTTACTAATTAACCCATAGCTGGGGGAGAAGTGGTGGATTCAAACCTTTACTTTGTGTGTAAGTGAATATAATGAACCCAACTTGAATTGGATCTTGACTCTCCAATTTCCAACACTGAGACGTTATCCATTATGCCACCAGCACATCGAAGCTTACAGCACCTGGTATTCCTAAGCAGTCACCCATATAAATACTGACCGGGATTGGCATTGCTTAACCTCAGTGATTGTTACTTGCTTGAACCAAAAATTGACAAAAAAAAATTTCTTGTTTTGTTTATTTAAGCAGAATTAGTTCCCACGATTAGATCCAAATGTTTTTTTATATTTAGAGATAAATAATAGAAAAATCTAAATTCAAATTCTTCCACCTTCATTTTTCATTTTGGTTTCCTTCATCAGTTTAAAAAGTAGCTCTTAAGTTTTCTATATTTCTTGTCATTTGTGCATGCATGCTCCATTGAATAAAAGCTCGATACTATTGGTGAGAAGAATTTTCTATAAGAAATTATTTGCTTTTAAAATTAAATAGAATTTTAATTAAAAATGTCATTTTATCTCTGAATAGCTAATTAATCCTCTCAAACTAACATCCTATCATCTCTGAGACATTGAAACAACTGGTTGACATTTGTTTTGAGCTCTATTTCTCCATTAAGTGGTTGTTATTCCAAAAACCTGAAAGTTTGTTTTTTGGGAACTAGAAACTGTAAGCTTCTTATTTGGCTGTAGAAGCAGCAAGTTTGTTTTTTTGGCCCTAGAAGCTGCAAGTTTGTCATTGGGTCCTAAAAGCCGCAAGTTTGTTGTTTGGCTCTAGGAGCCACAAGTTTTTTTTTTTTTTTGTTTTTTTTATTGTTTGACCCTAAAAGCCGCAAGTTTGTTGTTTGGCCCTTGAAGCCACAAGTTTTTTTTTTTGTTGTTTGGCCCTAGAAGCCACAAGTTTGTTTTTTTTTTTTTGGTTGGCCCTAGAAGCCGCAAGTTTGTTTTTTGGCCATAGAAGCTCTCAATTTTCTACTTTTTTTTTCTTTTACACAAAGTTAAAAATTTTTTGTCTTTTATTTTATGATATCCCCACCCCATTCTATCATCTCTGAGACTTTGAAACAACGGGTTGACATTTTTTAGCTCTATTTCTCCATTAAGTGGTTGTTATTCCAAAAACCTGAAAGTTTGTTTTTTGGGAACTAGAAACCGTAAGCTTGTTATTTGGCCCTAGAAACCACAAGTTTGTCGTTTGATCCTAAAAGCCACAAGTTTGTTGTTTGGCCCTAGAATCCATGAGCTTTTTTTTTGTTTAGCCCTAGAAGCTACAAGTTTTTTTTTGTTTGGCCCTAGAAGCTGAAAATTTTTTGTTTTTTTTGTTTGGCCCTAGAAGCCGCAAGTTTGTTTTTTGGCCATAGAAGCTGTCAGTTTTTCTTCTTTTTTTTTCTTTTATACAAAGTTAAAAGTTTTTTGTCTTTTTATTTTACGATACCCCCCCTCCCTAGTTTCTACACACATTCTCTTTAGACGTTAATGAACTTTTGGAGCTATTGACATTGTCTCTTTGTTACAGCAAATGTAATTTTCTGTTTTACCTAGAATTCTACTCTACTTAGGTCGTTTAATTAAATGAAACTGAATTAGGACCAGGAAATGGTAATGATTTTTTTTCTTTTTTTTTAATTAGTGTTAATCAACAATTCAAGGTTTGGTTCTTGTCGAGGTCAAAATTGTAACACTGAAGTCAGGAGAGAATTTTCTGTTTCCTACCCAGACAAATAATGTACAGAACTAAATCAAATATGCTGATTCCAAATCCTTATTCAGAATTGTCTTAACACATCAAGGTTTTTTTTTGTGGGGGGGGGGTTGAGATATGCACATATAACAATGGTTCAGAAACTTATTTCTCTGGGTTGTATTTTCAGAATGAAAATTTGCTTACACCTCACCAAATTTTATGATAGAAAATACATTTAAAAATAAAAAATAGAAAGAAAGTTAAAGGGAGATAACTGCAAATTTGAAGTCAGAACATTATCATTAATAACTCTCTCCTCCAATTTGCAGACCCTAGTTACTATATTCTTAATACTTGATATAATGCAAAAATTTCACAATGATAAAATTGGTCAATAGTTACTTATAACTATTTCTACTGGGACTCATGCATGCAATTACAAGTAATCCATAATAATATTTTAAATTTTGAAATCATTTATTTTTGACATGAATTTTTTAAAACTGTTTCTAAATCTTTGATTGTCTTTCAATCATTCTCACCTGATATCCTTTTGCACTGCACCTATGAGGCACAACGCACCATTTGGGAACCACTCATTTAAACTATCAATTTTGACAGGCGTTTGTTTCATCTTGTGGCACTAATTAAATAGATTGGTCCCACTCATAAAAAGAGAGTAATATTTTTCAAGGAACAATTTTTGCAGATTAACTATCACCAAACTTTCCTCAGGGCAGAATAAAAATTGTTTTTTTATCGATTTAGAATTGGGGTCTTGTTCCTAATATAAATAAAATGACAAGGAAAAAAAATCAATCTCCAGGTTTTTTACAGAGTGATCTGAATTCAGGGATTTTTCCAGAAACCCATGCACAAACATCGAGAGGGGATAATATTTTCTTTTCTTTTCATGTGCCATGTCTTTTCAGAACATAGGTGATCATAGATATCCACTTCCCCCTATCCCTTGTAGCTCTCAATAAGTTCCGTGCATCTGCCAACATCCTCAGGCCATGTTCTGCCATTCACTTGCTTATTCCTGCTAGGTATATCATGCGTTGCTTTCCCTTGTCTCTTTTTTACTCTATTAAACCTGTGAGTATCAGATTCTCCAAGCCCTCTTTTCTCATTATCTGTCTCAGAAATTTCATCTCTCTCTTCCTTATGAATTATTTATCTTAAATGAAGAATAAATAAATATATACTTTTTATTAATTTATGCAATTTGAAATTTTTAATTTTGAAATATTTATTTTTCACATATGAATTTTTTTAAACTGTTTTGAAATCTTTGATTGTCTTTCAATTCTGCCACGCCAGTGATGTGCACCACACAGTTTGGGAACCACTGACATAGCATATCCATGTTCAAGAATCAATCCTCCTATATAGCATTGAATACTAGACAAATTCCTTTTTAGATGAAGAGGAGACTTGAGGCAACAGATGTGGTTCTACAGAAGGATACTGAGAATACTACAGATAAAACATAAGGAATTTTTAAAGAAAATTAGAACAAATCAGAAAGAGAAGTCTCTGAGACATATAATAAGGAAAGAAGACGTGGAGAATTTAACACTCTCAAGATTTATTGAAAGCAAGAGAGACAAATGAATAAAGTAACCTCTGTAACAAGTTTTTATAAATGGATAACAGACTGGTAGGGATAGTAAGAGGCAGCTGAAGTTTCTGGGGCACCTAATGAGAAAGGAGAGCTTGGAGAATCTGATATTCATAGGGCGAATAGAGGGAAAGAGAGACTAGGGAAAGCAATGCATGACATACCTGGTAGGCTTAAGCAAGTGGATGACAGTCTGGGGGGGATGGCAGAGGAACAGAACGTGTTGAGAGCTGCAAGGGATAGGGGGAAGAGGAGAGCCATGATTGCCTACATCCTAAAGGGATACAACACATGGAATCAAACTCTACAAATCGGATAACTTAAAGGTTCTATTTAAAAATACCGATCCAACTAACATCATAAATTACATTAAAGAAATTCAGCTCTACAGGAAAATATATACACATATATATATATATATATATATATATATATATATATATATATATATATATATATGTGTGAAAAGTGTGTGTATATAAATATGTGTGTGTATATATATATATATATATGTGCAATATATTATATATATTACTATTTATATATTATATACACGGTACTTATTAGAAAGCGTTCAATATCAGAGATAAACCTAACATATTTAGTTGGATTGATGTGAGTTTGTGACACCAGGTTTCATGCTTTTGCGATCGTCATTATCTCTTCACTGCCAATTCAAGAAAGACATTCGATTTACTAACACAAAAACAGAGAATGTCCCATATCGAGAATATTTAACATTGAAAAATATAAGGAAAAAATTAATTATTTTTAATAATATGTGGAAATCTCCGCTTTTACCTGAAGATCGTCGCGAGACCAGAAACACGTGTAGTAAAATTATGGAAAATAAAGCATAAAATTAAAAAAAAAAAATCCACATTACAACCAAAAACTTTTGTGGCACCTCTCTTCTCTTCTTTTTAATATGCACACTTTTCTCTCGTTGGAACCATTATAACCTCTTTCTTTTATATACATATACATATTATATATATATATATATATATATATATATATATATATATATATATATAAAAAAAACTGTTTATCAAATTGGCTTACCTACATTGTTTTGTAACCAATTTTTGAAGTAAAAATCATTACCAGCAATACATTTGACTCTCAACAAAATCCCCCTTTACAAAATATGCCAATGAAACCTGATCTACAAAATGATTCCTTACAAAGAATGCATACTCTATTCATACAACCATATTCAAAAATTCTTTTCAGCATTAAATAACCCTTTGAGGTTGATATGTCATTAAACTACATAAACCAAACCAAACCATCTCCTCCTCTTACCTATGGGTTAAATAGTAGGACTTGTATCTCAAAAAATCATTGTTATCCCAAAAAAATCATTACAGCAATATTCACTCATAAAAAAAAAATCCTTACAGTTCAAAAAATATGTTTTAAAAAGGGTTGATAAGCCATAAAAAAGCAATCAATTTTCTGTTACTCAAAGAATAAAGAATCAGAAGGGAAGAAACTTTGCAGTAGTCCTAAATATATTCGTATCTTTCCATACGAGGATATCCTGAAAAAATTCATAACTGATTCCAATTATATCAAGCAGATTGGCTGACTGATTTGTTTATATTTGTTTATAATCAACTCATCGTGGGTTATTTAAAATTAAAGCATATTTTGAATTTCCTAGTTCTCACCAACAGGAGTACAACTCTATAATTCTAACGTCTCTGTCTAAACTCTCAAATTTTATTTACTATTTATTTTTTATTTAATATTTTCCTCAGTTGGAGTAGATAGATTTGCTTATCATCCAGTTCACACTTCTCTCTGGTCTTTTGAACAGAAGAGGTTTATCTTTTGTTTGCTTTTTAGGGCTGGGTTTCCAGTTCATTCTAAAATCTTCTTATTCTCATTCACTCCCAGAAACCCCTTGCATCTTAGTGGCATTACTGCCTTACTTAAGGTAAATTGATTTGAAAAAAAAAAAAGAAAAAGGTCACTTACAGTACCATCTATTCCTAAGTGCCTGCCCACCCATCTAAGTACTCAACCTTGCTTAACTTTGGTGATTGAATAAGAACCACTGTTTTCAGTGTGATTTGATGTTTGTTTGTTTGTTTGGGTTTTATGGCATAACAACCACTGTGGGTTATTCAATGCCAAATCCAGTTTATATGAATTTTAAATGCCTATTTTGTATGGAATAAAAAACGTATAGGTGGCTACATTATTGTTTCAAAAACGTATAGCTGGCAACATTATTTTTCCAAAAACATTATCTGAGGCCTTCCTGTTGGATGTAGTTTATTGCGATACCCAGGACGCGGATGTAGTTTACCATCATACCCAGGACGCGGATGTAGTTTACCGTCATACCCAGGACGTGTGTGATTTGAATATAAGCTGGAGCTGATGGATTGTTCAGTGATAATCACAAATCTGTCCATCTGAGCCCTACATAACAAATTTGCTGAGCTTCACATAGACAATTTGCTGAGCCCTACATAGCAAATTTGCTAGAGATTCACATAACCAACTTGCTGAGCCCTATGTAAAAAAAATTTGCTGAGCTTCATGTAACAAATTTGTTGAACTTCATATAACAAATATCACTTTTTTATATCTGAATTTATGAAATGAGGAGTTATCATTTATAATGTTTAAATTAACTATTGTATTTTGTTGTTATTATAACATTTCAGCTGTTGTGCCTTCTGACCCTCATCAGGTGTATATTGATTTGGGTAACCTACAGGGAATTCTGAACTGAACTCTTTAATAAATCTGTAGGTTTCACAGATCAATATACATCTGATGAAGGCTGGAGGACACAATGGCTGAAATGTTATGATAACAATAACAAAGATGAGGATAATAGTTTGAATGTAAACAGTGTAAATATATGTTATGGTATGTTGTTTAAATTTATCACCCATCATAAAAATTGTAAAACCCCTTCAATTCAAAGTTACAAAATCTCATGCTCGGACAAAGCCTATGGGTAGACTGATTCATTAGGTTGGGCATCAATGACTGTTAGCTGCACCTGCTTTTCCAATGAATTGTATAATCATATCAGTCTGGTAAATTTTCCCATGTCACCTCATATTAATAGCAAATCCTGGGTGTGAGGATTAAATTCAATCAAGCAGGTTGCTTTGAATTTAATTTGTTGGTGAGTCATGGAGATGTTACACGCTTAACTGTCCATCAAAGAATCATTCATACAAAACAACGTTTGATGTTGACGTCACCAGACACTGGGATTGAACCTGAGATAAACATATCTTCAGTCTGATGTCCTACCAGCTGAACTAATTCAGGTGAAAGCAACAAGTGCAGTTTAGTATGTGATTCACACCTAGAACTACAAGATGGTCTCATTCGAATTTAATGTCAATAAGGAGAGGTTGATCTGCGATGACGCCAATATATAGTGGGTGAGTCCAGTATATAGATGTTAACAGATGTGTATTCTGGTAACAGATGTTTGCACTCAGTGTTACACCAGAGTAACAGAAAATCAATTGACTGATTCATTTCCTAAGACATCTCAACTATTTGCAGGTTATTTAAAGCCAGAAAATATTTTTAGAAGGTAAGAATTTTTTATTATTTTTATTTTTTGAAATAGAAGGATGCTGAGGATATCAGGGACTGAGCATGTGAGCAATGACGAGGTTTTACAGAGGTTACAAACAAGGAGAAGGCTTACACTTAACATCAGAAAGAGGCAGCTGAAGTTTCTGGGACACATAATAAGGAAGGAGGGCCTGGAGAATCTGATACTCATGGGTCAAACAGAAGGAAAGAGAAACAAGGGAAAGGAGCATGTGAAATACCCGACGAGTTTGAGCAGGTAGATGACAGGATGTGGTCTGTGGGAGAAAGCAGAGGGAAGGAGCTTGCTGAGAGCTGCAAGGGATAGAGGGAGGTGGAGAGCCAGGATCACCTATGTCCTGAAAGAACATGGCACATAAAAAGAATGATTTAGTGATACAAGTCATACTAATTAACCCATAGCTGGGGGGACGAGATGGATTCATACCTTTCCCAAGGGTATTTGCATGTAAATGAATATAACAAACCCAACTGTCACTCGACTTTCTGATTAACAATTCCAAGCCATTATCCATTGCACCACCTGCACATTCAAGCTTACAGCACATGGTACCCCATCTAGGTACTGACCAGACTTGACATTGCTTAACTTCAGTGATTGTATGGGAACTGGTGTTTCAACATCATCTGGCCATAAACCATACTTATTTTGAGGAGGGTGCTGAAAAGTTAGCACAACCCACTTCCTAAAATCTAATGAAGTGAGTAAATATCAGAATTTATTTTTGTAATCTCTTCTTGGTTGGGCTGAGAACTTTTCAGCACCTCGTTATCCAGCAGTTGTCTTTAAATCACCTGTAAGACAAGCTTGCTAATCACCTTTCTTAAGCAGGTAACCTGATTTAGTAAGAGACGTCAGTCAGAATTTAATTATTTGAATTACCTTAATCATAAAACCAGTTTAGATTAAAATTACTAGTTTAGTTTTTCATTTTTTTTAAAATGAATAATATTACTAATCTTTTTTATTTTTTAAATCTTTTAAAAATATCTATATAATGCTAAAACTCTCATCTTGTATGTATGTATATATGTTTGTAAGATACAGTTTAAATGATAATACCCTAACTAATTTGGGAACATATTGGAATCCCACCCCCACCTCAGTATTCAGATTTAAGAGATTTTTGTGACCTAGCATATCTGTTGATTCATATTTTTTAATATTTTCCAGTTTTTTTCTGTCTATTATTTCAACCTCATACCACAATGAGCAGTGATCTCTCTTTTTTTCTCCATATATGGTCAGCCATGCCTAATTTTTCTATTCCCACCACCCATGTCACGACTTTATGGTGTTCCTACAGTTTTCTCTTAAAGGAGTGGCCTATTTCTCCTTTATATTTCTTGCCACTGCTTTGTAATTTGATTTATGGTCCCTATAAATCCTCAAAGATCCCAACACAATTTTCCTTACATACAGTTTTGTCTTTCTTTTATTCTAGTCTGAAGAAGTCAGTGAAAATAGATGCACTCGACAACAAGCAATGTTTATATTTTTATCACTTTGTCTCATCATTTTCATTTTTGTTTCAGATACTATTATGCCCTCTAAAAACACACCAAATATTGTGTGTGAAAAATAATAAACATTCATAATACATTATAACAATATCTATCTATCACTAAAATACTAATTTTATATGTATGTATGTATGTATGTATGTATCTGTATTCCCAAAATACAGCCTAAATGATACATAATACCCCAACCAATTTTAAGATCATATTGTACCTTGAACCCCTGTTGAGTGCAGTGCCAAATTTCATTAAAATTAGACAAGATGTTCTTTTCTGTTTTTACAGTATTTTTAATAGGAAGGTATTTGTTTTCGATACACATTCTCATATCAATGTGTATATAAATAAACACTTGTATATTATATTCCAACTATTACATGTGTGAAAAATAATAAACATTCATAATACGTTATAAAAACATTATTAAGTTGATTTAAATATGCATAACACAACATATCTTTATACAATTCATGATACTATATTAGAACTTTTCTTATAAGCAACAACTCGAAAGGTGAAGAGGTTACATGTTTCATGTGACTTAATAGTAAATAAATAAATAAATAGATGCATACTAATTTGCTGCTTTTGCATATTTTGAAATAAATGAGAAAGAAATATGTATAATAAAAATATACTTATTTTGAAAAAGAGTTCACCTGTTTTAAGCTGTTGCTACAAATTTTCTCCCATGGTGTTAACTATCAAACCCAGTGGAACAATAAACCTTCTTTTGCTGCCTTTAGTATTACTGATTAATTTTGTAGTCAAAGTGCATTTTATGGAAGAAATTTCTCTTTTAAAGAAAAGAAGTAAAATATATATCTATTGATATCATGAAATAATTTATTTTCATACTTTCAATCAGGATATATTTGCATTAAGTCTTTTTTAGTAATCTTCATTTATTTTCATGCTAGAAAACATTTTACTTATTATTAATTAATAATTAATAAAAAAAATATATACTTATTATTTTGAAAAAGACTACATATGTTTCAAGCTATTACTTCAAATTTTCATGTAATGTGTCAACTATAAAGCCAAGTGGAACAATAAACCTTCTTTTCCTGTCCTTAATTACAAATAAAAATGTATAATCATACTTATTATAAAACCCAGAAACTTCACAGGACTACGTAAAATTACCTTACAGTAGTTCTGACAGCAACAAAAATTGGAAAAACAATTGTTTTTGCACAAAATCAATTTGAAAACACGATTAAGAGGTATCACTGTCACGAGAATGAAAGGGGGACAACTCATATCGAGTTATACTTATTATAAAACCCAGTTTTGTGTGTGTGTGTTCGTTTATATATGGAATCAGATTTCCTACATTTTTCAACCGATTTCAACAAAACTTCACTTTTTTTTTTTTGGCAGGTAGTGTTTCTTGTCTTGCACACTTTTTTCTTTATTTTTACATTCAGAATGCTTTAAAAATTTCATTTACAACACAATTGTTTATAATAAAATTCTATTCAATCAGTAGACTCATAACGATTGAAAACAATGTTTTTGTTCGAGTTTGGGTTTGACCAATTTGTAAAAAAAAAAAAAAAACTAATTAAGACATGCGTGTCTGTCAACCTTAAACAATAATCTTTGTCAATTTTATTTTTCAGTCTTTATGATGGTCAATACTTGGTCTATCTCTTGCTGTTACATCCCTGGGCAACTCCGGGCTCTACTGCTAGTTAATAATAAAATAAGAAGACAGATATCATGTAAAAATTCTGTACTCTTTTCCTTGTTTCTAGTTTTTCTATTTCTTAGTACTCTGCTTAGATTTTGGAAGGCATTTTTTGCTATCCAAATGTGCCTTCAGATTTCAGTGGCACACTTTCTGTCCTCTGATATTTAAATTTTCAAACTTGTTTGATTTTGGTATCTCCAATTTGCAATTTGGACTCATCCTTTTGCTAACAACCATGAATTCTGTTTTTCTGCAGTTGATGTTTAGTCCTTTCTTCTTGCTTTCCTTCACTGCCTTCTGCAAAAGATTTTGTAGCTTTCTTTCTGTGTCTGCTATCAATACTTTGTCATCTGCATATCTTACGTTTTTAAGATTGTGGCTGACACTGATAAAACCTGTTTGGACTTCTAGTTCTCTCAGAAGTGTCATGCTGTATTGGTTGAACAAGTCTGGTGAGACGACACATACTTGTCTTACACCTCTTTCTACTTTTGTATATCTACTGAACTCATTTTCTATCCATATGCAGGCAATTTGAAGCAAGTATAGGTTCTTGATTATTCTAATATCTTTCCCAGATATCAAGGTTGTCGAGCAGTTCCAAAAGATCTTTGCACTCTCACTACGAAAATAAATTTCAATAGGTTTATGGTAATTGTGTTTGAATTGTTATCTTTCATATAAATTTTTTTTTTTTTTTTAATCATTTCACCCCAACTAAGGTGATAATGCCACTAAGAGGCAAGGGGCTACTGGAAGAAGAAGGGAATGACAAGACTTTAATGAAGATAAAGGACAATAAAAGAACAGGTTTCAGGAAGACAGAAGATTGTAATTGACATTGCATTTAAATTTTTGAAGATTGTAGGTGGTAGGCAAGCAAGAGACCATAACAGAGTTCCACAAGCAAGAAGTACCAGAAAAGAAACTAATAGAAAATAACTTATGGCTGTGTTTAGTAAAATGATGAGACCTCTTTGCCAATCTTGTATTATGCTTAAATTCATGTGGCCCAGACAGCAAGGAGTAGAGCTCATCAGAACAATTAGCATGAAAATATTTATAGAAAAGGGAGAGGGAAGCTATATTATGGCTTAAATTCATAAAGTCTAGGTACCAAAGAGGAAAGCTCATCAGAACAATTAGCATGAAAATATTTATAGAAAAGGCAGAGGGAAGCTATATTATGGCTTAAATTCATAAAGTCTAGGTACCAAAGAGGAAAGCTCATCAGAACAATTAGCATGAAAATATTTATAGAAAAGGCAGAGGGAAGCTATATTATGGCTTAAATTCATAAAGTCTAGGTACCAAAGAGGAAAGCTCATCAGAACAATTAGCATGAAAATATTTATAGAAAAGGCAGAGGGAAGCTATATTATGGCTTAAATTCATAAAGTCTAGGTACCAAAGAGGAAAGCTCATCAGAACAATTAGCATGAAAATATTTATAGAAAAGGCAGAGGGAAGCTATATTATGGCTTAAATTCATAAAGTCTAGGTACCAAAGAGGAAAGCTCATCAGAACAATTAGCATGAAAATATTTATAGAAAAGGCAGAGGGAAGCTATATTATGGCTTAAATTCATAAAGTCTAGGTACCAAAGAGGAAAGCTCATCAGAACAATTAGCATGAAAATATTTATAGAAAAGGCAGAGGGAAGCTATATTATGGCTGAAATTCATAAAGTCTAGGTACCAAAGAGGAAAGCTCATTAGAACAATTAGCATGAAAATATTTATAGAAAAGGCAGAGGGAAGCTATATTATTGCTTAAATTCATAAAGTCTAGGTACCAAAGAGGAAAGCTCATCAGAACAATTAGCATGAATATATTTATAGAAAAGGAAGAGGGAAGCTATATTATGGCTTAAATTCATAAAGTCTAGGTACCAAAGAGGAAAGCTAATTAGAACAATTATCATGAAAATATTTATAGAAAAGGCAGAGGGAAGCTATATTATGGCTTAAATTCATAAAGTCTAGGTACCAAAGAGGAAAGCTCATCAGAACAATTAGCATGAAAATATTTATAGAAAAGGCAGAGGGAAGCTATATTATGGCTTAATAAGCTATAGTGGTGAGAAAGTGACTGAAGTCGAGATGCCAGATCAGGATCAATAACATTACTGACCCTTTGAATTTTCTCAAGAATCTTGAGATATGTACCTGGAGCATGAAACTAAATGTGGCAGCAGTATTGAATACACGGACAAATAAATCATTTATTTTCTTCAATATATGTATGGTATAATGAATATCAGTGTAGAAAGGAAAATTGGAGAGCTAAGTTAAGATCCCAGGCTAGTTTTTTGCATTCGCTTTCACACTAATGCCCTTGGGAAAGGCATTAATCTCTTTCTTGACCCTCTAGCTATGAGTCAAATTACAGGGTAGAGTAAGCTTTCTAGCTTTGGGTGGCAACCAATATAAGAGAAGAACAACTCTTAATTCAAATGAAGGAGAGTGCAAAGGGAGACTACTCTGCTATCTTACCCAAGAATGACTGGCAATTCACAGATAATAGAAAAAAATCTGTAATAAGTCAAGATCCCCTACATTCTAAAGCAATACAGCATTTTTGATGAGTTTTTTTTTTTTTTAAACAAAAAAAGGGGGTAATGCATAACACAAAGAATTTTTTTTTTCAAAAACCTCAGCTAATAGTTTTTTGAAAATATAATTAGTTGATAAAAAATCTTCACTGGTTTAATAGAATTTTTTAGCAATTCAAATTTTTTTAGTTTATATATTTTCAGTTTGAGATTTTTTTTTTTTTTAATTTTTTATATCTGTCTATATCTGTGAGATGAGGTATTATGATTACTTGAATTATTTACATTATTTGGATTGTTATCTTCATCTTCATTGCCATATTTGCAACGTTTTGTTCGTTGTATGCTCCAGCCTTCTTCAAGTGATTGGAATTTTGAATGAAACCCTTTATTTCATCCACCGGGGTAAATTGTTTTAGTTCCACGTGCCATGCCTCTTCCGGATGTTTGTTATTTGCCTTTAACTCAACTCTCCAAGTATTTGGTTCACCACTTCTGTGGCCTGATACTGAACTCACAACTCTTCAAGGAGACATGGCCCAGTGGATAAAGTTATTGGTTAGATCCAGTGACTAGACCCAAAGAGTTGTGAGTTAAGTGCCAGGCCACAGCAGTAGTGAACCAAAAAATTGGAGAGTTGAGTTAAAGGGAAATAACTTAAACATCCGGAAGAGGCATGGCATGTGGAACTAGAACAATCTACCCCAGTGTATGAAATAAAAGCTTTGGATCAAAATTCCAATCACTAAAAAAATTTTGAAAACTTGCTACTTTCTGTTTCAGTTTTAGAAACTAAAAACCAGTAACACTTGTTGCTACTTATTAAAATTATAATTATCTTTAAAATTTTTTCTTTAAAAAAAAAAGTGATGGCCACTTCGTCATTTTTTGGTAGCGGGAAATAAGTTTTTAGCTTATTTTTTTTAACAGTCTGACCTTGTGATATTTGCTTTTCTCTTTTGTACACTCTCTCACTCATTCATATATTCACTCTGTTCTTTAATGACTTCCACTACTCACTCTCTCACTTGCTTACTCTTTCTTTCTTTCTCATTTGCTTACTCTCTCTCTCTCTCGCTCTCTTTATAGCACTTTCTCACCTGCTCTTGTTTTCTTGATTTCTCCCTTGATCGCTCTTTTTCTTTCTCTTTCACTCTCGATCACTCTCTCTCTCCCCCCTCTTTATTGCTCTTTCTTTCTCCACTTGATCACTCTTTCTCTCTCCTCCTCTGGATCGCTCTCTCTCCCCCTCTTGACCGCTCTTTCACACTCTCCCCCTCTTGACCAGTTTCTCTCTCTCCCCACTTCTTGACTGCTCTTTCTCTCCCTCTTGACTGCTCTTTCTCTCCCTCTTGACTGCTCTTTCTCTCCCTCTTGACTGCTCTTTCTCTTTCTCTCTCCCCCTCTTGACAGCTCTTTCCCTCTTTCTCTCCCTCTTGACTGCTCTTTTTCTTCATTCTCTCCCTCTTGACCGCTCTTTTTCTTCATTCTCTCCCTCTTGACCGCTCTTTTTCTTCATTCTCTCCCTCTTGACAGCTCTTTTTCTCTCTTTCTCAACTCTTAACCGCTCTTTCTCTCTCTCTCTCCTTCTCAGTTGCTTTTTCTTTCTCTCGCCCTCAGTTACTCTCTCTCTCTCTCTGTTACTCTTTCTCTCCCTCTCTCTCTGTTACTCTTTCTCTCCCTCTTTCCCTCGGTTACTCTCTCTCTCTGTCTCTCTCTCGCAGTTACTCTTTTTCTCTCTCTCCCTCTTGATCACTCTTTCTCTCTCTCTCTCATGCTCACTGTCTCTTGCTCTGTTGCTGTTGTGCTTTTGTTATAAACTAATTTCTTTTCTTTTCTAGTTTGGAAAAAAATTCTTAAACTTGTCATACACAACATCATTTAAACATTTCTACCAATTTGCCCAATAAATAATCTTGCCTGATTATAATGGCCCCATTTTACGATCAAAGTTGCCTGGAACTTGTCATTTTAACTTCTTTGCCCACAGTGGGAGTTTGGGGCAGATCCAAAAAGACTTTTGTTTAGAATTTCCACCAAAAATAGATGCAATTAAAATAATAATAATAATGATATTAATAATAAGAAGAATAGGATAAATTAATTTCCCCAAAAAGAGAATTTATATTTGGAATAAACTCAGACACCTCTTGACATGATAATTGCATCAGAAGAGATATTTTTAAAAATACCTAACTTGTGTTTCAAGTAAATGGACATCTATGACTCATACAATTGTTTTTTCTTTAGAGGAACAAGAGTAAAATTCCGGTTCAACATATTGCAGATAGTCGAACAAGTTTCTTCTGCTTTATTCACTATCAACACACCATGTAAAGCATATGCTTAAAAAAAAAAATAAATTAAAATAAAGAAGGAAATTTTTTTCACATAAAATCACAAACCTTGTTTATCTTGGGCAACTTGTTTTTTGGTGTTGTCGTTGTTGAATCCCCCCACACACACATACTACCTGACAGTCTTGCAAAGGTAGCTTAAAAAATAGTAAATTGTCATATTTGTCATCTCAAGAGGACAAATATGATCGAGTTTTTTTAATTACTTTGGGAACCAGGTTATTATTGTATGACACTTTATCAACAGAGCTCCAGACTAGTTTTTTTTTCTCAAAACTTGCCAAAAATGACATCACAATGAAGCAGATATTTCCAAGGCTTAATACCTTACATTTTGTAGCAAAAAGTGTCTTCCAAAAGCTAAGCAAAGTATTAGAAAAAAAAAAAAAATAAGCATGAGAGAGAAAGAGAGAGAGAAAAACAGTGATCAAGACTGAGAGAAAAAAAACAGTGTGTCAAAAGAACTGTTATTACCTTGACACTGCTGTTACTGAATACACTTTTGACTCCCTCAGCAATATTTATTGTTTTAAAAAGCAATCATTAGAACATGTAAAATTGACTTTATACATTTTCTTTATTCCTGAGAACTGACAACAAAGATGTTAGACACTATTAGATTGCTTATTTACAAGAGTAATTTTCTATTTACAAGATTATAAAAATATGTGAAACAACTATAATGGAAGATTTATTATTTACCATTTTATAAAGAAATAAATATGAACATAATTTTTTTATTCATAAAATAAATGACTGAACAAGAAAATTTAAATAAACGCATAACAATGAGTAACTGTAATTATAAATTTTGAAAAATAAAATTCTGAAATTTCTTTCATTTACTCTCATTACATAAATATATAAATAAATATAAATATATATATATATATATATATATATATATATAAATATTTAAATGTATATAAATAAATATAATAAATATGTAAATAAATAAATATAAATAAATATATAAATAAATAAATAAATATATAAATAAATATAAATAAATATATAAATAAATATAATAAATATGTAAATAAATAAATATATTAATAAATATATAAATAAATATAAAAATAAATAAATATAATTTTATAAATAAATATAAAAATAAATATATAAATTAATATAAATAAATATATAAATAAATAAATTCAGTAAAATAAGTTGAAAGCATCTCTTCTTCCATATTTTGATAAATTTTTGAAACAAAAAAAATTTATTTCAAATTTATTTCTCCATAAAATGGTAAATAATAAATCTTTATAAAAGGTGAATAACAAATATCACATTGTATTTGGTTCAGATATTTTTATCATCTTGTAAATAAACAATTGCCAATGAATTAATAAGTGTAAACCATAATAGCAATGTCAAGGGAATAATCATCCTTTTGACCATTTTTTGCAGACACGAAAGTTAAACATTGCCAAAAATTTAAACCATCTCAAAACCAAAAATTTTTTTTAACTTTTTCAATTATAGTTGTTAGTAGCATAATAAAAACACCATTAAAATTGTTTGGAAATAATAAGAAAATACTAAAATTTTAAAAATGAATGAATGCAAAAACAAATTAGTTGAATTTTATATGTAATTTTTATTGTAATGAAAATCACAACCTTATTTTTATTTAAACGTTTTGGATAAATCAGCTTGAATAATTTTATGTGTAAATGTTATTAATTTTAATACTCAGTAATTTTTATCATAATTTAAGAATTGTGCTCTATTTTATTCATATTTGCACCAATATTAATTATATAGAACTAGCAGCATGGCCCGGCATTGCCTGTGCTTGATTCAAAAATCGTACGACTCATACAGCAATCGCTATCACTCGACTTAAAATATTTTTGCCCTTCCTTGCCTTTAAAGGAGTGCCCTTTGCCATGCTGATGTTGCTACATGCCTTACTTCTTGCCAATCTCACACTGCAAACTTTTTCTAAGCTCTATACTAAACATTAAATCTGTTACAAAAAAAGAACTAAACAAAATGAACACAAAACGATCAGCTTTAAAAAAGGACTTGTAACTAGAAAAACCGAATGAAAAAAAAATGTTAACAACAAATACTTTTTCATACCCAACCCAGTTCTGCAGAATCAGAATCAACGTTGAGTTTAAGCAAGTGAATGAGCCAATTGGAGTAAAGTGCCATGCAGATTTAAATTTTTCCCACTTGTGATGAATGCAGCTATCGAATTTTTTTTGCATGCTAGTTAACATTCGTGTCAGTTAACTGTTGGCTCTCACGCTGGCCAATAGAATCTTCCTGCCTATTCGTGGCAGACAGCTATAGGCTCTCACTCTGGCCAGTAGAAAATGGCCACAAACTACATGAAAACTGCTGTAAAAGCATGAAAAAATCGATTATTTCCACTATCAATGGGAGTTGGGAAATGCAAAGATGGTCTTGGCCTTTTCGCTAACTTGGAGCATGTGCATGTAAATTTTGGTGCAAATCCATTGAAAATTGCAGCCGTGCATTCATTACACACATACACACACACACACACACATCCTGCATTTTATAGATAGAGATTCTAAATATTAACAATCAAAAAAGCTTTTAACGTATTTATGAAAACTATTTCCTTTACAATTACTTGATTCACATCACGACTAAATTTTCTGTGTTTCTTTATTATTTTTTAGATTTTCCTTTTTCTTAATACTTTGCTTAGCTTTTGGAAGACACTTTTTGCTACAAAATGTAAGGTATTAAGCCTTGGAAATATCTGCTTCTTTGTTATGTCATTTTTCTTCTTGATTCACTCATAGATGAGAAATGCAGTAATACAAGTTTCAAGGAAAGGAGTGCCTACATAATTACAAAACAAAGCTTTTTATTTATTCTTTCCTTTTTGTTTCTTCCCTCGGGGCAGAGGAAAGGTTTTTCAAGGACATTGTATATTTTTACTGGGTTTTTAACAAACTTATTCATTTTAATTAATAGGTTACCAACCGTTTTATTTTCTTAACTTTTTTTACTCCAATTCTGAATATTTTTTTAACCAAAGTGTTTTTTCATGACTTTGAGAATAAAACACAAAATAGTTGTGTGACAACCCTTTTAACATAAACTCTGATTAAAAATAAAATAAAAATCTACTGTCTTATGTAAAAAGTCTTACTTACTGACAAGTTTTTCTTAAAAGTTATATCTGCTACAGATTAAAATATTTATATGTAATAATATTTAAATTAAATATTTATAAATTCATTTATAAAAAATTTATAATATTTAATAATAACTAAAAATACCGGCAAAAATTTGTTTTCTTTTTTGAATTTTCTGATGATTCTTAATATTTAGGTTTATGATTAAGCTTCTCATGAGTTCCATGGTTATAAAATATCTGTGAAATTTCTTTTATTTGAGCTTAACAACTTTCAAAATCAACTATTTTTTGCCTATTTCACTGAGGCAGAAGTCAAACTTGAGTGCTATTACTTTTCCATTCTCTTTTTCTTTCTTACCCTTTTTTTCCTCTTTCCTTCTTCCTTTTCCCCTTCTCTTTTCCTTCTGTAGTGAACTACTGCAGGGAGCAAAAAGGCCCAGGTTTGCATGCATTTTTTTGCAGCAGTCAACATAACACTGGGCCTCTTTTCATTCTGCAGTAGATTACTACACTTTCTCTAAAACCAAACAGCATCTCTGATATATCTTTTATTCCACCTATACTTGCAATAAAACAGAAATGGTCCATTGTTTATCCGAGGTAATGGCAGAGCATAATGTATGTTCTAAATAACTAGGGAAGAAGGAGAATTATGATGATGATATTATCTTTATTGCTACTAATGTTATTATTAGTACTACTATTATGATCATTATGGCTACCACAACTATTATGTTGGTGCAAAAATAATGTCGTTTTCTCACATATGTTAATATGTGAGAAAACGACATTATTTTTGCACCCACCTAATATTATTATTATTATTGCTATTATTCCCAGATGCTACACTGGACATGGCTCTCATGGCTTCTGACCTTAATTGATTGAAGGTGTTAATAATAGTTGAAGCCATCTACATGTACATGTTTTGTGTTAGTGATTTAAGATGAATTACAGTGACTATCCTATTCATCCCAGAGATTTACTTTGTGAGTTAACTGACCATAACCAACTGGACATGTCACCTAGGGTCTGACACACTGTGCATCTCTGTTCATGAGTGGGAGTTGTGAGGAAAAATGGTTGGGTATTGTTTATTTATTTTTTATTTTCTTTTTGGAGGGTGAGGTTGCCTAGGTGACTTGGGTGCCACACCTAGATACTTGCAAACCATCAATCAGAGACCATCTCAGTAAAATGGCTTGCCTAACCTGAAAGTATTTCTGACTGAGCCCACACCTTCAAGGTTATACACTGCTTTTATCAAACCCTATCATTATGGATGTCATAATGGGTATATTGGGATCGTTAAATAATAATGCTGCTTTTCAATTGATTAGAGACATTGTCATGTACATGTCTTTTTGGAAGGGTATTAAGATGGGTGACATTAAATAGGAGTACCAAATATGACTACTTTGAAATTTTATGGGTTACAGTAAATATCCTTTGAGTAATGAGTTTGATCCTCACTGGGTGCTTCTTACTTTCGGCCTTCTGCCATATCTAAGCTTCGCTTAGTAAAT
The DNA here is from genome assembly GCA_963932145.1 of Acanthosepion lycidas. Taxonomy (NCBI): domain Eukaryota; kingdom Metazoa; phylum Mollusca; class Cephalopoda; order Sepiida; family Sepiidae; genus Acanthosepion; species Acanthosepion lycidas. Next base: position 23,176,887 of record OZ010594.1, read on the forward strand.
CACTGCAATAAATATCCTATTCAGTTCCACAGATTTAATTACCTAACCGGCCTCCTCGGGTTTGACGTACTGTGCATATCTGTTCATTAGCAGGAATAAGGGGTAAGAATCATGGCCGTGTATCAAAAGATTCTTTTTTTTAATTTTAAAGGATGAGGTCAGCACAGGGTCTAGGGAGTCACATTTAAATACTTGTTAACATTCTCAATCAGAGATTGTCTAAGCAGACTGGGTAACCCGACATGAAAGTATTTTAACCAGGCTCCACATGCAAAGTTATGCACTGCCTTTATGAAAACCCATCACATGTGATGCCTGTGACTGGTATATCCTTATGAGACTAGATGCCCTCATCCCTATATTGAGATCTCTATATTTGTTTCTTATTTTCAAATGCTACACTTAGGTTTGCCAGTACATGCATTGAAAACCTTATTAGCAGCAGCAACTAATTTTCAGCTCTCAGGCATGTATAAAAACAAAACTGGGAGTACATAAAGTATGAATCCCATGAGACTAGCCATTTTTCATGCCATGCCAGGGCTGAGGTAGGATGCTAAAGTTAGTGCTCTGGAACATAGGCACATGGCTTAAACAAAACACTTTACTCTTTAACTAACCAACGATAAAAGTTCATCCAATTCTTATTTTTTTAATTTTTTTCAAAGGATTATCATAAGGACATTTCTTGAATTTACACTTTCTTTCAGGAACTGTGTTTGAACATTCTTCATGTTAAAAGCTTGTGATAGAATAAAAATGTCTATCTTATTTTATTTCAACCTCTTGTTTGTTTATTTTCTCAACCAATTCAACACTTGTAGTTTTTCTTCAACACACAACACTTTCTCAACTTCAAATGACAGTCCCAAACCTAACCTGACACAACACATCTCTGTATTTTTAATGCTTCTATATAAACTGTAACCAAAATTTGTTGTCTTTCTTCTCTTTTTATTTATATAATTTTTTTCCATCAATAAAACTGTTCATAGTCTGAAGAATCATATCGCCACACAATTTCCTTTCCTTTGTAGCTCTTAATAAGTTTTGTCCTTTTACCATCTCTCCCAAACCCTGCCCCACCACCCATTCACTCAAGCTTGCCAGGTTGGTTATGAACTGCATTCCTCTGTCTCTCTTATCTTCATTGATTTGTTAGCAAAAGGGAACAGCCCAGCATGCAAATTACAAATTGGAGATAACAAAAATAAACAAGTGCAACAATTTAAATATCAGCAAGGTGTTTTAACAGAGGGCAGAAAGTGTTACACTGAAATCTGAAGACACATTGGAATAACAAAAGATACCTTCCAAAAGCTAAGCAAAGTATTAAAAAAAGAGAAGCATCTTCTCAGATTGCTCCAATTTTCCAAAAAGTGTAAAATTAATAAAAGGGTTGGTATTAACTGGAGGCGTACTGGAGATGAATTTTGCTTACAAAGCAAAAATTTTATTCTGCCACTGCAAGTGACTCAGATGAATGAATAATAGTGTGTATGAAATTTGCAGTTGTGTTGTCATGTCCTGCTATGGCAACAGAAAATGACCAGGACTGAAATTAAGTAGTACAGTAGAAGAACCTTGAAAAACAATGCAGTGGAAAAAAAAATAGTGAAAAATGCAGTGTTAAAGGTTAATAAGGTCATGATAGTGGGGAAGGTGAGAAAATTTCCTAAAATAAAAATACCCCCCACACACACATATCATCTATTAGATAACCAAGATCAATGAAAGTGTAAATGTATTGTTTCTATTATTGCTTGCATTTTTTAGAGAGATTACAACTTTAATTTGTAAAGTTAAATTGTCTGCTTTTCTGTCTGGAGGCTGAATTAGAATTAGTTTCTGCTGGAGTCTATGTGTCTCATTCAAAACATGAAGAACTGAATTGTTCAAAGGTATTATTATGTCAAGGATAAATAATGGAATCATTTTTCTGTCCTATATAATTAAGCATACTTACATTGTTGATCTGTTGCCCAGAAATAATAGCCTATAACAACACTCTGGCATTTTTCCTTTTTATGTAGTGAATGGGAAATTCCAAGTTTTGGTCAATGTTCTGTGATTAAATATGTATTTTTAATCTTCTATCTAGTTATTAACCCAATATTTCAGCTGATAAAGTATCCAGCCTTCACATATTGTTAGAAATTCTGAAAGGCTGTAAATACAACATTTTCTGAATTTCAAACAATATAAGATGGCTAGATGCAGTTATTTAATATATGTAAATATGTTTAAAGACTGGATTAATATATCTGAATATATTTATAGGCTGGATTAATATATCTAAATGTGTTTAAAAGCTGGATTAATAAGTTAATATAACTGAATATATTTAAAGGCTGGATTAAAATATTAATTGGTATATCTAAATGTATTTAAAGGCTGGATTAATGTATTAATTGATATATCTAAATGTATTTAAAACCTGGATAAATATATTATTGGTATATCTAAATGTATTTAAAGGCTGGATTAATATATTAATTGGTATATCTAAATGTATTTAAAGGTTGGATTAATATATTAATTGATATATCTAAATGTATTTAAAGGCTGGTTTAATATATTAATTGATATATATATATAAGGTGCTAGACATCATCTCAAGCCCACAGCAGTAGGGATAACAGAACAGACTACATGGTACCTCAAAGTTTGTAGAACATACCACCATCCTGGACATTATCACTTTGTGAAATATTACAAGTAAGACCCTCTTGCTACTTGCCTTTCCACTGTACGTTTTATTTATATTTCTCTTTATGGGTCAAATTAGTAATAAGTAAGGTGATAAATAATGCTTGCAGCAGAATCAGAATGAAAATAAGACAAAAACAATTAAAGACATTGGAACAAGGAACACGATATTTACGCTCATTATGATAGTAGAAAAAGCAATACAAATACAAAAGGATGTGTATCTGTCTTTTATAGATTGTGCAAAGGTGTTTGACAAAGTAAGCCACAAAAACCAGTTGGAACTACTTAAGAACCTTAACATAATTGGGAAGTGTTCGGGGGTGCAAACTTACTTCCCTCTATAAAGAACAATAACTCAAAATACAATTGAGTTACATCCCTTGTCAGCTAGTTGAACCATGGCACTTCTGAATTCAACTTGGTGACAAGTTGACATGTGTGGGGAACTCGTGGTTTAAATTCAAACAAATTTTTACTGTTCTCAGGCAGTAAATGAATAAAAGTTATTTTATTGTGTTAAATTATACTTATATTAAAAATACAAATGTCTGAATTCTACACAATCTATATAAAACAGAGATGTCTGTGTGTCTGTCTGATACCTTTTCACTTAAGATCCATCCAATCGATTTTGACCAAACTTGACACATACATTGTACAATGTAAGATAGGTTCTTAGCATAAAAAAAATAATTTTTAAAGAATCAATAATTAATAAAGCTGATCAAAAATCAATAAATTCAACTTTTTTCCTCCAATTTCATTCAAATTCAGTATGTAGGTTACTTACATTATGGTGAGCTCAACGATATCTCATTTTTTTTCTACGCCACTGTGTTTAGCGGAAAACCATAAAAAACAAAAAATCAATTTCAACACTAATTTTAAACTAAAACTCCCTCAATCTAATACAAACTTCACTCAATTGCAGCCAACAATAAGTTGATTGTTTAACAGTCATTTAACTTGATGAGTGAGTCCACACTTATTGTGAAAACCTGCATAAACAGCAAAAAATGACAATTTTTACTGGTTTCTTTCTTATTTTTTGTTGATCTTTCAACCAATTTTCATCAAACTTAACAATTTCTTTATAAATGTATCCTCTTTTACATCACTGGTATCACACTGACAAATTGAATTTCCAAAACTCCAAAATGTTGTCTGAAGTGGGTCTTCATGTTGCCTGTTTTACCCCTTCATCATCTTTGACTAACTATGATTGAATAAATACAGACTACTTCTATCAGTAACTGCATTAATTCATAATGTTTTTAATGAAAGCACTTTAAAGTATTTGAAGAAGATAGACTCTGTTATATCTAAACATGATGCTGTTTTTGCTCCATCTTAATTGAACGCTTTTTCTGATCAACCTGCTGGATATGGCTGCAAGTAATAAAATAAAAACAAAGAAAACATGGGTATGTCTGTTAAATAAATCATTTGTATTTACAAATATATGTACATGAATTCAAAAGTTTGTAAATTTGTTGTGTTGTAGGCAGATTTAAAGTTAACATAGCTTCTGTGTGGTCAAAGTTTAATTCTGTGGCCATTGTTGTTTTTTCTGAAACATTCTAATGTTGAATTGTTGGCATTTGTGTCTATTTCAAACACTGGTATCCACAATATGCACACACACACACACACACACACACACACACACACACACACACACACACATATATATTTTTTTTTTTTGATTGTTTCATCTCAAGACAACAATGTCTCTAGAATCCAGGGTGTTACAGGGAATGAAAGAGATTGATAAGACTTTAGTGAGGAGAAGTGATGAAAAGGACAATAAGGGAAAAGGATTCAAGAAGACAGAAGATGACAATTGATATTGCATTTAAATTTTTGAAGATTGTTGGTGGCAGAAAAGCAAGAAATCAGAAGAGTTTCACAGGTGAGAAGTGCGAGAAAAGAAACTGTTAGAATAGAACTTACGGTTACATCTATTTCCAATTTGCCTAGCAGGAGTGTCATCAGTAACGTTTATAATTGGGAGCATGGAAGTTTGGGATCTTTCAGCATCAAACCTCTTTCCCCACTTGATCCAATTAGGGCTGACTTGATTCTGATCCACTTTCCCACTATTAGATATCACTTTATACACATATATTATGAGAGGATCCTATTAAAAATCAGTAGGCAAAACTTGTCTCAATTATTAAATGAAACATCTTAACATATATATATATATATATATATATATATATATATATATATACACATACAGACACCCAGACACACGCACACTTTCTAAAATCTGATCATTTTCATATACCACCAATTCTACTTTGGTAGCTTTATATATATATATATATATATATATATATATATATATATATATATATATATATATATAGAAAGAACAGTAAGATATTTAATCCGGTGTTCTTATAGATATTTTTATTTTTACAAAATAGCGCTCAATGTAAATTTACAGAGCATTAATATTATAAATTAATTGATTCACTTGAGGATGAAATGGAACTAATGTCTTTAATTACAAAATTAAATTCGAAGCTTTCAGCTTCCTTTTTTGAAACATGGTTAGAACTGTGTAGTGAAAAAAACATTTTAAATCAATTAATTTATAATATATATATATATATATATATATATATATATATATTTCAAGAGGATAAATTAAAAATAAGTAGACAAAACTTTTGTCTAAGTTATTTAATGAGGCAAGTCTTATATATACTCGATTCTCCCATTAAATTCGACATATGAGGGTCAAGCAGATCAGTTCCTAGGAACCGATAGCCCAACACCAGCACATGAAATTTGATTATAGGGGTGACATTCCATTACAACTGTTGTGAATATGGCAATAAAGCTGAGGACTGCAGTCCGAACAAGGTAAATAGCATAAATAGTCAAAATACCTCATCTCAGAAATATAGACAAATAAGCCAAGAACTTTTCAACATTTTCAAATATATTTTTAAATAATCACTTTTGTGAAATTCTAATTCAGTTAATTCATGTTTAAACAATTTTAGTAACTTATGAATTTTGAAAGTCTGACAAGAATGAAACATGTCAGCTTATCAATTGTATTTGTTATTCTTGAGACAGATTAATAAGAAAATTTTTTTTTAATTTTTTTGTTTTATTTATTCTATTCAAATGTATCTGGAATTTAATCTGACAGATTACTTAAGTTTTAATTCTTGACTCATCAACTGAGATGTCCATAGAATTAAACTCTATCAGAAGTATTTTCATTGTTTGTTTGCTTTTTTAATCCTGTGAAACATCTTGAGAATTGCTGAATATTTTCTTTTAATTTTTTTATTATAATTCTCTGCATATGGCATTTTTTGATGATCTTCATTCTTCTGTGTATTTATGGGCACTTGTGACCAAGTTCTAAAAAGCAATTTTGGAGACATTATGATTGGCAACTGTTGCACATCCATTTTTGGGCTTTATTTCCAGGAACAACTTAATACCATTTTAACATTGCCAAGAATCTCTTTATACACCATTATACCAGTTGAATAGAATTAAATCAAGAGGGTGTTGGTATAGGAATCAACACAATACATTAATTCTATTGTCTGCACTGTCTATATCTATAAATATAATATTAATCTCTGATAATGCTTTTATCATTATAAATTTTACATAGTCAATTTTCTAGACAGACTCTATCTTATCTCCATTGGGTTTGTTATATTCACTTATGTGCAAATATCCATGGGAAAAGTATGAATCCACCTTTTCCCCCAGCTATGGGTTAATTAATAAGACTTGTATAATTTGTATCACTAAACCATTATTATCTCAAAAAACATTCTTAAAAAAAATTCTTTAAAAAAATCTAAAAATATTTTCTGGCTTTAAATAACCTGCAAAGGGTTGATAAGCTGGAAAAAGCTCTTGCTTTTACATTGATCTAGCTTCAGATGTATGGCTTAGCACCCATAAACATTAGATCTCTTTAATGTTAAGATAAAACTTTTTGACTTTTATTCTTTGGGTAGGTTCGTTAATGATGGTGGAGTGGGAGAGATTCTCCTTACCACTCACACCTCATGGATTTTTTTTTTTTTTTTAATTATTTCCCCCCGAGCAAGGCAATAATGCAACCAAGATGCAAGAGGCTACTGGGAGTGGAAGAGAATAAAAAGACTTTAGAAGGAACAAGAAGCAGAAGATAAATCTCTAATCCTATTCAAAAAACTGGGGAGGAGTAGGAACCGGGTGATAGACAAACCTATCTACTCCTATTGAAGAAAAATAAATAGTAAATAGAATTTCGGAGTTTAGACAGAGACATTAGAAGTATAGAACTGAAATAGACTTTAGAAGGAACTGGAAACCCAATCTTAAACAGGAAACAAGGAATAAATCTCCACATGTTCAAAAAACTGAGGAGGGTGTGAACGGGACAATAGGCGAACCTATCTACTCCTATTGCTTGTGATTTTCTCGGTATATCTGAAGTGAAGTAATATCTCTAAATTAGTTGGACTAATATCCTCATCTTTGTTTTTATCTTTTATTTTTATTTTTGTCAGATATTCACTCTGGCTTTTTCATAATATCAAATGAAGTTTACTCTTCTAAGATAATATAAACCCATATTTAACCCATAGCTGAGGGGAGAAGAGATTGATTCATACCCTTTCACAAGCGTATTTGCACAAAATTGAACATGTCAAACTTGTCTGGGATTTGAACGTGGCTTGCCAATTTCTCTTTCTGAGTTGCAATCCATCACACTGCCCACACACACAGTGGGAATGCTTCACACAGTGACAAATGACTTGGTTGAAAATTTTCAACAGTATTTATTGTGTTTAGAAATCTGAGAGAAAATGAAATCTGTAACAATTGCAAAAATCACACTGGATGGGTATGTTTTTAAAAAGAACAGACATTATAAAAAAAATGTTTATCTATTCAAAAAATGATGAATCACAGTTTATCTTTTTGAAGTCTGGGAATGTCCGTTATTAATTCAGTTAATATGAAGACCTAACTTTTGAAGTTAGCCTATAAATATTTTTTTCTTCTCACAACCTTTGGAATCTCACCATTCCATAAGAATATCTTATTTTAAATGTTTTCATTTCATAGAATATGTTTTTTTTTTTATCTCTTCTTCTATGTGCCATGTCCCTACAGGACATGATCAGTCATGGCTTTTCCCAAATTCCTGTCCTTTGTAGCTTTTAGCAAATTTTGTTTATTCACAATTTCTCTTAATAACTGTTCTGATAGCCATTTACATAAACATTAAGGTAGGTTATGTGCTACTTTCAACTGTCCCTCTTGCCTTAAATATATCCTGTGAGTGTCAAATTTTCCAAGCATTTTTTCCTCATTATGTTCCTTATAAATTTCAACTGTCTCTTTCTGATGTTACGTATAGGTGTCCTTTTTGTTTCTGTTTTCTCTAAAGATATGTCATTGCTCAGTTCATGGTATTCTCAGCATCCTTCTGTAGAACCATATTTCTGTTGCTTCAAGTCTCTTCATCTGCTAGGTCCAGCATTCAAGAGGAATGATATTACATAACAATTTAGTTATTTTTTCTTTGTTTCTAATGAAACTTTCCTCTGACTAAATACATTGCTTAGCTTTTGGAAGACATCTTTGGGTATCCCAATGTGCCTTCAGATTTCAGTGTTGCATTTTTCATTCTCTGTTAAAATACAACCTAGATATTTAACTTTTTTTATTTACGTTTCATCCTTTCTTCTTGCTTTCCTTTACTACTTGCTGTAGGAGACCCTGTAGTTTCCTTTCTATATCTGCTATCAATACTGCATACCTAATTTTCTTAAAATTGTCGCCATCAGAAATGAATGCTGGAAGGAATACTA
>OZ010594.1:23195453-23200453 GCA_963932145.1 Acanthosepion lycidas
CTGATTTCTGGTATATATTTTAAATGTAGACAGTCAAATGATTCAATATTTTTGATTTTCATAAGTTATTATCAAAGATTTGTCTTTTGTGCCATGTCGGTTTCATCATTTTCAAAATATCTCATCTTTGCATCTTCACATTTTCATGCGCTAGATTTATAGTACTGTAGTGTTGTTCTTTTTGATTTTTTTTAATCTATAGATTATATTTAGTATGTTTGTTAATAAATTTGATAACATTTTATTGATGGTGGTATTTTATAGTTAATGATTTTTGCATTTATAGCCTTTTTGGGGTTTTTTTAACAGTTATCAGATGTAACAGCAAAATTGTTCAATTGTTAGATTAAACTTTAAACCATTAGATCTTAAAAATGACTAAAGATATCTAGCTGGAATTCACCAGGGTTTTTATAACATTATTCGACTCTACTTTTAACAATAAGAATGTATTTAGTTCTCAGTTGAAATGATAATCCCTCTTGCTGTTGTGATCGCCTGATCCAATTTTACTCTCTACTGTTACCTGTTTTTTAAACTTATTCACCATTCTCTTGATGGTTCTTGAATGGACTTTGAAGATGGAAGCCAGACTATGAATGTTTATACCATTACTGAATGATCTTTTTTGCCACATCATTGCTCAATTAGAAAGATAGTGGAACTGACCCAAAACAATTTTAACCTGTTCTCTTTCTAGCTGAATAATTCAAAGTATTTTTCAGTGATTCCTATGAAAAATGGTGTCAAAATGGCTAAATGTCTTATCTGAAAAAATGGAAAAAATAAACTCAGTTTAGTGGTTTTTAGATTTTAAATATTTTGCTGGATGAACATTTATACTGTAACAATTGCAAACACTAAGACAAAATATGTGTAGACCAAAAACATATGTTCAACTGTCAATAGATAGCATAATTTATAAAAACATCTTTTGGTCTACACATATTTCATCTTAGTATTTGCCTATATATGGGAAAATTGGACACTGAAGAAGATAATTTGAAATTGTCAAAAGTATTTGGCATGTGTCTTCCATCTGACAACAACTCGAATATAAGGATCTTATTATTCAAGGAATTCATAGTAAATTAATATTTCATTAAGCCCTGCAAGCAATGTGATTTCACCATTAATCACATTAAAATTGCTATTTAATTCTTTGTATAAATTGTTTTTTATGATATAAAATATAAGCCACACATTCTAATAAATATAAAAGTGAACATTGAAGTCAACACTCAGAGGCGACAGGCTGTTTCATGCTGGGCGCAATCGCCAGGCTTCAAATCATGAGCTGATGATTGCATCCAGCATGAAACAGTCTGTCGCCTCTGAGTGTTGACTTCAATGTTCACTTTTATATTTATATTTACATATGCTGTATCTCTGATATTGAACACTTTATTCCATAAATATAGCACACCTTAAAACTATATTCCTTTATATATATATATATATATTTATTAAAGACATTTTTATGTTTAACGTTCTTTTTATAGATACAAGTATTTAAGTAAATGCTCTGTTTATAATAAACAGTATTAAATAACATTTACCGGCCTGAATGTCCGAGAAATTTTCATAGAAAATATTCGTCCTTTGACAGGATTCGAACCTGCATCCTATACGGAACCGTCATTTAGGCTGACGTGCCTTAACCGACTCGGCCACAAAGGAGCGTTCGGTAGGCAAGGTTGAATTTACTGCGTATAAACTTCAATCTTCCTTTGTGGCCGAGTCGGTTAAGGCACGTCAGCGTAAATGACGGTTCCGTATAGGATGCAGGTTTGAATCCTGTCAAAGGACGATTATTTTCTATGAAAATTTCTCGGACATTCAGGCCGGTAAATGTCATTTAATACTGTTTATTATAAACAGAGCATTTACTTAAATACTTGTGTCTATAAAAAGAACGTTAAACATAAAAATGTCTTTAATAAATAAATTGTCGGACTTTGTCCATTTCTTAATATATATATATATATAATTACAATGAATCATTCATACAAAAAGTAAATTAGTAAAGTTAATGATATAAAATGGTGAAATCCCTTCACTAACAAAATTTTAAAGATGCATTAACCTACTAATCACTTGATGAATGTTATGATCCTTGTTTTTTAAAATTATAAACTGTATTAGGTTTTTCTTAAATATGCGAGTACTTTCGACGGTTCCTCCACTCATCATCAAGCATGGAAACTATTTTGTTTTTGGTAAAATTCAGGTAGCATCTGAGAAAAAAAAATATAATCCAAATCGAAATATGTTTTTATTTTTTAAATGTATTACTAATAACGGATACAAGCTTGCAGAGCATACAGTTACAATGCTAAGGTTGAATTTTTCAAAATTTAAGTGAGTGTGTTTTTTACTAACATGGCAATTAAAATTTTTTTTTGTTGTAAGAGTTTATCAGTAAACATGGCATGAACTGAATAGTTCAATAACATATGTGTATATGTAATAAAAAGGCTTAAACACTAATATTCCATGGTCATAATTTATTCCATTGAATTTTACGATTCCAATGGAATAAATTATGACCATGGAATATTAGTGTTTAAGCCTTTTTATTATATCCTTACTCTGTCCTGAACATTGAGTTCTACCTGGATTCTATCCTCTTGGAATTTTTTTTATACAAAATATATATGTGTGTGTATGCATGTATGTATATATATTGATATATTTTGCATATGTATGTGTATATTTACCACTAATATTATCTATATATATATATATATATATATATATATATATATATATATATTAAGATGCAATAGTTGAAAAAACACAACACCCACTGAAGCATAAAATATGACACTCAAAATATAGCAAAAAATCTCACTGCATACAGCTTGACACAACCCTATGAAGACAAAAATAAAACTATTTGTTAATGGATTATTAAAGACAAAAGCACTTAAAAGACAGAATTTTTTTTTCAAATGTTCTTCAGAAACCAGAGAAAATAGTCCTAATCAAAAAACAAAACTTAAACAAAGGACTTATGTTGCTCTTTAACTAAATCTACAAACATGCACACTCACACACACAACTCTCTCTTTCATATATTGTGTGTTACAAAAAATGGTGGACCAGGCTATTTCTGGAAGATTATGCTTTCAGAGAAAGCAGTATTAGCAATTAAAGTGGTCAGTATCAAGAGATAGAGTATTAACATTAATAAATAACATTTCACTTATCTGTCCCTACACCACTTTCATGGAAAGGAGTTTGCTGAAAAAAATATACTGTTTAATTTAATAAACAGCGCATTTACTCAGATATGGGTACCCACTAAAAATAAGCTCTAATTAATAAATAAAAAATCCATTATTTCTTTAGTTTTTTTTGCTTTTTGTTTTGTTTTTACAGCATATCAACTTCAATGGGTTATTTAATGCCAACAAGATTTTTATTGCTGGTAATATTTTTTTTTTCAAATGTATTGCTGGTAAATTTTTTTTCCTTCAAAAATCTATTGCTTGTAATAACTTAAAACCTATTTTTACACTTTCATAGTGTTTTGACTTCAGGTTGGGTATTAACTATTTACCCCTAGCTGAGACCCTAACAGATGCTACCACTCCAGGTCAGGGTAGACCTGGGAACATCAGCAATTAAGAGGTGGTTCCACGTTCCTTAAAACTTCCTGATCAGAGGCCTTGCTGCTGGACATAGTTTATTGTCATACCCAGGATGGATCACTTCTTTAGGAATTGATTTATTTGCATTAGGATATGAAACTGAATGGGTATACATGATTGAAGAGCCTAAGAAAGTTTTGCATTTATAAGGCAATATTCATATATATATATATATATATATATATATATATATATATATATATATATGTGTGTGTGTGTGTGTGCAAATATGTAGAAAAATAGGGAAGAACACGTTCGGTAAATAATCCAGGGTTCTTTAGTATTTTTGTTTTTATTTTTAAAAAACAGTGCTCCATACAGAAGTAGAGCTATAATTATAATTCCTAAATTTTCACTTGAGGATGAAACAGGGCTTGATACTTTAATTCAATTTAATTTAAATAATTGGGGTTTTTGGCTCTTGTTTTTGAAACATGAGAACTCTTATGTAGCGAAGGAATCATATTTTTTTAAAATAATTTATATATATATATATATATATATATGAATATAATCAAATGAAAAATATAGCTAAATCTAGATGTAAGTCTTCACATACAAATACAGACATATATCCTTTGGTTGTAGAAAAACAATGCTAAATAACAGAGCTATTAGGTATATATTAATAAAAATATATAATACCACATGCCAATAGTACAACTTTGATTTTCATGCCTAAATTTGAGCCTAAATTCAAAATTAAATTATAGTTCATTTCAGTATTTAACAACAGTAATAATTCATCCCAATAACACCATAAACTCGCAAGACCCAGAAATATTAACCAAACTATAAACAATAACCAGTACCTGAAGATTGCATTAGGCATGAACCTTCAGATGCTGAGTTAATGCTGATCATTACAGAATTTGAATTTTGTTAAATATATCTAGTTATTGCAATGATGAGGCAGTCTGTATTTTAATATGAAGATTTTTGCTTTCTTGTTTTTATAAATTTTATAAGTTTTTATAAATAAGTTTTTTAAATAAATTTATAATTCTTTTTTTTTACATTCATTTTAAATACAAAATTTAAAATTTTGTATTTAAAATGAATGTAAAAAAAAAGAATTATAAATTTTATATGTAAAATAAAGAAAACATAAATTCAGGTTATAAAGGCAGAGATAAAATATAAATATAAAAATTCACATCTAAATAAATAAAAAAAAACACCATTTTATTAACACCCATACTTGATGTGCAATATTTATTTTGTAAGGCTTGTACAAAAATTATATTTGCTTCTTTATTTAAAAAAATGATTTTTCCTGTGAACTCAGTTTGTAGTTTTGCAGAGGATGCTGACAACTTTGGCATCATACGTACGATACATACA